>CM042754.1:6812788-6824183 GCA_022496165.2 Catalaphyllia jardinei
AAAATGGCGCGCTTTTGTTAGAGCGCGAGTTCATCATTGATTCGGGGAGAGGGATGGTTTTATTTCTCATTTTATTCTGTCCAAGATTGTAGGCTCCCCGTCTGCAGTAATTTTCCCCACTCCCCCCTCCCGTAACGGAAAATAATTTGTTTTAGACATAAGGTCGCGCTGTAACGCAGTCTTATGAACAGTCATGGCTGGAGTAGAGTCAGAAGGAAGCGAAGGAGACAAGATTCTACGAGATGCAGTACGTCAAAACCTAGACAAATGGCTCCAAAAATTAGATTGCTCTGGGGATGTTGAAAAAAAGCTAGCATTCAAAATGAAGTTTGTTGAGAAACTTCGTAAATCGCGCGTTGCAGTTGAGACTGCAAGAGCGAACGAACAACATTACGAAGTACCCACGAACTTCTTTAGGACGGTGAGCTTTTATGTATTTTTATCCTTTTATTTGAGTTTAGGCGTGCTAAGAGGGTGTAATCTTTGTTTTCGTGAAGAAGTAAAACAAAGAAGGAAATGTTAGCGAAAACGGGTTTTACGTTTACCTGGGTGTAAAAACCTCAGTGAAACCTGGGCTTAACTGCAGAATACCCTGCCACTTATTTGCATCTCATTGAATAAGAATAGCATCTATCGTGTTCTGCTTCGTTCTTCAAAGAACGCCGACCAAAGAAAACAATAGTGGTACAGAGTGGCAGGGTATTCAGCAAAACCTGTGAGGTTTTCCTTTGTTTTGTAGCTGTTGATGGGGTTAGGGTCTGTTGTGTTGACCTTTTCGTTTTCTTTGTTTTACGTCAATGGTGAGTGTTGCAGGTTCTTACACCGTGGACGAGCTAAGCGAAAATTGACTTTAACGTCGCAACCGATTTCAACCAATAAGCTCTATTAATATCATTCGATTGTAAATGGTTTGACCGAATTTATACAAGGGACGAATTGCCAAAAACTATGTTTTATAATTTCTCCTCAGTAATGCTATTTATAAGTGGACATCAAACGTGAAGTGAAAAATAAAACTGGTTAGCTAGGCAGTCCTATAGTTTTTCTTTTCTCGTCTCCAAACATATATTCACCATCGGATTGTTTGGAAAACGAAGACCCATAAACGAAGACCGAAGACCCACTGGTCTAAAACAAAGACCTACTGGTCTAAAACGAAGACCCACTGGTCTAAAACGAAGACCTTCTGGTCTATTAAAAACGGAGACCCACTGGTCTAAAACGAAAACCCCTGGTCTAAAACGAAGACCCTCTGGTCTAAAACGAAGACCCTGTGGTCTAAAACGAAAACCTTCTGGTCTAAAACAAAGACCCACTTGTCTAAAACCTTTTTCTTCGGGGAAAGACTTTATGCTTTTAAAATTGCGCTCGTTTCTGTATTGCATAAATTAAAATCATGTCATCTTGGCGCGCGACAAACTTAACAGTTACTTTATCTCCGTTGGTACAACGTGTCAAATTGCATAACGCAATTGAACTCCAACAGTAAAGAGAAATAAATACGCTACAGTGACGATTTCAGTATATTTTTTGTCATTAATACTCTATTTTTCAAATGCATATGAGAAAATTACCATGAGGTGCTTCATTTTTAATACTTTGCTGTAGCTGTACATTCCTTGTGATATAATCTGTACGTGACTGACAAATTTATTCACCAGGTGGTACAAGAATTTGATTACATTTTTACCTCACTCTCAAATGCATCCCTGCATTGAGAAAGACGAAAATGAAGATCCAAGGGTCTAAAAGGAAAACCCTCTGGTCTAAAACCTATTTTTCCTCGGGGAAAGACCATGCATTAAATTAGCTATTATACCAGGTATTTCTGTAGCGCAGAGACCTGAGTGCGCGACAAACTTGACAGCTACTTTATCTCCGTCACGTAAACGTTGGTACAACACATTTCTAATTGCGTAACGCAATTAAATTTTAACAGTAAATAGAAATATACGCTTCAGTGACCGTTTTACACTTGGCCAATATAATTATATAATCAATTACAAATTTTTCCGGGGACATTTCATGTGCTCTAATTGATTCTATTTCAATACTGTTGAAATTTAATTGCGTTACACAATTTGACACATGTTGTACCGACGGAGATAAAGTAGCTGTCAAGTTTGTCGCACGCTCAAATCACATCTCAATTTATGCGCTACGGAACTGCATGAGGGCAATTTAGCTCAGTGTATGGCCTTTCCCTGAAGAAAAAGAGGCTTTAGATCAGTGGGTTTTCCTTATAGAGCTGTGGATCTTCATTTTCGTCTTTCTCAACGCAGGGATGCATTTGAGAGTGATAATTTCCCCGGCAAAATCAAATTCTTGTACCACGTGATGAATAAATTTGCGAGTCACGCACAGTTGACCTTTGCGGCTTTATGTGACAAGGACAGTACAGCAAAGTAATGAAGTACCTCATGGTAATTTTCTCGTATGCATTTGAAAAATAGAGTATTGGTGACGACAAAATATACTGAAATCGTCACTGTAGGGTATTTATTTCTCTTTACTATTGGAGTTCAATTGTGTAACGCTATTTGACAAGTGTTGTATCGACCGAGATAAAGTAACTGTCAAGTGTCATGCGCTCAGATGGCATTTTAATTTATACAATACAGAAACGGGAGCAATTTTAAAAGCATAAAGTCTTTCCCTGAAGAAAAAGAGGTTTTAGACTAGTGGGTCTTCATTTTAGACCAGTGGGTCTTTGTTAAAGACCAGAAGGTCTTCATTTTAGACCACAGGGTCTTCATTTTAGACCAGTGGGTCTTCGTTTTAGACCAGTCTTCATTTTAGACCAGTGGGTCTTCGTTTTAGACCAGTGTGTCTTAGGTCTTCGTTTTTGGGTCTTCGTTTTCTGCACATCCATTCACCATCTGATGTTTCGATTGGACCACTTGAAGGTTTAGTGCATCCACTGGTGATTTCCACAAGTAAGCTATGTATGTATACTGACCATGAATAAACAAATATATATTTTATAATACGTGTAGGTTCTTGGAAAGAGACTCAAGTATAGTTGCTGCTACTGGCCAGCAAATATCACAACACTGGAGGAAGGCAAGCTTGAGGTGGCTCAAAACAGTTTCCAGTACAGTAAACACCCACATATAAAAACAAATGGATTAAGAACACCAGGCTGAAATTTGGCCAATAAAGCCCCATTTTTATAAGAACGAGATCAGCCTGAAAAATTCAGCATGGAAAAGGTGTCATAATTACATAAAAGACAAGTGATTTTGTGTTGGCAGTCATGACTCTATCAGCTGTCAAGTGGTCATATTTTTGTAATGAGTACTGTACTGATGTTTCTACTGTAATTGATTTTTCTACTGTAAATACATAAAAAAATTAAGTGTAGGAGGCATTTATCTAGGGGCATTTTTGGGTAGTACCCGTATTACTTACATAGAAATGTAAGAACATTTTAAGAATACTCTGAGGCTGATTTGTCACTAAGCACCCATTAAATAAGAACCCAATCAGCCTGACCTCCGAAATCATGTGTTCTTATATACGGGTGTTTACTCTAGTTAGATTTTGTTTGGTCATTGTAACCACTCTTTATCACTTGATGCTATAATCACCATATCAAAAAACTGCCCGACCATTGGTGAACATGTTGTTTTCATTTTCGTGACTCAATAGGTTACCATAGCAACAGTATGACCTGCTAAAAGCACCCTTAGTTACAGCTTTTTTACAGACTTATTATTCAAGAATGGCACAGTTAAATTTTTTCTATATTGTCAAATTTTGATAAGCATGATCAGATGAAACTTAAAAAAAATTAATAAATATGTACATAGTCACCATAAAGTTTTGGAAATTTTATGTGGCTCTGAATCATATGTACAGAATTTTTTGAAACTTTGCCAAAACTTTTGTCATATCGTGCTTATGAAATTAAATTTTTTATTTTGATGATATATAAAAAAATTCACTGTGCTGTTTTGGAATTATAAAAGCTGTAATTAAGGGTGTTTTTAACAGACCAGACTACGTGTTGTTATGATGATAACCTATTCTCGGTTTTTACCAGTCATGTGATCAAAACTAAAAATTGTAACGGATCAATAAACTCAAGAATCTGGGATACCATAGATGGTTGATATATTAACAACCTCGCCGAGAATTAGGTCTTTGCTGTTTTTCATTCGCGTGTTATTTGCAGAAGTGTGTGACCCAAATTTATAGAGCTTCGTATGGAGACGCCATGTTTGTGCCCTTCTCAGGGGCACAAATATGGCAGCTGTAAAGTAACAGAAACATCTGTCACTGAGTTTTGCTATTGAAACGAAACATTATTGCCCGAGAGATCCTATACAATGAAACAAATCCTTCTTCTAGTGCAAGCACTGTTTAGTTAGCAAAAACATGACAGTAACAGTAGTAACAGTGTTATAACTCATCTTTTGACCTATGCGACAGCCTTCTTGGGCCACCACTTTCATGTCACGCAATGCAAAAGCTTGGAAATTCAAACGTGCTCTATGACAAAAGAATCCTGTCCAGCTAAAACATTGTGAAATGTCAAGTTCCTACAGGGTCTTTCATCTGATGAAACCAAAACCTCAGAAGGAAAGGCAATTTTTGGAATATGATTACATCACATGAAAACCGAGAATTGTGCCACAAAACTGATAACAAATTGAGTGTGTTCACCAGTGACTGGGCAGTTTTTTGATATCATCATCATGATTTGTAGCATCAAGTGGTAAAGAGTGGTTATAATTACCCATCGAAATCTAAGTGCTGGAAATGGTTTTAAGCCACCTACCAGTAAGTGAAGTCACTATCGTATGACTCAAATGTAGAACTTAAGACTAAGGGACCACTTTTATTGCTGGGATCTATTTCTAGGGATCCAGGTGACATGGATAAAATACAGATTTTGCCACTTGGAAGTAACCTTAATGTTTGTTTGTATTGGCCAGATTTTTTAGCCCTACCACTTTGAAATGTCTCTTTGGTTCCTCAGAGGAAATCTCCATGTGAAATGGTTGGTGGTGCCTGTTATCTTGTTAAGGGGTGAAAATCACGCACTGTGGTCTCACTTAGGGTGTTAGGACAGAACACCATTGTTTTTAGTTGTCAAGGTATCTTTAGGGTTACACTCAAAGGAATAATAAAAAACCTGTGTCATGTTGGTTTTAAGGTGGTATCTCTCAAGGGTAAAAAAACTGGCTAATCAATAGACTTCTGGCAGCTGGGTTTTTCCTGGTTTCTTTGGCAAAATAGACATCAGCTTAGAAAATGCATTCCATCTTCAAAGAAGAATGCTCTTGTGTTACTAGCTACAATCAATATGGCAGACTAGAATTCTACATTGCAGAGCTATTCAAATCCTTGACATGACTCAGGTTGTGTCTGCCATGTCACGCCATCAACTTTGGGGAAGCACTCTTTTGCACACAGTATCTTGAAGGCCTGATGATCAGCAAATTATTGCATCTTATGTTACACTGTTACTGTTGGGAATTACTTACATTCTCGCAGTAAGAAGTTTTGCTGAGAGTTTATTGCAGTACTTTTATATTTTTTCAGTCTTGTAAAGTGTCCAGTTCATCCTTTGATGAAATAGATAAAAGTAAGTGTTAATCTTCTAAACAAAACTCATCTTGCTTACTCTTTGATTGATAGCGGAAGACTCCATGCTCAAGCTGGTGTGTCAAAGGGCCCAAGTAAAAGACGGCCATTCAATCATGGTATGGACAATAGCCTCCATTTGGTACAAAACTACATTTGTCCACAGACATCTGTTCTGAGAAGCGAGGCTGTTTTCTGAGAGCTATTATATTCAAATCCTTCAAATATTTTTTGCAGCACATGCTGTTTTGAAAACTGGGGAATATCTCTCATATTCAGTCTTGTGATGTGTTTAGACCAATCATGTGCAAATGAAAATATTTCATGGATTATAAAGTGTAATATCTGTAATTGCTAAAAAACAGGCCAACAATACAAGTATACCCAATGTTCATGTTCCTGAGACCAGCTTGCTATTGAGCCTAATACAAAGCTAGTTTTAGTCAAGTCCTAGAAATGCAAAATCCTGTTGGGTTCCTATGGTTTATTGCTTTAAGTGTCTACTCTAGAGTGCAAGGAGAACAGGGAAATGCTTTTTTGATTGGTGGATCATCAATCCACTGAAATTGTCTTAAATGTATTATTCAAAAGTTATAATCTACGAGGGCTTTGGAAGCTCAGTGCAGAATTGTTCTGAACAGAAATTCTCATCATTTTTTGTTACCCAGGACCTGGGATGTGGTTGGGGAAGTCTAGCACTGTGGCTGTGTGAACATTACCCTAACTGTACAGTGACCACGGTATCGAACTCAAACACACAACGTGAGTGGATTGAATCTGAAGCTGGAAAGAAAGGTTTGAACAGTAGGATGACATGCATAACATCAGATGCTAATGTGTTCAATACATCCTTGAGATTTGACCGAATCATTTCCATTGAGATGTTTGAGGTAAGGATTATTACTTCTATCATTTACATCAAACCAGAAAGTGATATCTCATTCCATTTTTCAAAACTTCAAGGTGGTTTTGAACCCTATGTACAGATTGTTTAAACTTTGCCAAAAGTTAGGTCTTATTATGTCTAACAAAATTTGATAACATAAAAAAATTCACTGTGTCGTTCTTGAATTTATAAGCCCCTGAAGCTGTAATTACGGGTGTTTTTTTGCAAGTCGCAGTGTTCCTTTGCTAACCCATTGTGTCACGAAAGTGATAACAACGTGTTCCCCAATGATTGGGACTTTTTTGATACCATGTTTGTAGCATTAAAGGTTAAAGAGTGTAAAATGTGAGGCATTTACCCTAGTGCTGGAAACTGTTTTGATCTGGTGTTTTGTTGTGGTGTTCGGAGAAAACCCTCCCTTCTTGAGTGACCAAGGGCAAGCCAAATTTCAGTCAGTGTCGTTTTTAGTCTTTATATGAATCGCGGGCCCAACTCTATGTTGGGTCTGCTAAATCTACGAGCCAGCGAGCCATGCGAGCCACGTGCGAGCCATGCGAGTCTCGCGAGCCATGTGAGTCATGCGAGCCATTTTTGCGAGTATTTTTTATTCTTCGATTGGTCCAGTGTCTAGGAGTTCGCGGCCGACCATCTCTAATCGCTATAAACCTCTCGCCCTCCCCAGCCATCTTGAAAGCGGAGATGATCGGGGACGAGTACAAACGTTACAACCTCGCACCTAGGGTACTCTCTCGCTACAAAAGTGTCTAAAATTGAAATATTCTCAGGAAAAAATCCTAATCTCGCTTTGTTTGCCAAAACGTTTGCTGGTGCGTCAAGTATGAAAGATGCTCTAAACATCTGTACATCGTTCCAAGTCTTGAGTCATAGTAATGGTTGTCCTGAGTTGGACGAATTTTTTTTCTTTGCTTCATATTTTTGTTGTTTGGAGAAAATGTTATCTATTCAAATCGCTCAGGATCCGCAGAAAAAAAACCAGTGCGACCAAGATTTATTACTGTTGAAGACCTCTGAGAGAAACGTACGTGTCTACCGCCCCACCGCTACTCGCGTGGGTACTTAAATGGTATCCATTGACACCTGTCATTCATTGATATCCACGCGGAAAATCATTCAAGAGAAAAAGAGAGCAGTACTTCCAGTGCAACTCCGTGTATTGCCGTCAAGAATGCGAAGTGTGCATCTTGTAAAACGGAAATATGCAAAAACGATGTGCAGGCAACTACCGAGGGCCCATATCGAACAATTCACAAGACCTGGATGAAAAGAGAACCTTTTTGTTTTGTCCGCGACTTCAGTGCATTAGCAAACTTCCTAGGTACTCATTCATCATTTCTTACAAGATTGGAATGACACTAACAATCAGTCCTGACGTGACTTTGAGCGAAAGACTAAAAATCGATCTTAGCTTAGTGTAGTTATTTCTACCTAGTTTGATTAACACTGAAGGGCTCTTCTCTGCACCTGGGTTCTCAAAAAAATCTTCCTATTTAAGATTCAAATGTGCTCAGTTTTGATATTCATAACGTTTAGAATCATCTCATGTAAATCCTAGCTATTTGTGAATATAAGTGTATACCTATTTACTTTATTTATTTATTTAACTGATATTAATAATGATATATCTATATATATATATATATTTTTTTTCTGCATTTTACTACAATGTAATGTATTTGTAATGTATCTTATTGTAAGTTACACAGCCCGCCTCGATTAGCGATGCTATATGCGGGTTGTGTAAATTTAAAAATCTGTTGAATTTGAATTTTAATAAAATAATGCTAATGCTAATAATGCTAAAGAAACGCTGTCCCTTTTAAAAATACCCAACTTAAAACAACAAAAGTGTTCTGTGCGGTATGGGCCCTTTGCAGCTGGGGTCACGTGAGCACAATTTTCCTAAAAAAATCTTTTATATTATGGGCTATAACTTAAAGAATGCCAGAAATGGAAATAGCATATTGAAAATACCAAAATGGCAAACTTTGAGGTCCCTAGCACTAAAGAGTAAGTTTGTACGTCAGTTTGAATTTTAGGAAAATTTAGAGTACATCTATGGAAAATGATGCTGGAGAGCAAGGCCTTGCTCTCTAGCAACTTTTTACATACAAATCTTCTTAATTTTTTTTTGGGAGAACGAGAAATGCTGTGGGAACACGAGCCGCAGGCGAGTGTTTCCACGGTCATAAAATCTCATTCTTTAATGCCAGGGGCTTCAAACTTGGCCATTTTGATGTTTTCGACATGCTCATTCTATTTCTGGCATTCTTAAAGTTGCAGCCCATAATTTTATGAAAAGTAGGTCACGTGATGGCTTAGCTGCAAAGGTAAAATGTGTAGCTTTTTTATTTTCTTCAGCCTGGCTTCTGATTGGCTGATTTAAAAAGCGTTCTTAGTGACGGCTTGTGTAGTCGCTGCAAGAATTTAATATTGCAATCGCCGCATTCATCTTGTTCCGTTGCTCCCTGCTCCTAGTTCTCATTGGCTGATTCAAAAAATGTCCTTAGTGACGGTTTGTTTAGTCGCTGAAAGAATTTAATATTGCGACCGTATTCATATTGTTCCGTTGCTCTTGTTCTTGTTCTCATACGAATATAATTGTAACAAATAAAAATTCTTGACGTTTTGAGTGCGGCTCGCATGACTCGCATGGCTGGCATGGCTGGCCTCTTGGCGGGCTCGCATGGCTCGCATGGCTCGCAGATTTATAAAACTCCTTCTATGTTTGTACTGTGTTGTTTGCATTGTTTTCAATAAAATCTTCCTCCTTTATCTGGTTGTTTTCTTGCAGCACATGAAGAACTATGAGGAGCTCATGTGTCGCGTTGCCAGTTGGTTGAAACCATCGGGCTTCCTGTTTGTCCAGATTTTATGTCACCGAGAGTTCGCTTATAACTTCCGTACAAAGAAGAGCTCAGACACGGAGTGGATGGCACGGAACTTTTTCAGTGGAGGCACAATGCCTTCTTCTGATCTACTTCTGTATTTTCAGAAGGATTTGTGTATCAAGCAGCACTGGCAGTTCAGTGGAAATCATTATGCCCGTACTTTAGAAGCCTGGCTTATCAAGTTGAACCAACAAGAAGGCACTGTACGAGATATCTTCCTGCAAACCTATGGCAGCGATCAAGTGGATCAGCAAGTTTTTAACTGGCGCATGTTCTTTATTTATTGTGCTGAAGTGTTTTCGTTTAGGGGTGGTAATGAGTGGATTGTTGCGCAGTATCTTTTCCAAAAAAATCCGGTACCTAGTAGCTTGTAGACAGATTTTAGTGAGATTGGCTTTGGGACGACTGAGATGAATAACGCTAAAAGTTCTTAATGTGCAGTAAACCGAAAGGTTTTCGCAATAAATGTAACACTACCTTTGTACATCAGGGCTGTGGGTCTGTTATGGTCATCTTCGACCGGTGTCTGCGTGTTTGAATACGTCTTTTGAATTAATAGGGAGCTTAAGTACCCATGACGCCGATGCCAAGGACAGCATGGGTTAAAAAATGATTTTATATTTTATCTAGGGATCTCGTGATACTATAAAGTTATTTACTGTATTTATTATGGTCAAAACTATCACGAAACTAAATGTAGGGCACATCGATAAATTCGAAATAAATATTTAAAAAATTATCCGTCTTGGTTACCGTTCTCCAGTTCCCCCTCTTCCAGAATTTAGTTATTTCATGTTGTTGTTTTGCAGAGGACGGCAAAGAAATGTGCAAAGATTTATAACGCACATGCACGGCCATTGATCTGCTCATTAAACCTTTTATTTAGCGACGTTGTCGTTACCGTCGTAGTTTCTCAAGCTCCCCAATCTCTGCTCAGGAGATGCCAAGGAAGGGCGAATGCAACATGAACTCATTATCACTGCTTGCTTCGGGAATTGTCTAAGCTTCGGGGAACGGAACCAATATTCCTTGGCTTGGCGAGTGTTAAAAAATGACACTCTGTGCTTTCATTTTCATTTAATAACAGTCTCAAATGCGTAACATTTCATTTTATTTTGTTATGTGTTGATCGCAATAAAGTATCGTGGGTTTTTCGAGATGGGCTATTGGTTCTACCCATGGCGTTGGCCCGAAGTTGTTTTACTGATGTATTGTAGAATGTAGCCTGTTTAGATTCGGAGTTTGCCTTATAACCGCCGACCTTAGCAGTTCGTGGAAGAAGAGCTGACGAAGATTTGTATCGTGTAGTGTGATTCCACAACACTGCAGGTGTCTTCGGCTCCTCAACTGGTTGAAGTTCTTGGAAATTCAGAGACGAGTAAACGATCATTTGGTCCTGATTAAATTTCAGTTTTGGTAGTGGTGGAAGGAATCTATGCCTGATCTTTGGCTTATAAAACTTTCCCAACACTTGGTCGAGAGATCGGTTCATAGAAGTTCCCCATTCCTTTTCCAAGTCTGCGGCGTCGGAATCCTGTGAGAGCTGTTGAGTCCCTCGCCGAGTCAGGGTTGTAATACGCATTATGTGCTTTGCTAGTCTAGGGTGACAAAGACAAAGAAACAGAAACATTAATAACCTGGCATTGTGTAAATCGCGGCTTCGACAATGAAAAAGCAGACATGAGCGATGAGAAGCGATCAGGGACGTTCTCAGTTTTCAAAGTGGCACGTGACCAGACCCAACCAGGGTCTCTCCTCGCTTGCTCCAAGGGGGCGGAGGGATGAGAGGCCCTGGGAACGAGGTTGGCGGAAATCTTTACAGTCCTGTACACTGTGCTTTTCTCTGTCTGACACGCCGTCCTGTACACTCTCTGTCTGACATGCCGTCCTGTACACTCTCTGTCTGACGTGCCGTCCTGTACACTCTGTCTGACATGCCGTCCTGTACAGTCTGTCTGACGTGCCGTCCTGTACATTCTCTGTCTGACATGCCGTCCTGTACATTCTC
>CM042754.1:6824193-6836693 GCA_022496165.2 Catalaphyllia jardinei
CTCTGTCTGACATGCCGTCCTGTACACTCTCTGTCTGACATGCCGTCGTGCACCTTTCGTTTTATGAACTTTTATATTTTCGATGCTCTCTGTAATTACCGCGTGAATTATTCTATCGAAATCAAGAAGTTATAGTTAAAGTAAAAGAAGTGCTTGCAAAAGGATGTTTTGTTTGATGAGCCCTGGCAAAGCGTTCCCGAAGTAATTTGACAAACACGAGAGATAGAGTTTCATCAGGACATCCAAACACCGAGAAGAAAGTAGTTTTGACGAAGTTCGAGGTGTCTGGACAGCCGATGAAACACTGTCTCGAGTGTTCGATATATCTTCTCGATAGAAACAAAAACTAAGGAGAAAATGGAGAAGTAAAATCAGTTAATTATTGATGTGTTTGAGAGGGAAGTCTTACAAGACTGACCACAGATCTGTTTATTTTATGATCCTTGCATTTCTTTGCAGCCTAAATGTCGCACCCACTGACTCTGTGCGAATAAAACCTAAAGAATAGCAACAGCCATAATGCTTTTTCGATAAAAACCGATCATTATTTATGAGTGGAGAATGAAGACGTATGATGGGTAATCTAGACATACCTCCACTTTGGTCCAGGAGAACTTTGCAAACCTTTCAGAGTTTCAGCTGAAGCGATTCGTTGAATATCAGGCGGAAATTTTCGCTGTCCTTTGACAACTTTCTCGATATCCCATAATGTTCCCTGGCCAAACGTTCCTGCCCGAATAATGCGCTAGTGTTAGTATTTGAAAGAACTCTGTGTGGGGGCGCGTATGGTCTCGCCTGTTACTAGGTGGAGCCTTGAGTTGTCAGACAATTGTGGTGTCTTTTCAAACCATGTTAAGTTTTTGTATAATGTTTTGTGTGTTTGTGTGACGTGGGTGGAAATAATTAGCCAGCTCGCTGAGTAATCGACATATTTGAACCCAAGATGGCGATTGTCAAAGAGGACGTTAAGACACGGGAGAATATATATAGGAGTCCAGGTTCTAACAGATTGTTTAAACTCGGTCAAATTTATCACGTACATAGAAACTGTTTCGTCAATACAAGTTACGTTCTATCCGGGCTGTGATTGGCTGCAATGCTAAGTTTGATCCAATCAGAGTTAAATCTATGGCCCCGTGTTTACTTAGGTCTACCGTCCACACGGGGTCCACATTAATCCTGAACGAAAACGGAGCTTTTTAAAAACGCTTTTCAAATCCGAGGAATTTAAAATGCCTGCTTTGCAGTTTATTGTGGATGTAAATTGTTTTGGAACCGGAGGTTTTCATGAACGATGACATCTTGATAATCATGTCATTAGCCCTTCAGGGGACCCTCAAGGGGACCCACTGGGAGACCCTCCAGGGACCCTCCGGGGGACCCTCCACGGGGCCCTCCAGGGTGCACCCAAGCTTTCTGAGGCCCGTGATTGTTGCATTATCGAATGTATTTTCTTAACATTCTTTTTCACCTGGATCTTTTGATCCTGTTATTTGCGAGAATCCAGGTTTAATCAATGTGTTGGATTACTGATAAGAATTACGGGCTGGACGATTTAAATCGTAATATTGCAATACATGCACTACTAATGCCGTATTAAAAGCAACACTTGCATGATGCCAGTGCTGCAGCAATTCTGCGATTAAAGTTGCCAAGGATTAAAAATCGTCGTTGAAGTATCGTCCCGTGAAATTTCATCTTAAAGAAATGAATTGCAATGGCCAAGATACGAAATGTTCCGGAAACCGTGTACTACAGAGAACCACATCACGCTTTTCATTTGTGAAAAGAGGACAAGACAAATCAATGTCTTCCTTCAGGCAACATATAGAGCCCTCTTTTTTATGGCGGTAAAGTGGAAAGCCTTGTCATAAGTATTTTTTCGAAAACAGAACAACAACAAGATTGCTAGCCTTCTGTTGGCTGGGCGACATATGTTTTGTTACCTATATATCTTCCTGCCTGCGTCCAAAGACGCACTGACGCGTCTGTGGACGCCGTGATGATAAAATGGCGACTATCAACAAAGTCAAGACTGACAACTGGCTTGAGATGAGCTCGAAATGTCAGAACCAGTGGAGGAGGCCTGGTGTCGATTGTTCCTTTCCTGTGGCTGTTTCTCCTGTTCACTGATACTAGTTTCCTTGGCAACGCTGTCGCTACCTTCTGATCGCTTGCATTTATACAATAACAAGAGATGTCCCAAACCTGACAAACAAAATGATAAAAAACGGAGGTCTTTTATAGCTAAACGTCTGCAGTAAGTAAAACAAGCATTCCTTTTAAACTCCATACAATGGTGAAGTTGAAGTCATTACCTTGACAAATCCTGCGGTGTCGCCAGTAACAAGAATGGTATTATCGTAGTCAGTTGTCATGGAGATCACAGATTCATGGACACCCTGAGCAGCAGCAAAATAACCCAGCAGTCCCCCACCAGACACGCTCCAGGCCCTGACAGAGCCTTCTGAACCTGTTGTCAGCAAGGTAGCTGCGGATAAGCTGTTTTCACGCCTCTCTAGGAAAAGAACCTGCACGGAGAAAAGCGTTAGCACTAAATTGAATCCATAGTCTTCAGGGTTTTCATAAAGCACTGTCGACGTTCATTGATTAGCTGTCTTTGTTTTATGAAGACATAGTGAAACAAATGTATAAATAAGTACCACCGAATTTAATTCTGGGGGTAACTCTGTGATAGATTTGCATCCCATCCAGTGGGGAGTAGAAATACTCCTAGTCACTTAACGGTAAGGAAACCGGGAACCGCTCCGGCTGTATGAACCACTGGCACGACACTGACTTTCACTAGATTTCATAACAACATATTTTTCATCTATTTCTGTACCTTGTCCACAGAGGAATCGTGATAACTTTCTCGTAAATCCAGTGGCGAGAAATCGTGATAGTAAAATTTCTTTATTTGCGATCCTTCCGGAACAAAAGCGTCTTTCTGCGTCGAGTCGCGCTTTTGCTTCCATATTGAAGGTAAAAATGGTGAGCGGCGATTTTTCTTACTTGATCCAGCTTCAGCGCCCCTTTTGTTGCTTTCTCGAAATCTGTTCTCTGCGTCGATCGCTTGAGAAAGTAAGACATAATCACAAAAATATAGTGGTGAAAAATAAAGACAATAGAGTGTTTGTGTCTCGGGTCTATGGGTTGGAATTTTAATACATGGAATATTTGTTTTAAGAAGAGAATTGCCACAGGCAGTTATCAGCCCATAGCAGGAGCCGTAATCGTCGACGGAGACCCTAAGTGAGCGCCATTCTAGTATTGGGGATGTCCCTGTGATAATGGGACAATTTTGCTATTTTTTCAGAACAAATATGCGTCATCGCGTGCGGCGTACGAGCGTACATGCTGCGAGGATTTTTGCTAGTAGCGTGGGGAAAATGACGTCAAAAATTCAGGCCCGACATTTTTTTATGTTTTTGGCTCACAACTAATACGTTTATGTCCCTTAGAATTTAGCTTAAGTATTTTCGCCATAAACTGCTTCAGTTTGAGTGAAGTAAGACAGTGTGGAATTTAGTTCAATGTCCCGCTTATATAACTGACCAAGCTGTGTTCCGCTGCTTCTTTTACAGGAGCTCCACACTACTCCACTCTAAAGCTAAATGTCGCATATGTTGAAGATTAACAGCTTTTCCATAGCGCAGCAAATAACTAGATGGATATATTTGGAAACAGCAGCGTTCAAAGTTCCCTCTTACCACACGCTTGCGATGTCTATTACAACCGAAAAGTAAAAAAAGAAATTAGCAAGTTTGAGTTTCGCCTGAATTGTAAGCAACGTTTGATGTTGCATCAGTTTTGTTTGTATAAATATCCAATAAACTGTCTGTTATCTATGAATAAGAGCACCCCCGATGCGTGTTTTGGACAGCCAGCAAAACATGCCAATTGGATTTCATATTTTTGCGTGAAAACGTAAGGCTCATACAACATCCCTATTTTTTTTAATGAGCTTAAGTTTGATAAATGTTTGTGAATACAGTAAAAATAATCAGCAAAGTTACGATGACGCTTTCTTTAATCAACTCGAATAATGATTTCGACTTTGTTGATTGAGTTTTCAAAACTCCTTGTCTATTATATTTCCGCGCTGTGAAATTTCACTATGTCGAAGAAACTCACATGATGTTAGTAGCTTTTTGGCGTTGATGAAAATTGTTGCAGAATCTCAGCACAAAAGAGAGCGAAAGAAATCTTTGTCAAGATATGTTGGCAATTGAAAACACCGACTCGGACTTGAAAGTGCACAGCCTGCACTATGCAAATGCAAGAGCTACTTGTCCGCGACTTACCTTTCAAAAACGTACTTTTGCAAACTCGCCAAACAGAAACAAAACACCATAGGAAATTGTTCCGGATTCGTAACGATTCCGGAACGTTTTGGTCAATCAGAAAAGGGATAGTGAGTTCAATGAATAAAAATATTCATTCAAAGCGTGAAACTGATGATGAAGTGTTGTTTTCGACCCTGAAGAACTCACTTTTTCCATTAGTTTAGAGCATGAAACTACATATAAGTGTCTTACTTCTTATCCATGTCTCATTTCCTACCATCGCTGTGGCCAAGGGAATCTCGCACCTCTCATCATTTGATCACGCAACATGACAACATCCGCGCTAGAACCCAGGACATGTGCGCAGTTGATAGGCGCGGAGATATGTACGTCAGGATGATGCAATTTGTTCACAAAATACTACTAAATTGTCTCTTGTCATAGGTTCGGATCCCAAGACTTACGGCCTCCGTCCCCGACTATGGCCCTCGACAGAACCGATGTATTGTTTATTAGTGTGCAGTGGCTAGGTGTGGTCAACAAAATTGCAATGTTTCCTCCCCAAAGTTTTGAACAAACATTTAGAAACAAGTGGATAAATAAATTCCTGAGAAGACTCAAAGGAGGGCATTTATGGTTTCATGAATTAGAAAACCTCGGAATTTTTTATTGCTGGTTTTCACATGACGTCACTAAAATTCAAACTTTAGAACTATTGATCCTCCTGAGATTTTACTTTCATGATGTGTAATAGCAGCTAAAAACTAATATTCATTCAAATTTTCACTCCGAATGGGTTGTTGGTTTAGCCATGAACTACACTTGAATTTCTAAGCTTTTGCGTGAGCGGCATTTACATGACGGGCGAGAGAGCTGCGATGTTAGCCTCCTTCGCAGACATTCTTAGGCTTGTCACGCGTTCCTCGCCACGTGTTCCTCGTTCCTCGGGGAGGAACGCGTGACAAGCCTAAGAACGTCTGCGTGGGAGGCTACTGCGATGTTGGTTTAAAAAAGTGACTTATTTCGGGAAATTCGGCTATCTGAACAGTTCTTGTATTAGAATAAAGTATTATTGTTACGTTATTAAGTTCTTCGAGAGATAAAGTCACGCTTTTGTAGCAAAACTCAGTGACAGATGTTTCTGCTGGTTTCCGGCCGCCATGTTGGTGCCCATCCAGATGGGCACTGACATGGCGTCTCCATACAAATCTCTATAAATTTGGGGAAAACGTTTTTCTTTGCAAGAGTCTTTGCATATCTACCTTCTTTCTTTTCCCTGATTCTGGACTTAATCCCTCGAACGGTTTTGATTTTTTATTTTGATCTATTTTGAATGGCGTGACACTAAAAACCAGCAATAGAAACTGATAAGCGAGCGTACACAATTGCAAATGTCGAATTGACAATTCAGTCCGCGCGAATTCTCTAAAGCATGAGGTTTTAATCCGGGGGGTACTTCCTTATATGGGCTATAAAGATATGTGCGGCCCCCATAGGGTGTGATTTTCAGCTGTTTTGGTCATAAATAAGGTATCGATTTTAGTTGATTTTGACATTTTGGTCGTAAATAGGGTCTGGTTTGTGTGCTCTAGCCTTGATATCGGCATGTTTTTAAGCAGAGAAGCCACGTTTTCATTATTATCGAAAAGAAAATCAACAAAAGCCCTTTACGAATTATGTTTACAGTAATTTAGAATTGGTCTGAACTAGGGATCTGACCATATCACAGGTCTTAAACAGGATTTTGATTGTAAGGTTTAGGTCATAAAGAGGGTTTCGAATTTTTGGTTAGGTCATAAATAGGGTAGGAGATATCGCAGATTTTGGTCATAAATAGGGTAAGGGTTTTGGGAAGCGGCCTGCACACTCCCAACCAATATTTCTGGTAGTATCCCCGGGGGTTTTAATACCGAGACCAGAAATAATAAGAATCGTTATTTGAAGCAAGTTTCAGTTAGAATTCTACTAAAACAATTAGATTATTCGCTCTCGATTTCTATGAGGTGATAGTTGACTCTTGTTCCAGCAAGATTTAGAAAGAAATTCCGCCAGTTATACGACTTAACACATGTCGACCTTAGCAATGACATGTGGAGCTATTTTCCTCTGAATCACGTATTTAAATTACAAATACCGCTTTAAATTGCTGTGCACATCTCCACCGCACAATAGCATATTGGTTTATAGCGGCAGGTCTAACACGTAGGCAGTGAGAAGTGGGGTGAGGGGTACGGTGTGGTACCATAAAACACGCTGACCTAAGCGTTATTCAGGCTAAACAGATAGCTCTTGAGGCCCTCACTTCCATCCCCGTTCCCGACCTGCCTTAGAAACTCGGTAAAATCTTCAGTTATTATAATAGTACTAATCTAATTACATAGTAAATGGTTTGAACCCAGGAGTATTAATAGTTTATATTACATGATCGTTCGGGTGAGTGTAGTTCTGAAAAGAACTGATGTTGGTGACTGACGTTTCGACAACCTGAGCCGAAGTCATCTTTAGAGTTAAGTGAATAGTGTTTGTCAGTCGATGATGTTACAAATAATCTAATTGCAACCATACAATATTACGTATTCTGAAGGAGAGAATAGATTTAATTAGCTATATAGAAACAACAATTATTTCACTAATGGATTGTTGGATATGAGATGATTAACATCGATCCTAAATCCAACGCGCTCTCGTGGAATAATTATTAAAATATACTATTTTACAAGTTTGCTGAGTCAGAATAGGAGTTAGATTTGCTTGTTGAATTCTCCAACTTTTTCTCTCTTTGGTATTCTATGAAGTTTGTTACTAAACTACTGACCTGCGTTACTAGCTGACACGTTTCTTTTAATGTCTGCTGGAATAACAGATTGAGTTGGCTCTAAACCATAATCATAAGCATTCAGTTTGCAGTTAACGTGCCCACTCTCAATGTTCCACACTTTTACCACGCCATCATAGGCAGAGGTTGCCACTAAACCAGTAGGGTACATTGCAGCCGATAAAATGTCGTCCTCGTGAAAATTGGACCACACTCGAGGCTTGGCTTCCTCCTCTTCTCTGCAATCTCTGAGCAAGATAAATGAAGTAAACGACAACGGGTAAATTTCAGCTGCTGTGAATGACACAGGTAACTTGGTAACTAAAAAAGAAAGACTGGGAGGCAGAAAGAACGACTGCTTTCCGTCCAGTTTTCAGACTAATGACCTCTGAAAGTCTTCCACTACACTGTTACACCTTGAGAAGGTTCAAAGACATTAGCATGGAAAGTTGGCAAGGTAACATTTATCAACTTTGATAAAAAGGTGACTTGAAAGCCTGGGAAGTAACGTGTTGTGCTCTGCGCATGTCCAGATATGGTTTAAACTTACTTGTAGATGGTAACCTTTCTATTCCATCCAACGGTAATAATCTTCTGTTTAAAACACAGTATACCCGTAATCTGTAAGATTTAACACGATTATAACAATGTCACCAACATTAGCAAGTTATTACAATTGTCAAATATGTTTTTGTTCAAAAAGCATACAGGATCGTACAAACCAGGCGAAAGAGTCAATACAAATAGACTGCGAGCAGTCTCTTTCTTTTCCTAGCGTATTCCTTGCGTTTATTAAAGCTATCGAGTAGCAAGCGGCGAGTGGCGAAGCTGCGAGCCGCGAAAAGCGCGGCTCTCACCTCGTTTTCTTCCCTAATTTGCATAATATTGACTGAGTTCCGCGCGCGGAGGATTTCAGGAACAAAAACCGACTACTCGTAGTCTACAATACAAACCAGATATTGGGCCAGATATTTGTTTTAAAATTTGTTAAACGATGATAACAGCTGTAACAGCTATTGGTCTGCTCACAGGGAACACACAATCTTGCTGAGCAGGGAGAGAGTAAATAAAGGAACGAAAAGAATGAATAGTCTACCTTTGTCTCCTATTGTCATCTCTTAGCTTATGCTTTTACCGGGAAAACCACTGCTTACAAATCTTGCTTAACATTGTAGCACTAAACTCGCTCGCACACCCCTCACTCTCCCACACAGGTCTTTTGACGTAAAAAGGTTTTACAAAATCCTTCACCAGCTCCCAGTTATTATCGCGGAATCTCGCTAAAGAGCTTTAGGTATTAATTTACGACAATTTTGTTTCCGTGCGGAGATCGATCGACTTCGAACACGTAAAAAAAACAACGAACCAGGGGAGGGGTTTTTAGAGATTTGTCGTGTCAAAAAAGCATGTGTGGGAGAGGGAGGGGAGTCCGAGCACGCGCTGGATGACGTGTTTGAGATTTGGGTAACGGTACGATCATGTTGCGAAAAGCGAATTGAGACAAAACTTTGCAAAAGTCGCTAAAATTCTCCGACTGTTGCAAAAGTATTCGAAAACAAATTCGGCCAAGATGTAGAAAAACCTTCCGACCTCATTTTGTGTTTGTTTGGTTTCATGAAAGCAACGAAATTTAGAGATTCAAACGAATATTCGCAGTGCGTTCAAAATGTTTTGGCAAAGAGTTGCCTCCCTTGTCAAATTTATAACAAACCAAAATCAGTTTTTGCCTGAGCACGGAAAGGCCTAGGTACGAGTTAAGCGCTACAGTACAATGTTACGCAGGATTTGTAAGCAGTGGTTTTTCCGGTAAAATCGCGTAAGCTAAGAGATGACAACACGAGACAAAAGTAAACTATTCATTCTTTTCGTTCCTTTATTTACTCTCTCCCTGCTCAGCAAGATTGTGTGTTCCCTGTGGTCTGCTTTCTGTAATTTTGGTGTTAGCTTCCGGGGTTGAGAATGCTACCTCCGGCCGGCGCCCCTCTCTCCTCCCGCTCCCCCTTTTCTCCTCCTCCCGCCCCGGCAGAAAAACCGTGAACCTGATTGTTTGTTTATTGTTGTATTACATATTACATATTCTGTAGTCTGTCTCCACCCACAAATAGCAAAGGCTAATCGTGGTGGGTGAATTTTGTCTTTCTCCATATTATGTGTGTAGTTCTTTTCGTAGCCAGCTTTGAACATTACAAGCACAAATAATAAAAACTCTACTCACTGGATACTATTTGTGAAAGCTGCAAGGCATTTGACGAGGTGCTATTGCTTCGCGTGAATTATAGTGCAGTACGCGCGTATGGTATACCGGCTATAAACGAACCTTTCAGACAAATTGTAAGTATTACAGTGAATCCTAATATACCTCTTCACTATCTACAGCTTGTAATTCGCTCAAACAGCAGCCGTTATTAAAATTCCAAATCTTGACTGTTCCATTTCGAGCTCCTGTAATGAGTCTTCTTTTGGAAGGGTCAAACCTCATAGCGGTGATTTCAGAGTTATCGTGAGCATTTGAAAACTGAATGATTTTCTCGCCTGTCTGCAGACTCCAAACACAAACCACAGAATCGTAACACGCACTCACGACCTATAAAAATAAAATAATGACTAAGGTAATGTGAATCTGGCAGCCTTTCATAGCAAAACGGGCGCGAGGGCCAGTCCTTGCGAAATCTAGAGAGACGCGTGTCCTGATCGCGCGTATTTTTACTTCACAACTTTTCAGCTCTATTCAACACACTGAATTAACTACCAAAATGAAAGGAGAAAAGAAACAGATATAACAAATATATTGCGTCTTCAGCAGATCGATGAAAATGTACTTCGATACAGACTTTCTAAAAGCCCTTTCCAATAACTCTTCTTTGGTCTAATAGAAGACACCCTCTCGCTTCGCTCGAGAGAGATGAATACGCCAAGGATTAAGCTAATGTCAACTTGTGGCAAGTCTAGCCTCGACACTGCATGCTGAAACATGGAATCTTGGGAAGGACTCTCATGTCTAATCAAACAGAAACACAAATAAGACCTGTAGCTAATTTAATGACGATAAACACGTGGAATCCTCTCGTCTAGAAATAAATTTTGAAGATTTCAGTCATGCCTGGTATTGCTTCCCGCCAACTTTAAAAATTATCTTGTTTGGTAAATGTATTTGGTGTTCTGTCCCAACCACGCTAACTGAAGTCCTGCTATTAAACTTGACGAGCTAAATAAAGTCCTACCACTAATACCACTGACACCAAAATCTGCAATTTGTGCCCCTAAGTAAATGATTGCGCAGCGTCATTCTTCTTACAGTACACGGAAGTCCCTTGAGCGTGGAATTTAACATAGGAATTACCTGATCAAAGAGATCGTTGTAAATAGCCGCACATATTGGTTTAAAATGACTTGTGATGTCATGTTCCTCTGAAGGTTCTTCTCTTTTGCCCTCGATCACTGACAACTGACAAAGAACAAACACAGGTCAAATATCCTCGCGCAATAAAAAACCTCAACAGTGAAGTAATGTTTCTCCTATATTTCTACTATTAACCTGTTCAGAGGAAGACAAAGAAACGACTTGACACGCCTGTACCTAATAAAATTTGTTTTTCATGTTAAAGCTCTGTTTAAAAAAGTGCAGTGGAGCAGACAACATAAAACCAGGAAGAAATCATAAGTTAGATTCCAGAGCTAAAAACGTACGTTCAAAAAGGACGGCAATTTACATAACACTTGTTGTTAAAAATATTAAGTTTTGTTTGGTGGGGAGTGAGTTTGAATCGTCACCTGGTTTGTTCCCACAAAAATGCAGTGAGATTTGGAGTTGAAGTAGAGGCTTGAGATCAGGTGGGGGCCTGGTAACAACGAGCGAGCAGGAATAGTTTGAACACAACACAGGTCGCGCATATCCCAAATCTTGATAACCTGCGAGATTTAAATACAACTATATTAACATTTAGAAAACAGTCCTAAGAAAGCACGCGCGCTGTTTGGTTAAAAATCGTGTTTGTATAACTCGATGGAGACAGAACTAGCGCGCGCTGTTGACATAGTGATGGCTCGAGCAAAGAGAATTTACATTTTGATAATCAAAGTTAACAAGTTGTTTTCCTTGTTCTCGTCGTGGTGTTTTCTAAAAGAAATAGAAAACATGTATTCCGTGTTTCTATCGAGTTATTCAAACACTCGTGAACTGAAGTTTGGGAGAACTCGAAAAAGCTGTGGAAACACTCGCCTGCGGCTCGTGTTCCCACAGCATTTCTCGTTCTCCCAAACTTCCACTCGTGTTTGTATAACTCGATACAAACACGGTACATGTTTTCTATTTCTTAATTAGTATATACCACACAAGTGAATAGTACTTTTCGCGCGCGCTGATTGGCTAGCTCGGAGGTGATTAGCATTGTTAAATATTTACTGTTCTTTTCAATAAGGTGAGATGTAGAATTGTGTTAATGTCGACTGCAGGAAAAATTATTGGACAGCGATGGAACTAAAACTGTGTCAAATAAAGAACCATATTATCATTAGACATAATATGTTAGTTACTGGACCCCCGAAGAATACTCTTGATATGAAGTTCAAAGTGAAGATCTTATGATATCCAATCAGGAATTGCTGAGTATTGAAGAAATTTAAGATTAATGATACATATGAAGTAGAATAACCTTGTCTTGAGCTGCGCTTATGATTTCTCCCTTGTCACTGTTCACTATAATGTGAGTGACTGCTGTACTATGACCCTTCATCACCTGAAAATGATTAGCATCGAAAATATTTAACATAGTTCTTTAAAACATAACTCCCTAACGCTTGTGTTGAGCGACTGAAGTCATGCCACGTTCATAACTTGCAGTTCCCAGTTGAGTGCAAGCCTAGAATGCCGTGCAGATTGAAGGGCTGTGCGTTTGGATCAATTGACAAAAAACGCTGTAAAACTCTTGTTTTGAATTGTGGGCTACTAAAGTGAACCATTCGCCTTTTTCAATCCTCTTCCATGATCTGCATCATTGAGGATATCCTTTTTGATTTAAATACGATGGAACGGAGTATGTAATTGAAATATCACACCACAGACTAATTGCTACATCTTTATGCGTTAGCCGTTTTTGAAATATTTGCAGTTAAGAAATATCTCCCTGGAGATGGACATAAAAACGAATACAAGTTAGACGACGAATGCAAGAAGTATCCCATTCAGGCTACACTCGTTCCCATAGCTTTATTCGCATTCCTTCATATATTTCTGACAAGAGAAATTGAGGAGAGTCTAAGAACAAGAATGCCACGACACGTCCACGACACGTGATCGTATTGAGCACGCGCACTAGATCGATTGGTGAGTTCAGTCATGTTGGCTCTTATTTAAAGGTGGACTGTATGTCCAAGGCTGACCAGCTTCCATAAACATT
>CM042754.1:6841693-6844193 GCA_022496165.2 Catalaphyllia jardinei
AAAATCTGTTCAGTGGGCCTATCGGTATAAACACTTTCTCGGGCTAAACTTGCACCGACAGCGTTCAGTCCCAAAAGAGGATACGAAAAATTAACCATTGGGGTTCGCGTTTTCCAAAATACGTAAAACTTGGTCATTTGTTTTGCAGAGGACGGCAAAGAAATGTACCAAGATTCAAAACGCACATGCAAAACCATTGCCGTCTGCTTATTTAATCTTTTGTTTGGTGACGCTCTCGTCGCCGTCGCCGTCGTGGTTTGCTTAAACTCCCTAACATTAGGGGACTTGAATAAAAGATCAAACTACCTTTATCGCTCGTGTTTTGCGTTTTGTGGCGGCCATTTTGAATTTTTAATACGCGCGCGCGCGGTAAATTGCGCGGTCTGCTAGTGCGAGGTCTAGAACCGAGATCTTAGAAGTCTGGGACTCGCAAATTCTCGGAAGATCCGATCGCTCACCGAAAATAATTAAGTGACAAGTGTCACTTTATTAGATCTCCGAGCAGGCTCCAAGCGATTTCCGTAATCTCGGTTCCAGACCTCGCACTAGAAGACCGCACAATTTACCGCGCGCGGGTATTAAAAATTCAAAATGGCGGCCACAAAACACAAAACTCGCGCGATAAAGGTAATTTGATATTTTATTCATATTCTAAACGGGTGTGAGGGGTCCCTGTGCACTGACCACGGCGACGGCAGGGATGACGACGCCTAGTAAAAAATGGATTTAAATTTTACCCTCGAAATTCGTAAGTAACTAAGCCGGTTCATGGCACAAATCTGTTTAAAAACTTGCTTAAACTAAATATGTAATGCCAGCGATCAATTCCATAACGAAATCTGAAAATATTCGCCGTCGTGGCCTAGGTTCTCCAAAATACGCAAAACTTGGTCATTTCACGTTTTTGTTTTGTAGAGCACGGCAAAGAAATGTACATATATCTTATTAACCAAACGCGAGGGCCGTACTGGGAGAATATCGGCCCGAGGTCTTGACAGTACGGACCTCGCTGCGCTCGGTCCGTACAAAAAAGACCAAGGGCCGATATTCTCCCAGTACGGTCCCGAGCAAGCTTGGTTAATAAGAGATTTATTACACGACTGAAATTGTTTAGAAGAAAAGCCTAAATGATAGACTGCAAAGACATCATAAACTTCAAGCGCCCAATTTTTATGTAGAGCAAACTGAACGTTTACTCACGTCCGACGTTTTCAAAAAGAAGAAAAGCAAAGTTGGAAGAAAACAAAAATAACATTTTACGTGGATTAAATACTTTTAGAAAAAGAAAATAAGCAAAACTACGAGAAAATCTTTGTGCGGGATCATTCGGGACAGTACCCGGGCCAATACTTAGAGAATATTGGACCGGCAACGGAGCAATCTGATTGGCTGATTTTAGTTATCGGCCCTCTGAACTAACTTAGTCGTGTAATAAAAATATTTCTAACGCACGTGCACAGCCATTGTTGTGCTCATTAAACCTTTTGTTTGGCGACGTTCCCGTTGGCGTTGCCCTCGTGGTTTGCTTAAGTTCCCTAATATTTATTTGTAAGACAACGGAGCTATGAGCGTCCAAACTTTGGTCAAACTGCCCGGTGAGGTTCCCGTGTTATTTTTTCACCATAATTAAAACTTAAAACTGAGCGGAATTTTGAGTGGATTTGTAAAGGTACAGAAGGGTTTAACCCGCTCATGATTGGATCTCTTGTGTCAGCAGGAGGGCGCCACCACAAGCGGCAGAGTTGACCGAAACTGGAGACCGCGCATAAAAAGCTTCCAGAACCCAGGGTTAGTCCAGAATCTACATTTTTGAATCGAAGGAGACGCGCCTTAGCTTTTACCAGGAGCCATAATCGCGGACGCAGATATGGGACAATTTTTCTATTTTCAGAACAAATTGCGCCATCCTGACGTCATATTATTAAAACTACATGCATATGGTATTACTAGAGACCTGCTACTATCGTGGGTAAGGAGTTTCGGGACAAATCGTCAGCAGCGTGTTGTACTCCGAGGTCATTATTCATCCTGGACAGCTGTCCTATCTGGTGTGCCGCAGGAAACTGTACTGGGACCGATACTGTTCCTTATTTACATCAATGACATGCGGAACGTAGAATCCCAACCGAAATTATTTGCAGATGATATGATAGCAGCGGACAAACACGCACCAATTGTAACACGTCGTGTTCGCGGAAGATCGGTGCCCTGGTTAACGCCTGAGATTAAAGAGCTCATGCACAAGCGTGATTATGAACATAAGAAAGCGATATCAACAAACACTGAGCTACATTGGAGTAATTACAAAAGGTTACGCAATGCTGTCAACACCAAAATGCGTAAAGAGAAATGTAATTATTATTCCCACAAGCTCTCAGGTGACCAGAACTCAAAGGAAATGTGGAAGACTTTAAACAACATATTGCCCAAAGATAAGAAATGTGCATCCAAAAGCAGCCCATCAAATCTGTCAGCGACAAAGTTCAACGAGTTTTTTACA
>CM042754.1:6854036-6861536 GCA_022496165.2 Catalaphyllia jardinei
GAAGCGAATTCCGGGAGAAACCTGGAGGGTACTAAAACCATGTAGAACAAGCACAGGAAAGAAACAAACCTCGAATATCTGCTGCAGCATTTCCAAATTTTCGTTATTCATCTGGTCTTCTAGTTTGACCATGGTCGGTTTAGATGGTTCATCTCCTGTCTGTCAAATTAACGAGATCTTTTGCTTTGAGTATGGAGGTCTCGTTTAGTGCAAAATATGTAGCAGTGACGGATCTAAGGGAGGGGCCCTAGGGCCCGCCCCTCTCCCCTTTATTTTGGGTAAAAAAGAAGACATCACGGAAAGAAGAAAAGCCGACTAGAAAAGCAAAACAAATCCGCCACTGTGTAGTGTAAAATATGTAGAATTATTGCATACGTTAACGGCGCTAATCCAAGAACAGTCTTGCCCCGCTTCCCCGTCAGTACTTGTTTGTTAAAGAAACTCATGGCGAGAGCTAAAGCAAATGCATTTTTTGGAGTCAACTGTTTGAGTACACAAGAAGCAAGAAAATTCAAAAGCTCAACGAGTCGTAAATTGAAACAATTTTCCGCAGTCGTGATCCATTCAATGCCTTTTTCAGTTTTTAGTAAGCCGTAGAGAAATTCAGCAGTGAAGTATTAAGACTAGTAAAATCAGAACTTAATGTAATTCATGACTTTTTAAAATACCTAAATGGGAGGGCGTGCATTAAGAATGAATGACAGATTGCTTTCTAAAGCAATTTCTTATCGGTTAGCTTTAAAACTAACCCAAAACTCTCTGTTGTACGGCAAAAGAAAGTTACCTACTCTAAATAACTTAATTATAGGCCGGATATTCTGTCTCAGAAATGCTATGGTTTGCTTGAGTTCCAGGTTACATGGCCATGCACTTGTTACACTAGGGATTATTTATTTGGAACAGCAAAGTTTTACCTTGCTAGTGGTCCTCGACAATTTTGATGCATTTTGCTCGGCTGCCGTGTTGGGCCACTCTCCACTCTCCGAACTAGCACTAGAGTCGTCTTGCTCGTCTTCCTCTGAAAATTCCTCTTCTGCTGCTTCTTCAACAGGCGTGAAAGGCTTTGTATCAATGTCTTGCTCTTGCTCCATTTTAGATCAGTTCACTGTGTTCAGCGCTTGACTTTCACTGATGTCACAAGAGAAGAAAAACGCAACCATTTTTTTTCAGTAGAGCGCGCGCTCGAGTGCGCGCCGGGAGAAAGAACGCGTAAAATTAGGAGGCAATAGCTCTGATTATTAATAATGGTAATAGAACTGAGTAGAGTCCAATTCGGTCTGTAATCATACGAGTGATTAGGGAACTTAAGCAAACCAGGAGGGCGACGCCAACGGGAACGTCGCCAAACAAAAGGTTTAATGAGCACAACAATAGCTGTGCACGTGCGTTATAAGTCTTTGTACATTTCGTTGCCGTGCTCTGCAAAATGACAACGTGAAATGACCAAGTTTTGCGTATTTTGGAGAACCTAGGCCACGACGGCGAATATTTTCAAATTTCGATATGGAATTGATCGCTGGCATTACATATTTAGTTTGAGCAAGTTTTTAAACAGATTTGCACCCTGAACCGGCTTAGTTACTTACGAATTTCGAGGGTAAAATTGAAATCCATTTTTTACTAGGCGTCTTCCCTGCCGTCGCCGTCGTCAGTGCTTAATTTCCCTATTAACAAAAAACAATTTGTTAATCATAAGTATGATTATAAACAATAATTGGATGAGGTTTTTGTGATATCCGGAATAATCATAAAAATTACAATTTCCTTGATTGTGATTGGTTTAAAAAACTCCTATTTTTCCGCTAATCAAGGTCGAGGCAAGTGTAATCAACCGAGGCCGGAGGCCGAGGCTGATTACACTTGCCCAGACCTTGATTATTCCGGATATTACAAAAACCAAATTCAATTATTGTTTCATTATACATTGCTTTATGGATATATACAAAAACTATTGTGTGAAATGCAAGTAGATTTTGTTTGTGCTTGTAAAAATACAAGGATAAACGCACCAAGCGGCCGCATCACTCGAAACCATTCAAGTGCTCGCGCTCTTCAGCCAAAGGTGTGCAGTGCGCAGTGCGCACGGTATAATCTGCACATATAGTTGGATAGGAGATTGTAATATAATCATGCTAGTCCACAAAATAAGCAGGGGGCTCTTGACCAATCAGAATGCTGATAGTGAGTTCAAATCAGGCTGCTGATAGCCAATCACGTTCGAGAATTTTGCTATAGTTTTGATTAGTCCTGCTATAATACTAAAAGTCATTTTTCCTCCATGCTTTTAACAACCTACGTTTAGGGTCTATAGCTGTAAACAATTCCCGTTCTTAAATTAATTTAAAAAATGGGAGTAATAGTCTGACTGGATGCCAGATTAACGTAAAGAATAGTGGTGGGACTCCGAATGACAGAAATTTTAATGGGGGGACGCGGGGGGACGCGGGATAGAAATTACTTTGGTAGTAGTGGGAGTTACCATTTTGACAAGCGGAAAGCGGGATTGTTTTAAAATTGACGGCGGGATGCTGGATGAAAAATAAAAAAATCACAGGTTACGGCCGGGGGGATTAGGATAAACATTCTGAAGGGAGCAAGATTGCGATTAGTGGCAGAACGCGGAATCCGGCTAAAATGTCTTTTGGACCCTCTATTCGGGCAGGAAGTAGCATTTATGTGTTTCATTGTGATGGACGTCCCTGAAAATTCTCTCCCTATCTGTGACTGCTTTTTAAACTTTACTGCTTGCAGTGTGGTCAAATAGTTAAAGTCAACCTTATGGTGATATTTTCAGAAAAGAAACCAAGGTAGGGAAACGAGACAACTCTCCTCTAAGGCAATTTAAACGAGCATTTAATTAATATAATATGTGAAAACGCTGCCAGCCCTGGGGAGAGGCAAAGTTGATCTTATGGTTATTCATAGCCCATATTGAATAATCAAATGTGCAAATATTTGTTTCGCTTGATCGTCATTCCGTCACAGTGGATTTTGCCGAGTTAGTCTTTGAAACAAATACATTCTTTTAAGTACTTAATGTCTGACACTCGCCACGCCAAGATTTACCCCTGTTAGGCGAGCCAAAGTGTTTATATGAAGAAAAGTTGTTCCGCCTGCCAGGGTTACCCTTCATGCCTAGGAGAGACAACTCGCCCACCCGAGTTGTCTCGCGCCCCGAGAGGGGTTCGCGATCCTGGTGTAAACGTTTGGTTGAGGTGTGCAAAGAAATAGGTGAAAAGTTAGCTCAATCAGGTAACTCGCAGAGAGGGTTGTCTCGGGTACCCTAGACCATAGAAACGGGCCCTTAGGGTACTTTCCATTCTGCCAAAGATTCTGGAAATTTTGGTAGCAAGTCAAAAGGACTGCTCTGTTTTAGTTCATTCCGACCGGAATATTCGGGACCACCTCTGGAGGTGACTTTTCTTTGACCGGTCGGATCGGAGTGATCGATTTTGACAACCGATTCAATGCCCTACATGTCTTCACTTATGTAGGGAGCCATTTCTCTTGATTGGTCCAGTTTATTGGATATCCTGGGGTCCTCGTGCCAAGGTCCCGTCGGCTAGAAGAGACAAGTGGCTCTCGGGAAGAGAATGTAATGCCGGCGGGCTGCGAGAGTAGATTCGGTATAAAGAACGGTGTTAAAAGCAATGAACATTGTATCCCTCGGAGGACATTTCAAGTGATTCTAGTATTTGAGATTGAACGTTAACCATTGATTTATCGGGTAACAAGGATTTGCCAAAACATTCAACACTCGATTGATATACAACAACTGAAATAAGCTTACATGTACAGCATGTATGGCCATATTCCTCCAAACGCTTTGCAACCACCGCCGCCGATGGTGAGTGAAATTTTGTCATTAACGGGTAAATACTAATGTTTAGCCCTGAAAAACCGCATAAAGGAGAAAAGACTTGCCATTTTTACGTTCAGTTTGTCTCGCTCAAACGAGTCAGGTAGCAAGGCTATTTCCCAAGTTGGACAGACAGCATTTATATAAGCTTGATGCAACATGCATATGTTTATTCCATATTTCTTCCCAGGGAAATGAACAGGTTGTATTTTTTACACCTGGGTTAGCGCCTGCCCAAAATGTTTATGCAGCACAGAGTCCAATGGCTCCCTCACCGATGCAGTTTTCAACTCCGAGTTCACCTCAAGTCACTGGCATGTCTGTAAGTAGTAATCACAACACATGGGTTGTGTGATTGAAAAATCCTAAACAATTGGAAATACTGCAAAAACCTGCATAAAAGGACAAGTGGGTTAAGAACACTCAGGCTGAAATTTGTTCAAAAAACGTACCATATGAATAAGGACACATTCAGCATGAAAGATGAAAATTGTTCTCACATATAAAAAAGGGCTGCCAGTTTTATTTAGACCCGATGTTCAATAGGCCATTTTTTATATATTAAAATTCTAACATGGCTCTGAGGCTTGGGGGAATAAAACAAAAGAAATTAATTATTCATCTCTCATCCTCGATGGGATTTCTTTTGTTTTATTCCCTCAAGCCCCGGAGCCATATTAGACTTTTAATATATAAAAAATGGCCTATTGCCACTTTATTAGATCCATTTTGAAATCGCACAATTTAATAGCCAAATTGTATGGGAATTTCCAGGGAAGATTTAGCAATTGTTTTTAGACTTAGCTAATTTATGTAAACAAATGATTGTTACCTTCTGGCAATCACAATCTTTATTTGCTGCAGACACAACATGCTGACATGAAATCCATTAATCAATTAAAATGTTGGTCTTGCACATTGATTTCATCTGTTGGTAGTCTATGCAGTATTTATTCCACCTTAAGAACATTTTCAGGCTGATTTTTGTATAAAACACCAGATATATAAGAACAAAATCGACCTGAAACCCCCAAACATGTGTTCTTTTACTGTACTAGTTGTTTTGAAAAAAATAATTTTTGTAATATTTTTGCCTCCTAACTGACACAGTACGTAACTGTGCCTTCTGAGAGTAGTTGAAAGCTGAATAGTTCTAAGAGTAGTTGATAGCTGAGTAGTTGAAAGTTGAAAGTTGAATGCTGGAGTATTCAACATTGATACTCCAAAAAGTAGGATATCTACATTTTGTAACTACCCTGAAGATAGAGTTCCCTCCCTTTGTCTCTTAACAATGAGGAAGCGAAGCAAATCTCTGTTTCACAGGGTATTTGTTACATGCCTTGATGGAAAAAGTTGTTTTTTGGGTGAAAAAATAATAAAAATTTTGATGGTAGCAAGATTGTATGGAGTTTTCCCCAGGGGATGGTGCTTGGGATTTCAAGTGACAGGGTTGATCAAATTGGGGCAAAAATCAAAACCCAAAAAACTGGGGCTTCCAGAGAAAACAAAAAAAAAAAGAACAGTCCTGGACCAAACAGTAATTCCAAGAAAATCTTATGCCAAAGCAGATGCACTGCAGTGCAACACCATTGTGAGATATTAAAACTTAAAACAACCATAAAACAAGTTTGGTTGTACTTTATTGCAGAACTTCATGGCTTGGGCACTACCAAAATCTTCAAATTGTTTTGAATACACCAAATAATTCCTACTTGAATCAAGGCATACTCCCAAATAATATTCCAGAATCAAACCCCCCAAACTTAATCTTTCAATTATCCGAGTCACTTGAAATCTGGATTACCCAACCTAGGGGGCAGGACTCCCTAGTTGGACTGAATCATTACAGAAGTGAGCTGTTAAACTATTCATTGATTGTATGCAAGAAGAAAAAAAAACTTTGTAGCCTGCGTGGCACTTGTTACTACAATAATTTAAAGTGATGAATGTTGATGGAAGTGCCAAAATCATAACAAATGTCCAGACATTTCAGAACTGTGCCCTTCATCAGTGGAAGGTTTATTAGAATTTGGCACTTCCATCAACATTCATCACTTTAATTTATCCATTAATTGGTTTAGTGAGTAGGGGACTGTAGCTAACATAAGGTAAACTGAGTCACTTGTCTCAGTCATTTTTGTTTTTGGTTTTGTTGGTTTTCTCGTTGAAGATGGAAAGTAAAACATCGCTAAATACCTAGGAAGAGAATTTAATTTGGGTGGGGGTTGTGTAGCCTGCTTCCCAAAACCCTTGTGCTCTTTATAACCAAAATCTGTGGTTTTCAACCCACCCTATTTATGAACTGACCAAAAATTTGATACCCTATTTAATCACGAGCTGACAGTTAAATTAATACCCTGTTTCAGACATGCCTTATATTATTAGTTCCCAGTTCAGACCAATGTTAAATTCCTGAAAATATAATTTGTGAAGGGCTTTTGTTGATGGTGTTATCGATAATGATGAAAAAGTAGTTTCTTAAAAACCTACCCATACAGGAGCCCATCACATGGCTCCTGACCCCTATCAAGATGCAAAAATGAACAAAGTGGCCAAAACTATTGATACCCAATTTCTCACCAAAATGGCTAAAAAACATATCCCTTAGGGTACCTATATAGCTTATTACCTCTATATACTTATATATAAGGGAGTAACCCGCAGGGGAGGAGTGAAATATGAATCCAGTAGCAGGTTTAGTTACGGCTTAGTTGCGACTTGTCAGAGCATAACACAAAATTTCTCTCTTCAGCCACCAGCTGCATATGGCTGTGGTCCAGTCATAGGACTCCAGGTACCTATGTGGACACATGTTGCACAGACACCACCCCCAGTCATGGGTAGTATGATGCCAAGCTATGCAACACAGCCACTACAGTACCCACCATGCTACATACCTCCATTACATCATTCTAACCAGGGGATGTACTTTAACAGTCAAGTACAGTCTTACAGTGTAGTACCACAACAGTACATCCCCATGGCTAACCAAGGATTCAGACAGCATTTCATGATGAGACAACCATCAAATGTGCCTTACATAATGCATCATGATTACGTGCCTGTTGCTACCTCTGGATTTTCCCACACCATGGGAAGTACATCATCCCTCCAGCCTCAGTTTGTACCAAACGACTTCTACACAAGAGAGGCTGTGCATGAAGTGCCCTCAGCTCAGCATACTCAATATGTACCTCAGCAACCCAGGCCAATTCAACAAATGTCAGCACTTGGTCAAAGAAGAGTAGGGGTCAGTATTAATCAGCAGCCATTAATGGCTAGGGAGGAAAGAGAAATAGCAAAAATCTTTCCAAATTCCGAGGATCAGGGTGGAATAGATGTTGCTCAATCATTAAAGGAGGAACAATCTAGTGAGTTACAAACAACAGTCGATTGCCCAAAGAGTAGTGCTGATACAGTATGTACCATGCATGAACAAGCTCCAACGCCTCAAGACCAGCAGTTGTCAGATGACATAGAACCAATTCAAGCTGATGTTTTACACTCACCAAGTGAAACAACTCTGGTGGGAAGTCCTCTATCATCAGATGGTGTACAAACAGTCTGTAACAGCCCAGTTGGCTCAGGCCCTTCAGACACTGAAGAAGATGAGTTGACAACCACAGAAGATGATCAAATTC
>CM042754.1:6866536-6867735 GCA_022496165.2 Catalaphyllia jardinei
CAGCCAAAAAACATACAGGGGAATGTTTTACTACTTAGTGGAAAAGCACATGCATAAATTCAGGTACTCTTGAAGGAAAAAATTCACCCGAAAAAGTCACTTAGGTCAGTCTTGCACCAAGCCATTTAATTACAGAGTGTACGGCCGTGGGCCGAGCGTGGTTTTTGCACTGCGCAGGGTTTATAACTTTTTTTAGTTTTGTCAGTGACCAGACCCAAACTTCGGGTCAGCCAGACATTAACTCATGCAGCCTGTGATGTTTTTTTTTTTCACCTAGACATACATTATACTGCTGCTGAAACTTTGATACACAGAAAATGTTACGTATATATTTTTCTTTATTGTGTGTAAAATATATTTTCTTTTGGTTTTATTGAAAGTATCATGTCAGCCACTTTTGCTATGTGACAAATAAGATTGTGCTTACTTTGCAAGTTTACATGTATTTTGCCAGAAGCAACAGTCATTAATTTATTTGCAATCTTGCAAGTATTTCTTGCGGGTTTAGGCAATTGAAATGAATTCTTTGGCTTTTTAATCAAAGTGAGCTAAGAGATTTGAAGGAAAATTAAATATTTCCTGAAGTAAACAAGAGCTTGCCAGAACTTGCAGTGTTTTTGTCAATGTTAGGGGAAAACACAACCATTCTGCAATTAACCATGGATAGTGTAAATCTCGGATTGTGTGACTCGCGTGACTAAGGCTAAGAGCAATGGTGCAATAATACAATAACATTTAGTTGTGTTGATGAAGTAATGTGGTGTCTACAGTAATCAATGAATCATCAAGGAATGCTTTGGAATGTGCACTGCGTTAAGACTGTAGTGCCAACAAAACAGTTAAATTTTAAAAGCGTGGTTATAAGATGGAAGATCTTGTTGCAGATAATTTTCAGCAATCAGGTTGACATCAGGAGCTCTCTACAGTAGTAGACAATATCTACACAGTTAAGCTTAACTCTCTTTGTTCATTACTGGCCCTTCAGGCCAATGCTTACATTCAGATTCCAAGAAATGAAACAACTAATACATACATATTGCTACGTCCCCTTGTAATGGAATGCTGGTCCATCTCAGCGGGGGGTGGGGGAGGGGGAATGGACAGAGGTGGAAAGCGACACCAAAACTTATCTTACCTCTCTTGGCGCTTTGGAAACTGCCAAACCGACCAATGCCGTTGACTGCGCATGCAAATTAAAT
>CM042754.1:6870784-6919001 GCA_022496165.2 Catalaphyllia jardinei
CAGAAAAATACATGACAGTAGTGTGGGACACCACAGAAAAATACATGTTACTGGTAATAAAGATGCACCTTTGTTAAAGATTTGGGTTTAAAATCAAAAGCTTCGCACTCGCTGATTGGGTTTAATCTGTATATGGAGGTTATCTATATATACACTGTATCATGATGCTGAATGCACCACAGTGCTGAGAATCTTAAAATGATTTTTAACTCTTTCTAACTGGTGTTTATCAACAGAACTTGAACTTGTTGTGTTGTTTAGGCTTCAAACCTGTGGAGTAGCTTATCTGTAGTTATGGCCCATTTGTGGGTTTTATGGAATTTCTCCAGGGCCCGGTTGTTCAAAACCCCGATTAAACTACAGTGTAACCTCCGATTAAGCCTAATCGTCGATTAAAACCACTAACACCGGGTTAGCAAATCGGAGGAATTGAGAACGTTGTTCAAAGCCCGATTAGAGGGCAGATTAGTTAATCGCTGGTTAACGGTTAGTACATGGTGTAAAAACCACTTATATTGTCTTGCTAATCGACAATTAGTATCCCATAATGCAATTTCCCGTGAGTAAGAACTGTGATTGTTTCCAATATGGCGTCCGTGTTATGGACTACCAGTGAAACAGTGGACTTGTCTACTCCAGTGGTATCGCCAACAACTTGCAGTAAGCTATCACTCGCATAAAACTGTAATGCTATCAGGACTTAGTCGATTGGTTTCAGAGCATATTTAAAATTTGTTTTCCTTTGTAAATCCGCCTCTATGAGGTTTGTATTGTATTCAATTGAGGCTCTGTCAAATCTGTAGCGAGTGCGAAGCTTTTGATTGCTGTAAACTAGTATGCTACCGTTATATCGATAAATTCGTGTTCGTCTTTGTCTCATGCAACGAAGGCCAAACAACAAGTCGGCCATTTTATTTCATTATTAATCGGCCGATTAGGGATTTAATCTTCCTTTGGAGGTGTATTAAATTTAACCCACCGATTAGAGTCAGATAAGCGTTAATCGGGCTTTGAGCAACGCAATCTAATCGCAGATTAAATTTTAATCGCGGATTAGTGTATTTAATCGAGGATTAGTGCTAATCGGGGTTTTGAACAACTGGGCCCAGATTTCAAAAGTCTTCCACCAGTTACATGTATTAAAAATCCCAAGATTTCTAGTTTGTAGTGGTTGTACAGGTTTGTCCAGTACAGTAATCAAGGTTGTTATATGTATGTACTGGTTTTACAGATTTGTCCAGTACAGTAATCAAGGTTGTTATATGTTTGTACTGGTTTTACAGGTTTGTCCAGTACAGTAATCAAGGTTGTTATATGTTTGTACTGGTTTTACAGGTTTGTCCAGTACAGTAATCAAGGTTGTTATATGTTTACAGGACATAGTCACCAGATTTGCTCATCAGTCTGGTTATCATGTTGAGAGACGTTTTGGATGGGACTGTCATGGTCTTCCAGTGGTATGATTCAGCACTGTACAAGAATGCAACTATTGTCTTACCAAAACATTTAAAGGAAATAATAAGAAACAAGATACCACAACACAGTCAATGTTTTAGCAATCACAAGTTTCAATATTGTCACAGCGTCTTTCTCAAGTGAATATAGTGGAAATCAATTTGTCACACGAGCCTGGGTGAACCAAGTCATGCTCCAAAGCACTCCTTTATAGGACCATAAGTTCAAATCCAATTGAATGGTACAGAGTTTGCAAGTCCTCATAAATTCTCCTTCAGAACTTGCATATTTTAAACTTCCAGCCCTACACAAGGATGTTTTGGCACATGACTTGGTTCAGTCAAGCTCACACAACAAATAATACACTGTAGATTTCCACCAGACTCTGCTTCGGCATCTTGTTTCCTTTGTCTTCTCTGGAGGTTTTTTGTAAGTCTACTACAGAGATGGGAAACATTATTTTTAAAATTTCAAATTATGTGTATTTGTAGGACTTTTGGCAAACACACAATGCAAAAGCAAACTACAGATTGTTTTTTTTGTTCTGAAATATATTGTAGCATATGAAATGTATAATATATTTTGCCTTCCAGGAATATGAAATTGACCAGAAGTTGGGTATCAAGGTAAGATTAGTGTGGCTTGCTTTTAACAATGACTGTTGTTAAAGGTCATGAATTGAATGTTTTAAATGAACGTTTTTCAAAGATTTGTAAATCATTTTCCTGTGAAAGAGAGATCCCTTCACATTCTGGTCATTGAGAAATGGCAACTGTGCTCACCCTCTATCTGCATTCAGAGACATGTAAATTAACCCCACTGGTTTTTCAATTTATAAAGGTGCTGTCACTTTCAATTCATAGTGCTACGGACAATATATGCTACCCCTTGATTGGTTACAAAATTGCAATTGGCCCCTTTTCCACTGACATACTGTAGGTTCATTTGTTCAATGAATAACAGCTTGGCAATATATGATGAGGGTCAAACAGGGGTGGGTCTGTAGCACAGTTCACAAACAGAAGAAATAGAAGATCACAGATCATGGATATAAAAATTTTGTTGTACCGAATCACGAAAATAAGCATTTAAGATACTTTTTTTAAAAACCTGTTCTTACACGTCTAGAAACAGTGTTTGAAGAAAGCAAAATCGTGAATGGCTAAGTACCTAAGTCACTCTGTATAGACGACTCTAACCATTCAAAGGACTTGCATCTCAAAATCACATAGAATAGAGTGGTAAAATCGGGAATATCGGTAAATAATTCAGGTTCCTTCTGTGAGTACCAGAGCACAGATTATGTAAGCTTATTTAAAACAAACGAAATAAAAGACAGGAAACAAAACAACTCCAATTTAAGACTAATCCCAAGTTACCAAAAATACAAAGCTTTCCAGTACCTGCGGAAAGACTCATAATTCCTGAAGGTCACACAAAACCTTCAGGTCACAAGTCAAGAAGAATGATTTCCTAAATTCATGTTTTGCCGAGAATAAAATTAGCCAATCATGCATCATGAGAATACCCATGTATGACTCTCTTTGATATCTTGATCTTTGCAAAATTCCAACAACTAATGCTGTATACATGCATCAATTACTTTCACAAGCTTCTCAGTGTCAAACAAAGTATCTTAAAATGAGTGTTGACTGGCAGGTTAAAAAAGGTTTTGATTATTTGAATCAAAACAGTTTGTTGGAATAATCAACCATTCAATAACTTATAAGATGGCTTGAGAAGCTATAATTTTGAGAACATTCTACTGGAAGTTTTGTGGTCCAGCTTTATAACTGACATCACTTTGCAGAGCCTCTCAAAATTCTCATATGGGTGAAATGTGTAACGTAGAATATTACTGTTTGAGAACAGAAGTGAATGTGATTGTGGAGTACATGTATAAGCGGGAGTTAGTCTTGTACTTCGGAAACAGACTACTGCAGTCATCATCTGAATTAAGTCATCTCTTGGCACACTAAAAAGTTTTCATAATTTTCCTAAGACAAAATTGCAAATGAGTGAACTGTTCTTATTCTGATACAAACGATAGATATTTTTAATAGACACTAAATTTGAGGTTTATTTGTTTAATTTAATATAAAATTGTTGTACTTCATTTGAAGAGTCCAGATGATGTTATGAAAATGGGAATAGCTAACTACAACCAAGAGTGTCGGCAAATTGTGATGCGCTATTCTAATGAATGGGAGGTGAGTTTCTAGACAAATTGTCCAGGAAACACTCGACGATTATCATCTGGAAATTAAAAAAAGTATATGACGTATAATATTGAATACTGATATCATTTAATTGATAAAAAATAATATGTATGCTTGCTAAGGCTTGTTATCTATGAAAGAAAATCATCAACGTAATGTAAGCTAGTGGAATAGAAGCAGTTACCATGGGGAGTGACTTCCAAATTTTAAAGTCAGGAATGCTTGTTATCTCACATAAGAGCAGGCTTTTAGCAACAAAATGGTCAAAGGCTACATAGCAGGTCGGAATTGAATAGATTGCATACATGTGCTGCAGCTTCTTCCAGATGATATATTTATTAGTACGGTTTTTTAAGACTGTTAGTTTTCTGAAATAGTAAGTGGTACAATGAATGGTACAATACTAAATGGTATAATTAAATCACTTTAAAGATGAGAGAGTTGCTGGGTTAATGATTGCTGACCACTTACCCTGTAATCTTTCAGTTTATTGTCAAGAGGATGGGACGATGGATTGATTTTGACAATGACTATAAGACACTTTATCCCTGGTTCATGGAGTCTGTCTGGTATGTTAGATTAACACAGTAATCCTTCATCTATGTTTACGGCACACAAAAAAAATTATCCTTATTAATTTGATGACAGTGTAAATGATGTCTCCATAATACTTTGTTTTGGACAGGTGGACATTCAAACAACTGTTTGAGAAAGGGATGGTCTATAGAGGATTCAAGGTACGTGACTGAAACAACTCTTTTGTGAATTTATTATTAATATATTTTTTTAGAAAACATGAACTAAGAGAGGAACATTTACCAGTGTTTAACAATATTCATTGTTAATTGTTATTTAACGTCTGCGTCGCCTATGGAGGTTGGGTGCCCAGGAACCTGGGAGGCTGGAGCTGCTGACCCCAAACCCAGGTAGCAAGAGCATCCCAAAAGCCTGTCCTACCCGCAACCCAGCCACGAGCCTCGCCCGAAATACCCAGCCCCAGCCCCAAGCACTCGTCACACAGAGCCAGGAGCTCTGTGGAAATGATAATAACCGTAATAACAATAATAGAAACAACGATAAAGACAATAATAATAAAAAGATAATAATAATAAAAAGGGAGACGAGGGTGGGAGAAAACACTAAAACACTCCAAAAACTGATCAAGACACCCCAAACACTAAGCACAGTAAAACTCCGACCACATGTAACGGCACATGCATAAATTACAACAATAACTGCTGACCCGGGCTCACAGGAAAACCACTCAGCACCAGGCGTACTATAGTAATGCAAACCCTGACAGGAAACGCCACAGCAAGCTAACAAAAAACGCTAATAAGCGCCAACGCCATGCTAATGCCACACCAATTACTACGCAAGATGCTCTTGTCGTTAACTAAGTTAAATAAGTATATTTTTCCTCATTCTTATACCAGTTAGTGAACTCAAATATTTCTATAAATAATTGTTTTGTATAGATAATCTACTTTTAGACATTCAGAGTTCAGATGAGGTGTAATCCTTGACTCTCTATGCTCTCTATGTTTTGCCCATAACCCCCCAGAGTCACTCAGACATAAAACTGGCACACTCATCTTCACCCTAGACTACTGTACCAAATATATCAGTGAAATACTTGTAGTTGAGGTCTGCTGGCCGGCAGAGGTTTGTTTATATGGTCCCATAAATGGCTATGTTAAATCTAGTTCCAAATGGCACAGTACACCTAATTTTGTCATTTGGAATTATGTGACGTCTTTTTCTATCTTACTTGTCAGAGTGGATGGCTTGAGTTGTTAAATGTGAGAATTCCTGGCAATAAATCTTCTTTTTTAAAATGGTGGACAACTGACGAAGATCGTAGATCGAGATATATATTGGACTCCCGCAAATTTATGTTTTTAGTTTGTGACTTTCTTAAAAAAAATTTAATTACAGTATTATTAATTTCACTAAGTGCTTCGAACGTGTACAGAAGACGCGATGTCTAATTTTTTTCAAAATGTTCTCTTCATGACCTGGATAAACAGCAAATAGCTAGTACTCTTTGTTCTATGTTTCTGTGTGAAGTATAGTCAGTGCTCTCATAATGACCAACTCCCATAAGTGACCACTTTGTAAATAACCATTTTGTTTCTTGTTCTAAGAGCTCTCCCATAAGTGACCACTACTCAAATTTATTCAGTGACCATGACCAGTTTTTAGGCAAGAAGTTTGATATATTCTTTATTCGTTTTCTGTTTTGGGTAAGCAACCACCAAACATGGTCAAGTATTATTGCTAGAAAATCTTTACACAGCATTGTCAAAACTTCCGTTTTCAATAATGCTAACTGGACCAGTGACTTATAATGACAGTGTACATACAAACAAGATATAGGTTTTGTTCAGTTTAGATTTCGATCTGATGATTTTAATTGACAAGACACACACATTGACATTAATTTTATGCTCTATTGTACTTGCATGTAGGTGTAGTTGCATGTGTAAAAACAAACAAGCCAAACAACTTGGTTTCTATTTGCTTAAATTTAGCTGATAATGTAATATCTTTTAGTATTTGATCAGTCAGTCCAGCATTGGGCTTATTTGTTGATTTTGCCATAAGCGACCACCTCCTGTATGCAGCCACTTTGACTTGCACCAAGGGTCGCTGCTTACGTGAGAGTTGATTGTATTCTGATTGGCTTGTCACAACCTGCATCGCTAAAATTTCTCAACCTCTAATTCCAGATAGTTTTGGAATCTGTAAGATCCTCAAGCAATTTGTGATATTAGTTTTGGACTCTTTTATGGATGTCTTGAATCCATTTTTAGTAAATTTAACATTACCTTCAGCAGCAGTGTGGCCACAAGTCTTTCCTTTCTTGCCTAATTTTCTGGTCTAGAATACAACATGCTCATGCAAAACCTTCTACCAAGCTGTAATGCTTGTCCGAGTCATGCGGGGAATCTCTGGTGATGTAATCGATGTTTTTTGCAATTGTGTGCTATGCTAATCTGTATCCAGGGGGTCTGGGCCAGAATTCTTGTCACTTTTTCTTCAATCTATTAGTCATATTTTTTCCTGTAACTTTTTGTAAGTTACTCAAAATAAAAATTTCAGTGGTTTTTCCAGCTCAGTTACATTGAAGAATCAGTCCATTAGCAGTGTTGTAGCTAAGAAAATAGTCTCCAGGCAAAATTGAAGATTTCCATTGAGCTGGTCACCATTTTTTGTGAGAGACCTAGAACAAATTCCTCTTCAATCTTCTTCAACACCTTGAATGCAGTGCTACCAAGCTTCGTGTTTGCAAATTATGTGCCAGATGCAGTACAGTACATTTGCTCAAAACAAGATTTTTATTCCAAGTACTCCTTATACAATGTAGTACTGGCACCAGTATTCAAGGTAGTCAGGAATTTATTCAAAACTTTTCTTTTACAATCATGTAGACGGTTCAGTATGGTTCAGATATCCAATGAGTCGATGTACGCAACCTAAAAACCATTTCTTGTCCTTTACAAAGTGACCTTCCCGCCAAAATCCAGCCGATGACCACCTATTTCTTAGCAGGCAATTTTCACCAGCAGCTGGCACTTAGGGACAACCCTGCATTAGACTGTGTTTGAACACATTTTGAAACTCTAAGAAGTTTCAATGCATAGTGGAGTACTTCTTATGAACTTCAAGGTACTGGGAATGTGGTCAAACATTGTCTTGAGTGTTCAATAAAAGTCTTATAATTCATTTAAAAATTTTCCCTGTTCCTGATTGATTAAAACCACATGCATAATTCACCATGACCAGCTGCTGTTGACCAAATTTGAAAAGAATCTTGACTTTTCATATTGAACCAAATTTGAAAAGAATCTTGACTTTTCATATTGAACCAATGATGTCAAAGGTGCAGTCCACTGCACATTATTGAACCGATGATGTCAAAATGACGTCAAAAGTACAGCCCGCTGCAAATTATTGAACCGTTGACCAAAAAAACCTGGGAACGAGATTGTGTTATTTTTGGTGAGCAGAAAAACAGAGAGAGAAATGGTGAAACTCCTTTAAGAACAGGGGAAATATTTCGAATGAATAATAAAGCGAATTCAGCTTTCATAGGATATGAAGATTCTGTAGATCTCATAGGTGGTTATCAACCTTGGCCTTCTGCCTCTGAAGATAACACCCTCCTTGATCTGCACAATTCTTCATATTCTACTCAGCCTCATTCAGTAATTGCTAAATATTAATCAAAACTTAAACAAAGGAGAAAGTGGAGGATATAATTATCCAAATGCCATGGTCATAAAACTTATGATTTTCGTTGTTTATACTTGATAAATTATAATATTAAATTATTAATGAGTACCTGGTATCAACTTGACGGAAAAAGAATGGTTGCGTGTAAGTTAAGACTTGCTAGGTGCAGCCAAAGGACAGACATTATGTTATCAGTGGACACAGAAAGGAAGCTGGTGGGGAAAAACAAAGGTTGAGAGGGCATCATTGTGCCTGAAATGTGGCTTGTATTATAATTTTGCAGGTATTTTATTAATAAAATATAAATTTAATACAGTATAATATTTATATTTCCAGGTTATGCCATATTCAACAAGATGTAGTACTCCTTTGTCAAACTTTGAATCAAACCAGAACTACAAAGAAACTATGGATCCATCTGGTAGGTGATCATTTGCCCTTACTGCAAACACACTTTTAGCTTTAGTGCTAGTAGCATGTCAGATAGGCATAACTTGTCAGGTACAGTTAGAGATTACTCTCCAGTGCCCTGGAGAAGTACCCCCAGAATAATTGGGTAGGGGTGTGTGGCCTGCTTTTCAAAACCCTTACCCTGTTTAAGACCAAAATCTGAGATTGTCCCTATAGTAACCCTTTTATGACATCACCAAAACTTTAATACCCTATTTATGACCTGGTCCTTTTATCAATACCCTGTGCCAGACCTGCCTTTTTTATAAGTTCCCTTGCTCAGGCCAGTGTTAATGGGGCATTGTCAGGCTATTTGTCAACTTTAGAAAAAGCTAAAAGGTGTCTTTTCGTCAATTGAATTCTAGTTTTGTTATTGAAGACTATTTGAAGGTACTGAAACTGTTTCCTGTCGCCTTTCGCTACAGATGGCATGGATGGGATTGGATTGAAACTTGAAAAAATTGGCCAATTTTTTCGAGTTTTGGTGCTATGTGTTTGAAAAATTCTCAAGAAATTTATTATGGTTAGCCCTCTCTGATGAAGTTCTTTTGATATCTTTGTCAAGGCTTGACAGAAGCGTTTCGTTTATGATTAAAGCCTCAAAGTAATGATTTTAGCACAGAATTGACCTAAAACAGCAAACTCCTTGTGACACTGCTCCTTTAAAGGCACTGTTCATGTGCTCTTATGGGCCAACAGAATAGCTTCTTCTAAAAAACATAACAAGCTCAAGACTAGAGTGCAAAACCTATACCCTATTTAAGACCAAAATGACCAAAATCGATACCCTATCAGGGTGAGATGAAAATGCGAAGATGAGGTTACCCTTCAGGCAAGCTGTTACTTGAGCTTACTAGCCCCAATGTCTGTGGAGCTTTCTGCTACACACTTTTTGGTATAAAATTTGCCCATCGGGCAAGCTATGATAAGAAAACGCTAGCCCAACAAGTCGCTCCACTAGCCACGAGGTAATGGGACGGCACTTTTGTCGCACCCTGCCTATTTATGCCCAAAACTGCCAAAAATACCAGTATACCCTTTGGGGCACATATACCTATTTACAGCCATATAAGTGCCATTGAGCTCTGGAGATAAGTGCTATACAGTAAGTTCTTGAATAATTGCATTGTATTGTATTTCATTGAGGGAGTTAACCCCTGCCCAGGCTTCAGTGGTGGATTGCTCTCCCCATCCCTGAATGTAGCATTTTCAATTTGCTGATTAAGGTATCAGTTTGAGAATACCCCAAAATTGGTCAGATAAAAAAATTGTTTTCCACTTTTTCAGATGGATCTTATTGCAATCTTTCATTCAAAAAAATTCTCCACAAAAGATTGATTCTAAGCAGAGTTATAAACAGAAGGCATTTCTTTGCATTAATCACCTCCAGTTGATAGCTGTCAACAGGTTGGCATGAGAAGTAAACTTGCATTTAAAACTTGCTTATGTACAAGTGTTTGTCATGAGTACATGTATTTTCCATTTGAAGATCTGTTGTTGATGTAAGCTTAAATGTGTTGTCAAAGAAATTCAAAACTTCGTGTCCATTCGCAAGTCTGAAGAATGCACCACAGTAACTGCAAAGGAAAAAGTCTGGAAAAAATGTTTCCAAAAGTTTGATCAGAATTAGGTTTATTGCAATAGCTGGCTAGCGAAATTGGTTCCATCTTGAGCAGTTGAAGTTGCTAGCTTGTGCTGGATGAGAAAGATATTTGACATTCTCTAACCATTACTTCCTTGGTAATTTTTCCATTTGAAGTGCTAGACAGTAACATCGATCTCAACTCAGTTGATATTTTGTGGGTTTCCTTCACATTGCTTATGAGTGTGCTCTTTCATTGTCTATTGCATCTCTAAGCACAGGGGTTTTAAAAATCGAAGGGAAGAAACAAGCAGAAGTTGTTTTCTTACTAACCTGGGTGCAGAAGATGGAATTCAGATCTTGCAAAGGATATTTCGTGCCAGAACCAGCATTTGAGACTTGTAATTGATATGAGCTCTATCATTAAAGTAAAGTGAGCCTTCACTTTATCAATCAACGTGTCATTATTTTCCACATGTTTTCTGTACTTAATCTCATTACCCTGGAAGAACGCCCCAAAATATGTTTTCCCTTTTATCTCGAAATGAAAATTTTGGCAATCAAAGCACACATTTGGAGTTTGTTTCTGGCGAGTTTTTAACATTGTATACTGAAATTTGGAGAAGATACTGCCCGATAATTAGGCCAAGAAAGGGTGTTGGAGAATTTTTATTTTTTTGCTCCTTTCAAAAGTTATCATATGACTATTTTAGAGAAAAGAATGCATGTTTTATTAACTCTCAATGTTTAACTGCATGTCAAACACATACCAGACGAGCAATCAAAATTTTCTGTCACCTTTTTATGGAAAAGTGTTAAGACGTAGCAATGTTGATCATGTCCTCCTGCTGAATTTTGACCGGAAATGAACTTGGTTAGTGAAAATCGGTAGTTTGGGAAATAAGGTTCCATATTAGGAAAATCTTGTTTTTTATTTTAATGAATATGCCTTCATAAACTGCAATTCTTAAGCTTTCAGGAAATATTATTTTACCTGGTTTTGTGTCAAACGTCTGATTATAAAGTGTTTCCAGCGAATGAATGTCATCTGGGGTATACTGATGCTTTAATATGCTAATTTGTAAACACACTTGTTGTAGTGATTGTGAACTTTCCTTTGGATGAGGATCCTAATGTTGGTATGATTGCATGGACAACAACACCTTGGACACTTCCCAGTAACCTTGCTCTTGTTGTAAACCCTGACATGGATTATATCAAAGTGAAAGGTACTTGCACTCATATAATGCTATCACAGTCACAAATAATAAAAAAAAATTGCATATACCTCATATTTGTTCATATATCAATCATCATATCCCAGATTCTTGACTTTATTAATTATTTTATTTTAATTTTACTTTTGGTGGCATATAACAGTAAAGATGTGCAATGGTGACAAGCCAACAATGAGTGATGTACAGTGTAGCTTATAATAAAGAAAAACTCTGATTAACAAAGAAAAGAAAATTACTTGTTGTTTTGGTTATTAAGATGTAAAATGACATAAAATCTCTTTGGCTTTGTGATCACGTCATTCTGTAACTCAATCCAGCACTGTTTTTCTATGGAGATCTATGGAGGTTTCAATTATATGCAGCATACCCTCTCTTACAGGGTGTTTTCTTTTAAAGATTTTAGTATGTTATCATGTTAATTTTAGCTTTAGTAGCTTTGGTTAAGTAATTTTCTTAATTTACGTGTAGGCCTTCTTTTTGTTATGTGCTAAGCAGGAAAATAAAATTGCAAAATGGCTACATTGCCAAATTTTGGAAATATCTAATTAAAATGATATTTTGCATGCAAAGATGTTCTCTGTGATCAACGTTTACAGACAATACCTCTGACAAAGTTTATATCATGATGGAGGTTAGACTGGAAGCTCTGTTCAAAAAGCCAGAAGAGTACACAATTTTGGAAAGGTTTGAAGTTTTCAGGATAGAGTTTCCCTAATGCAATTGTTGTACTTTGAGTAAGGATGTTTTACATGTAACATCTGATTTGACTTATTTTTATGGTCTTCTTCAAATCACGTACTGGTAGCATACACTGTACCTCATCATTCAATTAGATTTAGTACAATGTAAGTTTAATCGTGTTAAGTGGAGAAGAATATGTATTAATGTAGAGAGAAATGATATTCTCTAAGTAGCCCACGTTCGATATATCAATATTCAAACATGGCTCCGAGGCTTTTGGGACAAAATTGTAATTTTTTTCAAGTTTCTTTTGTCTCTCAATTCCCAGAAGAGACTTGGATACAAAGAAAACAACACCAAATATAGAGGTTGGTCCTGAAAGCCTCAGAGCCATGTTAGAATACTGATACATGTATGTTGAACGTGGACTATTGAAAAATTTTTTATGAGACAATGCTTTAAAGTAACTAAGATGATTTCACAGAACATTGGAGCGATAATGGTAACAAATAAGTTACTAATAAAAACAACTCATGGCATGGTAATATTTTGAATACAGTCAAAAAGAACATATTGAGACTGACATGTGAGCTCTCAAGCTGACCCTACAAGAGAAAGATTGAACTTGACGTTATCCATATTTCAATTAAAATCGCAGAGTCACTTGGAGATATTGAGTTAATTAGGTTGTTTGAAATATGTGAAGTATTCCAAAAGATACTGTGCGATGAGTAGATTTTCAGTAAATACGTTTTGCACTTATTGCTCAATCTTTGACCGGAATCAGTCTTAACCATGGTAATTAATCAGCTATTGATATATATCATACAACAATATTACAATTTGCTAGAACCCATGTTGTAAAATATGTTTTGTAAGGTATTCTTTTCTGTTAAATGTGTCATCAGATTTAAAGGAACATCGCTGGAAGGGAAAACTTACACACCCCTTTTCACATACTTTCAGGATGTAAGTGTAAAACTATGCCATTCATTCTGTAGTTAAACTGCATGGCTCTTCTAACATGGCAGGGTGACTAGCAGATCTGCAAGAAATCTATATTAGCATAGAACACATTTAATTAACCTGTGAATAAGGAATCTAGGTATGGATTCTTTGTCCTGTGTATTTTTGAAGTGTGACCACAGGGTTAGTGTGATCTACTACAGCTAGTACATGTAAGTGGTAGGACAGGTATGTTTGGTTCAAAATTCAACAAGTGAAAGGATTTCCAAACACCAACAGTAGCAGTAACAATAACTATTATTGATATATAATAAGTTTACAAGCTTAGAAGCTTGCAGCTACAGTGTAGCAAAGCTATTCTGGGCGAACTACTATTACTTTACTAGTTTTCAAGGAATTAAAGAACTTTGAGTACTAAATAAACAGATTAAACTAAAATATTATACTTAACACATAAATGAAAAAAATTAAGTAGCAAAACATGGTTGACATAATACAGTAGATCGAGTTAACAATAATTATCCAGAATGGAATAATTGGAAAAGAGGACCTCATACTAATACTAAGAGCGAGTACTAATAAAGAGCATATACTAATTGAAGGCCTTCGTGTAAAAAGGGCGTATATCGGTTTTTGGCCGATTTTCACTTTTTGCAGGATCGAGCTAATTTTTCACAGACTGACTTGTTTTGACGTGAAAAGCATTGTTCCGTAATTGTTTTGATCGATTTGCGCTTCGTTCTTCAGAAATAACATATGCAAAAAACTCAGTTTTCCTCTGGAGACCTTTTGTCCAGTGAAAAACAAAAGTAACCTTTTGTTTCACTTAGTTTTATTATTCGTATAATTACACTGATCAGTTACTGCTGCTTTGTTAGCACAAGCGGTTAAGGCGCTGAACAGAGCGGATGTGAATTTGTTTTGTCGTGACACAGGTTCGATACAAGGTCATCCTTTTTTGGGGGGGCTGTTTCCCTACTTATTTTACAAACCAAAACATCTATGAAAAATATACATGCTGTTGAAGCTGCTAAAAGTAATCGTTTAAGTTCGGGTCACGTCGAAATTTGCCTTCGCAAGATTTGCTCATAAAGATGCCACTTCACGCAAAACTTAGTTTTTTGCATATGTTATTTCTAGACAACGAAGCGCAAATCAACCATAACAATTACGGAATGATGTTTTACATGTCAAAACAAGTCAGTCTGTGAAAAATTAACTCGATCCTGCAAAAAATGAAAGTCAGCCAAAAACCAATATACGCCCTTTTTGCACCAAGGCCTTCAATTAAAGAACTAATTAAAGAGCAAGTACTAATAAAAGAGTGAATGAAGTATTTGCAAGAATACTTTGCTCAATTCTCACTTGAAGGGTGTCTTCCATAACTCACAGAGTTCTATGGGATACTGTTCCATAATATTATCTTTAAACTGATTCTAGTGAGGGAAAACAACTGATTGCTTCACATAACAAAATTATGAGCTGCTAAGAATCTCATACCATGCAGAGGGATTGTCATTTTTTTAGAGCATGTTAAGCTGATTTCATTACTTTATTTGTATCTCATGTAAATCCTACACCGTAGCTTCCGAGCTTTGGGGCCAGTCATTGTACAGTAGGTTTTTAGAATGTACACCATATTCTGTCCATTTTGTTGTTATAGATGAAAGCTGGTGGAGCTTTTAGAGTGTTAGTTGATGGTTATGTTACAGGTGAAAGTGGTACTGGGGTTGTCCATTCTGCTCCAGCCTTTGGTGAGGTTAGTTTTAGTTTGTTTTATAGAATTTTAATAAATTAAATTAGCTGGGACTGTTGAGTGTTGTAATTATATCAGTTGATGGCAATTGTAAAGGCTAATGGCACCACATATAAACAAAATAAGAACTGAAAGCAATTTTATTAGAACCATTTACAAATGACAAGAAGCTAAGGGTCAGCAACTAAAAGTTCTGGTTAGTTGAGTGAGTGTATGGCATAAGCTAACCAATCACAGCAAATTAACACAACACCAAACCCATCTCAGGCTGCTTTTGGACATTCAGTTCAGAACTGCTCTTAGAAGTTTTTTTTTTTTCATTGTGTTCAGTTGTTTGTACTATGCTGTCCTTTAGTGTACTATGACATACAGTACTCTCATCATCTTTTACTGTATGGACTACCCTGCATTCAGTTCTGAGGTATCAATGTTCCAACGTTGGTCAAGTTACTCTATGTTTAAATAAATAAATGTAATGGTACATTATGTCACAGCCTCAGTGAACATTTGAACACATCACTGGATGTTCCTTTCATACTTGTCCAATACTCTGACAAATTTATGCATAGCACTGTATTGTATTCTATTGTTTTGCGTCGTTCTCAACTGTATTGTATTGTTAATCTATAATTGATCTATTGTTATGCAGATATAATACAATACAATGCTAACTGAATTTGTCGGAGTATTGGACAACCCTCGTTCCTTTTAGCTATTTTACATACATACATGTGCTTAATAAGAAAACACTAGATGTAATGGTTGCTGCAAAGTGTGGAAGTCTGTACACTAAGTTCTGTTTACAAACATAAATGACACTCACTCTACAGCTGTAATTAGAATGGTTTTGTCATAGGATGATTACCGGGTGTGTTTAGCCAGTGGAATTCTACAAAAAGGTGGAAAACTACCTTGTCCTGTTGATGCCAGTGGAATGTTCACTAGTGATGTACCAGATTTCAAGGGTCAGCATGTCAAGGTAACTGTGCTGGCAAACAAGCCAGTCAACATTTCATAATCTGTAACTTTTTGTGAAATTTTTAAATGAATTACTTTATTACTTTAATATTCTCAAAAAAGAAATTGTACTTTTTAAATATAATGATGCAGGCATGTAACTAATGTGGTAATGTAATAAACAATGAAAATATAATTCTCCATGAATGCACTAGTTACATATAAAACTAGACAATAATTATTATGAAAGAAGCATGCATTTGCACATGTCCAAAACTTAGCAACAAGCTACTGAATAAGTACAAGACAGTATAGATCCCAGCCCATTAGTTCAACAGACTTTCTCTCGTCATATTTGTAGACAAGTACATTAATAAAATACAGCAGTTATGCTGTCACATGTTTGTTGACTGTTACTGCAGGATGCAGATAAGAACATCATGAGATGGCTCAAGCAGCAGCAGAGATTAGTACACCAGAGCACTCATAAACATAGTTATCCTTTCTGCTGGAGGTAAATAACTTGATATACCGATACTGCTGATCATATACTGGTAGTTATATTGTTAATATCAGAGTTGTCTACTTGATGAATGTTATTGTTACAACACCTAAAATGCCCTGATAAGCCCCCAGGTGCTTTCTTTTTACATTTTGACAAAGAGTCTATAGGGATTGGGTTGTTTCAAAAATAATGATTTATCTGTTGTCTTGCACAGAAATGTAAGAGACTGATGTTTTTTTTCCAAATATAAGAGAAATTCTAAATTCTAAAGTTATTTTTAAGTAGAAAGTAGCGAGGATCAAATATGCCCTGTGATGAAAAAGGCTTCGTTATTTTTGATGTCTTAGGTCAGACACACCATTGATTTACAAAGCTGTTCCTGGTTGGTTCATTCATGTTGAATCCATTGTTGACAAGCTTTTAACCAACAACAAGAAGTCATACTGGTAAGGAGTGCAGAACCTGGTCTGTTGGTAACATAGTTTGAACCCAGGAGTATCTGTTCAGTAGTATGTAATGTGATCATCTGGGTTAGAAGAGTTCGGAAAAGAACTGTTGTTGAAACCTGAGTAAAAGTCATCTTCATCTAAATTGGGAAAACTGGCAGAAACCTTATTAAACACGAGACTGGCTGAAGGGAAATGGTGACTCCAACAATCACATTGCTAAACATCATCAACAGAAAAAAACACTGGCTCCTATGACTGACCCTGAAAAACTGGTACACTGAGAAGCCGAGAGCAAATTCATCTTGAGTTAAATGCCTCTTTAGTTAACAGAATTCAACAACTACTGGCACCTTACAAATGACTTATTCACAACATAAACAAAAGTGACAAACTGACTTAATTTGACCCACAATAATAATTATGAATAGACCGATCAAAACTTAATTACTAGAACTGACCAATGAGTGATGAAAAACTTTACATAAGCTTCACAGCCAATACCATCATGGCTAAACTCACCAGCTGAGCAGTGTCAACAGACCAGATTTATGACACTTGTAACACTTATAACTCTGAAGATGACTTCTGCTCAGGTTGTTGAAATGTCTGTCACCAACAACAGTTCTTTTCACACTTGACAAACTTATGTCTGTTGGTGCATGCTGATTTGATCTCATTATTAATTTAATATGCATCCAATTTCCACAAAATGTAGCAGAACAAATTTAATGCAAGACATGTTGTTGAGACTTCTGTCCACATTAGTAAGCTTTCTTTTTTGCTTTCAAACCTCTGAAAATTACAGTAAAAGAACAAAACAATAATTAACTTCTAGAATCAACAAAAATTTGGAATGAAATGCCTGTCTTTAAGAAAACTTCGAAAAATGCCTTTTAGAGGAAAAAAAAGTAAAACACTCTCCTACATGTAGCTTCAGAAGACTGTTATATTGATCTTCAAGAAATGGTAGAAAAGTAAAGCTGAATTCATTTTTCCCTTATTATGTTTTTATTAATATCATTAATATTGCTTAGTGTATCTGTGGTCTTTTGTCATAACTATTGCCAATGATTATTTGTAATACCGTTAGTTTATCAGTGGTCTCTAGCCATTGTCAATTTTAGTTTCCTTAGTTCTCCTGTTGCCTTAAGTTGTATTTAGTTGACATGGAGGGGTTTTCCTTGTGATTTGAATTGTAAACATTACAGCAATAGTCAAACCACTTGCTCTTCTTATGTTGGAAAAATATGGCACGTAAACTGCTGCTGATAACCCTGTAAGGGATTTTAGATGGGCTTATAAAGGAAACAGGCGTTTTGCCCCAACTCAAAGTTGTTTCCTCCCAAGTTAAAGTCGTTACGCTCCAACTGTAGAGTTGTTTCGTTTACAGTAATTTGTAATGCATTTACAAATTACTAGAGGAATAAAATGTCACCTTTGTAAGATGAGGTTGTTGCTGACGTTTTAAATTGTTCATTTCACTCTCCCCAATCTCCCTCTCCCACCCACGCTATGTTTATGATGCGCCAGTTGATCGATGGCTGATCGTATTTGTCGTCGGTAAGATGAGAAAGGGTCTGAACAGTGCATTTATAGCCTTCGTAATCGTATGAAAAAACTTGGGGCGAACTAACCAAAGGTTAGGTCGGGGAAAAACGACTTTGAGTTGATGCGAAATGACTTTGAGTTGGGGCAAAACTATGGTAAACCCTTATAAATGGGCTAGGCATATATCTGAGGGGGCTCATAACTGGAATAAAAAAATCCTTTTGAAATGAGCTACATGTACAGCTACACATGTTGATCGAAATAGGGTTTCCATTTATTGATTATTAAGCTTTAAACATCATGATAAAACGAATTAAAAACAAGGGAAGCAGGAGTTGGCTTATACCGGGAGGTGGGGGGGATTACAACCGGATGATTTTTTTTGGTTTACAGGTAAATGGGCCTATAAACAGAGGCGCGTAGAAGCAGCACTTAAAGGTATACACATGGTATCTCTCGGCTCACTGCATTGTGGAAACATGTCTTGCATTATCTTAATAGGGTTCCAGAATTTGTACAAGAAAAACGTTTCCACAACTGGCTTGAAAATGCACACGATTGGAATGTGTCAAGGAACCGTTACTGGGGTACACCAATTCCACTGTGGGTCAGTGATGATTATGAAGAGGTATGGCTGCTTAAACACCTGGTGAAAAATAAATTTGGATATCTTATTTAAGAATCTTGCAATTTTAAAGCAAAATTGTTGCAAAATGTGTACTCGCGTGCAAGCTGCCAGGATTATGCCCTGTGACAGTATATTGAAAATTATATAGCAAGACAGTGTCTCAAAGTATGACCAATAGGTACAGCTGTACCATAAGCTAAATAGACGCAACGTGGCGAGCTTGTCAGCCATTAATGGGCCTAACAAATATATGGGCCAATCTAGGAGAAGCTAAAATATTTCACTAGATTACACGGCAGAAGAAGCTAAAATACAGACATCAATAGCGTTTGTGCTAACTGCCAGAACAAGGGAACATTCATTCATGAATTTAGCATTCAGTATGTTCTATTATTTATCCTACTGGATTGCGTGACAAACGAAAAAACCACCTTGCGCCAAGGGGTATCATGTTCCAACTGCGTTTTACCGGCCAATAAAACCGTTATTAATATATATACATCTATGACTCTATCAGTTTAAAAACTACCATGCAGCTCCAGTGGAATATGTTAAAACAATGGTCAATTTCAAGCAAATATAAAAAATTAGCCCATTGTTCGTATATGAAAATTTGACCATATCGCTTTGTTGTTTGGCAAAGGATGGCAGAGAAAATGTACAAATGTTTTTAGTACACGCGCAAAGCCATTGTACTACCAGTAAAAATGTTTGCGTTCTTTCAGTTGATGTGTGATAAAAGTAAGCCTTACTGGGTTGAAAGTAGTATGATGTACAGTGAATAAACAGCTGTCTGGACTTGGGTGCGAGTTGTAAATCAGTTCTTGCAGGCTTCTGACCAATGGTTTAACAAACTTCTCTCTAACAGGTTGTGTGTGTTGGATCCATGGACGAATTAGAACAGTTATCAGGAGTCAGGGTTAAGGATCTTCACAGAGAGAGGTGTGGAGTAACTAATCACCATCAGTATAAGATTTTTAATGATTAATATGCCAAAACAACTCTTTCGAAATGTTAAAAAATTAACCTTATACTAAGTTTGCCTTCAGGGCAACAAGGTAAACTGCAATTTCTATTTAATGATAATTTTATTAAATTGTAAAGTGATATTCATCTGTTATTTTTATGTGTTTACTAGCTTGAGGAAATGTTATGCTACATGTGAAGTAAGCTATAATAAGTACAGTACATCTTAATTGTCAGGAGAAATCTAGTTTATTCTGCTGTTACTTAAGTGATGTTTTTTACTTGTTTGGCAGTGTGGACCACATTACAATCCCATCTAAAACGAACAGGGGAGTTCTCAAAAGAGTCTCTGAAGTGTTTGACTGCTGGTTTGAAAGTGGAAGGTAAATACTTCGAAATCAAAATGTCATCCAGACTGTTAGCCGGCATTGCGAGTAAAGCGTTTCTCACCTGCTGGCCGCACAAACTTCGGAGCGAGAGCAAAACATAAAAAGAAAATCTGGCTACGCATTCACTAGCAGACTGTTTCCTGTAAGGGTTGTGCACAAACTGCAATTCATTTGCTCCAAATTCACATTATTTTGCAAGGTTTACTTCTGTGTTCTCATGTACATTGTTCTTCGCAAAAACTCTCAGTCAGTCCACTGGCTTTGTGTAATCAAATGTTAACTTAACGTGAACTTGGTGATTTATGCAAGAGGTCGCGCCGTGACTTTTTGTACATTACTTTGTCTAATTACTGTTACTTGTAGCTTTTTGGTAAACACTGCTTACCAGACACACCCCTGTATAAAAAAACTTTGTGTACTTATACCTGTTAACAGAGAGTTTTTTCCTTCATTTTTGCAGTATGCCGTACGCGCAAGCTCACTATCCTTTTCAAAACAAAAAGGAATTTGAAGCGTCATTCCCGGCTGATTTCATCGCTGAAGGAATTGACCAGACAAGAGGATGGTAAATGGGTTCGTTTTTGTCGTTTTTGTTTGCTCATAGCCAAGTGTTTCTTTTAAGTTAATGTCTTATTTTCCAGGTTTTACACCCTGCTGGTGATTTCAACAGCTTTGTTTGATAAACCGCCTTTCAAGAATCTTATCGTTAATGGACTGGTCCTTGCTGCGTGAGTTGAGTTCTTTAGTTAAAGAGCTAGATTCCTTTCTCTGGTTTCTAAATTAGTGGCTTTTCTTTTCAAAGCGTTTTGCATTCACTGGACTTTTAATGTAAGAATTGTACATGTTTGTTTGTATTTGCATGACTTAAAGTGATGGAGCAAAGATGAGTAAGAGAAAGAAGAACTATCCTGATCCAATGGAGATTGTTAACAAGTATGGAGCTGATGCCTTGAGGTGAGTGCGGCAGCAACAACAACTCAAGGGACCTGCCATACAACCGCAAACAAAAGTTTAATATATTAAAACCGTGTTTACGTGTTTTACTGGTTATTTACAAAAGACACAAGAAATAAAATACGGCTCAATTTCCCAAACTTGTGTACTCAAATTCCTTTCTTTAAAAACAACCCTAAAATACATGGTTCTCCGCACTTCTTTACGTTGTATATGCTAAGTACTGTTGTACTTAGGGGAAGGAAACTTTGACTTAAGTTGTTGTCCATTGTGCTCCTGACCGGCACTAACTAGGCAGAGAATCTATTGTAAATCAGAATCTATTGTAAATCAGAAAAAAGCGATGTGTAATTTGTAATTGCTGTTTTACCAGGTTGTACTTGATCAACTCCCCTGTAGTCAGGGCTGAAACACTCAAGTTTCAAGAGAAAGGAGTGAAAGATATTATTAAAGATGTGTTTCTGCCGTGGTACAATGCTCACAGATTCCTTTTACAGAACATCCAACAGATGGAGAGGGTAAGGTAGCATATTTTCTTCTTGATAGCTTCAGGCCGGCCATCTTGACATTTTCTGTCACCGTTCTGTACAGCAATGTTGTATTGCAAGTTACAAAGCATTCAGTACCACTTCTGTTGCACAAAGCTGAACTCCTGTCTACTTCCTGCTGCAACTTGTAACTCTGGTGCAATAAACAGCGGTCACGCAACAAGTTAAAAGAATATGTTGCCTGTGTTACTGACAAAATTAAATAATAGGCCCTTTGCAGCTAAGCCATCACGTGACCCACTTTTCAGAAAATTATGGGCTATAACTTAAAAAATGACAGAAATGGAAAAAGCATGTCGAGAAAATCATAATGGCCAAGTTTGAGGCCCCTGGCATTAAAGAATGAGATTTTATGACGATTTGAATTTTTAAAAAACTAAGAAGATTTGTATGGAAAATGTCGCTGGAGAGCAAGGCCTTGCTCTCCAGCGACATTTTCCATACAAATCTTCTTAGTTCTTTTAAAATTCAAACCGTCATAAAATCTCATTCTTTAATGCCAGGGGCCTCAAACTTGGCCAGTTTGGTATTTTCGATATGCTCTTTCCATTTCTGGCATTCTTTAATTTATAGCCTATAATATATAAAATTTGTAGGGAAATTATGGTCACGTGACCCCAGCTGCAAATGGCCTATTACGTGATTTAGCTTGCTCATGTGTCATTGGAGTATTTTTAGCTGCGTTTTCAGTTTTTGCGTTTTAGTGCTTTGTTTCGTGCGGGAATATAATTTTAACCAGGTATCAACTTAGTTTCTCCCCATTTTCGTTAGATATTACCGCTGAAACAAAGTACAGACAGTTGAAATCCTACTAGCCACACTGGCTATACCGTGGAGTTCTTTCCTTCAATTATGCTTTAATCCTTAGTAATGAGATGAATTCCTAGATCTTTCTAGCGTGTGTCAAATACTCAGTGATGTTGTTTGTGTAAAGAAAACGACTTAACTCATTTTCAAACCTTGGCAGAAGAAATGTAACCACTTTTTTATCTCTTCCTTGGTGGCCAACCTTACATACAAACTAACCCTACTAAATTTCTTGGGGTATATTTTGACGAGCAGCTTACTTGGAAAGATCATATCAGCTATTTATCTAAACAATTCTCTAAATCAATTGAATTGTAATTCAGGTCCCCCTTCTATCAATCTTCTAAAACTAAAGTCACCTTGTACTACTCGCTAATTTATCCTTGTATCACCTATTGTAACTCTACATGGTCTTCTACATATGCACTGAACCTGGCGATCTTTCACGACTTATTCCAATTTCTTTGTAAAATAGGAAGGACAGAAGTTTATTCATGATGAAGCAGTGTTGTTAAACTTGGAGAACACACTTGATCGCTGGATTCTCTCCTTCACTCAGAGTTTGGTGTTGTTTGTTCATCAAGAAATGGCCGGTAAGTACATGATTGTCTGTGTAGTGATCTGTTATGAGCCACTGCTGCACTTGTGAAACATATCTGGTGTCTCGGGAACACCATGTAACAAAAGGAAGCTAAATGTCTCCTTTTAACAGTCGCAGAACACTAACTTGTGTCTTGTGCTTACCCTTCATGTTAGATAACAGTTCTTGTAGTATTGTCATGCAGTCATTGTTTGTACTTATTCATTGGTTAGTCATTTTTTAACCAGCCCAAGTCAATAGTTTAAGTGCTGTTCATCTCTTTTCTCAGCTTATCATTTGTACACTGTTGTTCCTCGCCTTGTCAAGTTCATTGACTATCTGACCAATGTGTATGTACGAATGAACAGGAAGCGGATCAGGGTAAGAATTTTATGCTGTATCAGTTTATAGCTTGTTTTTTTGTTGAATATTTTGGTTTTAGTAGATGTTTAAGTTTGTTAAGTTCAGGGGTTGCCATAACAAACTGTACCATGGCAGACTGTGTGAGACAAAATTTTGTATACTACAACCGTAAAACTCATAGCCTGTTTTAATTTGATGTGTAGTTGAACAAAGCCTCTTCTGCTCCCTTAGGTTAAACAGAAAAATGAGAAATATTGTTTACATTGATTGACCTCAAGGAAATCTGCGCCGTGTACTGGGCTTCTTTGCCTCGTGGATTGATATTTTGGAAACATATTTGTAATATGGCAAAACTTATATACTAAACGAAATAGATGCGACTGAATGTCCATTCTTATGTGGTATGTTGCTTTACTCTCCAGGGAGACTGTGGAGACAAAGATCGTGAGGAAGCACTTCAGACACTGTTCAGTGTTATCTTCTCTATGATACGATTATTGGTACGATATCTCCCTGTTATTATATTGGTCATCTAAGTAAAACAAACACAACACTTGAAAATGGATTGCACATATTTTGCCAACACATTGTATGAGGCAAGCATAGTAACCACTTAAGTAATTGTTGACATACATCAGAAAATAAAGGTACACCTGCGTTATTCATACCTGTTCTACGCCAGGAGCTCTGGTTCAAGCGCTGACGGAGACGTTACGTTCGTTACGTTACGTTCAAAAAACTGTTACGTTCGATTGAGATAACTACTTGCAATGGGTGGAGTTAGAATAAGACAAAACTGCATCCCACCCAGGCGGAGTAGCAACCTACGTTTTGCAAGATAGTATGGCCTTACATCCCGAACTTATTTGAACTGCAACAATTAAACAGCTGGTCCTAGAACTATGTAATTTCCAGCAGCATCTTTTTTTCGTTTGCAGGCGTCATTCACTCCATTTCTCACAGAGCACACTTACCAGTCCTTGCGGCCTTACATACCAGAAAGTATGAAGTCTGGGGAAACAGGGAGTATTCATTATCTGATGATCCCTCAGGCGAGGTATTTACGGCTGTGTTATTGCTGTTGTAATATTGTCTGAAGTTTCACCTTGATCAGGGCTGCGGTTTCATTCTCGCACCAGACATGCATGTATGTCCAACGGCCACGTTCTGTAATATATCTTTTGTCTTCAGTTCCTTTAAATCGCTAACTTTATTTTTTTGGATGTTTAGGGAAAATCTGATTGACAAAGAGATCGAGAGGAGAGTAGCTCTGATGCAAACTGTAATTGAACTTGGTCGAGTTGTGAGAGATAGAAAAACTCTGCCATTGAAGGTGGGAATCACCTTAAAAAACTGAAGCGTCTGTTTGAAACTTTGAAACTTGTGAACAAACGATTTTGTCTTTGATACCGGAGTAACTTTAAATGAAGAGAGTGTTAGCATATATGCACAAGGTTCTAAATACGTCGGCGGACAAGTGAAACACTTAATAGATTAACAATTTGAAGTCAATAAGAGTGTATTATTATTCAAATTTCATACACTGTACGAATTCCGATTTTCTGATTGGTTGGTTTGTGCCACGTGACACTGGGTTGTGACGCAACAACCTCCTTGACGTCATTATCGTGGTGTAATAGCTGTGGTGTAAATTCAATACACCACTGTCATTACACCATGGCTTCGGCTGACTCAGAGTTTGACGATTTTTGTTTGCAGTGTATTCAATTTGAATATTAAAAATGTTAACGCACTCATTGCTCGTGAATTATCGGGATTTACCTGCACTCGTTCACTAACAATGAACTCGAAATTTTAAATACCGCACTCGGTGGCCTCGTGCGGTAACTCGTGCAGGTAAATCCTGATAATTCACTTGCTGAGTGCGTTAACCTGTAATTAACCACCGTGCCGAGTGTGCGAAGCTGTTGCTTCCAGCTCTTTCCAAGAGGAAAATGCTCTGATGAAAGGAGGCCGCTGGAAACGTCAACTTGACTTCTTAAACTCATTATGGCGGTTAATTTACTTTAGTTCAATTCAATGATTACGATCTATGCACCTTACCATAAGCATTACATGTAGTAGATCGGATGTGTGCTTTCATGGTAGCCGATTGATAAATTCTCAAAACAGTGATAAGTAGATTGGAGTGGAGTCATGGTAATTTTCTGAAGTAAAGTGGTGTTTCCAGTGTTAACCATTTTTTTCTGTCCCGGCGAAACGCCCGTACATTTTCTTATAAGAAAACCACGTTAACACGTGTATAATCCTTTAATAATTTTACCCTGCTTGTATGGCCACCGAAGCCGTATTTATAAGATTGTTAATATTATATGTAGTGATTAAAGTTTCAGTTTTCTTTAAATTATAGCTACATTTTAGATAGCATGTTAAGATGTCACTCAATTTATGCCAGTCATGAAAATTTGCCCCTGCCCTGTTGGAACGGTCACCCCGTGAATACGGCCACATTTTCATGGCCACGGTTGGTGAGCTTGTTAACGGGTTTCCACTGTGGGAGCAGTTTGCATTTATAAGTGATGAATGCGTCCTTCTTAATTTTATGTTGATGCTTGATTTGGTTTATTACTTTTTATTTTTACTCTTCAACCTTGTCATGATATCAAGTAACTAACCCTAAACGTTTAAAGTAGTAACAGTTATGTTAACTCACTACCGTTCCCTCTCTAACATCATATTTTTTCGCCCCAGTACCCCCTCCCTGAGCTGGTTGTTATTCACCAGCAGCAACAGAGCCTTGATGATGTGCTATCTCTTGAAACCTACATCAAGCAGGTACACACTGAATTACTGACACTTCTGTTTTTGTTCTACGTTTACTTTAGATGTAGAATTACGATTGTTTTAATTTGGTTTTTGTAATGAATCTCAGTCTGTCGGGGTGGAAAAGTTGAACTCTTCTTGATAAGGATAAGTGTTTATTATGTCACAAACGTGGGACAAAGAAGTACTCAAGTCTCGTTTGCGCTTCGAACCCTTCAACCTCGTTTCCAGGGTCTCTCCTGGGAACGAGGTTGACCCTTTACCTCACAGGTACTGGTCAGGCCTCTAACCACCGACCTACAGACAGTCATGGTCGGTAAGCTAGGCTATGTGCTAGGTTCATATGTGACACGTGTCTTCCATGTGTCAAGTAGACCTCTTTGTTATGATCGAGTATTTGATTTATCATCAGGAGCTGAATGTGAGAAAGATTACTGTGTCTTCAGACAAACACAAGTTTGGTGTACAACTAAGGGCTGAACCTGACAATCAGACATTAGGACGAAGATTGAAGGGTGCATTCAAACAAGTCTCACAAGCAATCAAAGGTATCCTGTATCAATCTAGGAGGTTGATTCAGTCAGTGGAATACTTGGTTGGATTTGTTCACGTAATTTCATATTAGTTCTTTGACGGACAGTTTGTGGATTTTGACAGATCTTTCAGACAAGGAAGTACAAGATTTCCAGGAGAAAGGAGAGTTAATGGTTGCCGGTCATTTGCTATCTGGAACAGATATGAAGGTGAAAAAACAACCTAGCATTTGAGAATGATTCAATTCATACATATGCTGATTCCAATAGACCCTTCTCCAAAATGGCGGCCGAAAATTAAAAAAAGTCAAAATTAAAAACGTATACCAGCACTAGAAAGAACACCTTTACTTTAGTAACCCTGCAAAGTTTCAGCATTTCGGGTGTCATATCAGCTGAGAAAATGTAAGTTGAAAATTGAAGAATTTAGAGACGCGTGTATGATTGGTTTCCATCGTACCCCCAGTCATACAAACGTCTGTAAATTTTTCAATTTTTTAAACTTAATTTTCTCGGCTGATGGCACACCTGAAACAGGGTTACTAAACTAAATATGTTCTTGCTAGTGCTGGTATACGTTTTTAATGTTAGCAAATTTTAACTTGCTTGAATTTTCGGCCGCCATTTTGGAGAAGGGTCTATTGAAATCAGCAGGTGTATGAATTGAATCATTCTCTGGCCAAATGTTTTTTATTTGTTGTGCTCATTGAAACTTTATTTAAAACACTGACAGTCAATATATGTGACGTTCCACTTTGTTAGGTGAAGTATTCCTTTGATCAGAATGGTTCCACTCCATCTGCGTATGAAGCACACTCTGATGGCCAGGTCAGTTATTTCTGGGAAATTCTGATTACTATTACATGTCGAGATATATTAGTGGGAAGTGATCGAGAGATGTTGTTAAGTTGTAATTTGACTTCTGTATATTTACAACAACTGTTTATGATTGAATCACGCAATTACGAACCCCGCTGTAGTTTGTGTGACAAGCGTGACTTCTTCCCAAAGTGCTGATTAACCAAGAGTGTCTGTAGAGATTGCCACGCACTCTGTTCATTTTAGAGAGGTTTATGAAAAGGTTTATGACAAAAATGAAAAACTGTCTTTTTCGTCAGTTAACTTTCCCGAGATTTTCTTGGGATTAGACATAGTTTAACCAGTGCATGTAACGCTTTGACTTCGTCTTTGCAACGTGGTATCATTCCATCACTTAACTTCACTGAAGAAATACTGAAGCTTGTCAGGGCTACGACAGTAAGAATTCCGGGGTGAAAGATCCTGCCGAGCTAAACAACCATCAGCGCAAATCTCTGCAGGGATTAGCGTCGGTCAGACTAATGTTCAGGATGTATTTCTCTCCCAAGGTGCTTATTCTGTTAGATGTCACTCCGGATCAGTCGTTGTTATCTGAGGGTGTGGCACGAGAAGTAGTGAATCGTATTCAGAAATTACGAAAAAAGGTAACAGCACAACACTAAATTTCTAGCACAGCACAACATAACACTGCACTGCACTGCACTGCACAGCACAGCACAGCACAGCACAGGTACCAGTTTGCGGCAGCGTCAAACTGGTTTCCTTTTATGTGCAATGAAGGTCACATAGGTTTTGCAACTTCATTTGTAGTTCTTAGCGATCAAAACTACAAAGCGTACGCAGTTCCACCAAGTTTCATATTTTCCGCAAGTCGTACTTTGAAGCCAAACTCCTAGGGAATTATATGGATAAATGGAGATTTACTGTGTAAACCACCACAATTGTGTTCACGATGATCTCTGTTGTGTAAACTTGAGAGTCATTTTAGACCTTGTTTTATAAGTAACTATTAAAGGAAGCCATTTCCAGGTGCTTTTTGCCTCTGTTTTAAAGCTAGTCCTGCAAAATTTTTCATATAAGAATAGATGAAGGTGAAACACATTTTCATCTAATGGTATTGCTTGAAGATTTCTTTTGAAACAGAGGCAGAAGGAAAGTTAACAATACCCTAGTTACTGTAAAGATGAGCTGTAATGATATTGTTTTCCCCTAGTTTGTTACTTAGCATTTCGATTTGTGTCGACGGAGTTCTGAAGTGTTCAAAGAAACCCGAAACGAATAAACTACAAAAGTTTCTTTAACACCTTTTGCTAACAAAAACTGTTTCAACAGGCGCAACTTCAGCCATGCGATGATATCACCATTGTGTTTGACGTAACACAAGGTACAGAAGACTTAAACGACGTCATCAACACACACAAAGAATACATCGAAGATAGCGTCAAACAGCCACTCGTGCCCAACTCACACTCGCCTAATCTTCCTTTGATAATCAGCGAGAAGACAGAGGTATGTTGTATGGTTTTGAATTTGAAGCAGAAGGTTTCAAGAGAATTTCCTTCTTTTTAGGTCAGTGGTGCGAAAAATGGTTGAAACAGTATCAGAGAGGTCATGCCTAGGCTTATTCTGCATCTTCCTGGGCCGGGTCGCTCAAAGCCCGATTAAGCTAACCCAGGGTTAGCGAGAATTTTGATTTCAGTTTTGTAACTTTTTGGTTAGGTAATCTGTTTATATTGTTTGCCCTATAGTTTTGAGCTGTAGTAATCTCAAACTACAGCAAACGTTAGAGGTAAAAAACATTTTTAAACCAGAAAAAATAATGCCTCAGTTAACGTTTAATCCTGGGTTAACGTTAACCGGCTTTCGACCAACCCGGCCCTGGGGCCCGTTTCTCGAAAGACCCGGTAACTTAACGGGCCCGGAATCAGATTTTGATATCAAAGTCTCAAGAAAAGTAGGGCGTGTTCTCACCTCTGATGAAGACCATTTTGTTTCTCTAGCTGATAACTGTGCTGTACAATTTTCAAACCTTTTGAAACTCCCTCTAGAAAGGAAGACAAAACAGCTTAACGGACCCGGTAATTACCGGGAGCTTCGAGAAATGTGCCCCTGGGCTGCTTCACAATTCCACGGATCACTGTACTTCCCTGTAGCAATCGCTCATTGCAACAACAATTTTTTTTGGCCTCGTGGGACGTTGAACGGATACTTATAACTCATTCACGTTCCCTCCTCGTTATTAAAACTCGCTAACATATGATGTGGTTTACTTTGCCGGGTTGCGGCCTTACGTGAAGCAGAGCGCAAAGAAGTCGCGTGAGGTGAGGTGAGGTGAGGTGAGGTGAGGTGAGATGAGTCGAGTCGAGTCGAGTCGGGTCACTGTCGGGTTAGTAAAATCTCAGTTATCTTGATGAATAATTTTAAGTCTTTCTTATCAATTGTAGGTGAAAGGTAGCATGCTTGATCTGAAGCTGCTACGAGGCCACCGGAAAGAAGACAACAAGATAACAGCAGCAGCAGCAGCAGCAGCAGCAGCAGCAGCAGCAGCAGCAGGGGTACCAGTGTGTAGGTTTGTTAATGTTCAGCTGTGTGGAGCTGCAGACCTCAAGGGAACTGTTCTTCTTGAGAATCCTTACGGGACTTCAGTTATTACATTTGATCAACTTAAACGACAGGTATCTACTCCGTGTTCCATTCACAAGTTCAGTTGTAAAACGATTTCAAGCTATTTGTTTGTATGTGCACATAGAATGTACGCGAATAATCAGTCCCGTCAATCAAAATACCGAAATTTTCCATCAGTGCTCATCAATGAAATGAATATTAATTCAAGTTCACGATATTGTCGGTTGACACTTATCAGTTATTAGAAAAAACTTAAAAGCATACATGAATGTATGTTTTTGAGCAATCTGAAGTTTTCGGAGTAAAAAAGTAGTGTTCAAAGAAATCGTGATTCATTACGGCTTAGTTCTTTGGTTTAAAACTTGTCTTTTCCAGTTTGAAGTTTATTTTATTACTAAGTTTACATCTTTTGTGTGTGATTGAAACAGGTAGCCATGATGTTTGATCAGCAGGAGAGCGTGTTAAAACTGTCCGTGTCAGCAACTTGCGACTCAGGTGAACCTAATATCAAATACTACTTTCTTTGCGCTTATCATTGTATATACCCTCTCAGTTTTGTCCACAGACCACTCTTTCTTTCCTTGTTATAGTTATTCAGCTTACAAACTGACATCTCTTTCTTTGATTTTGTTTTTTACAGTTCTAACCGCCCAAGACTTGTCCATATTACACGGCTGTCAGTTGTACGCTTTCGTTAAGAGCTAACGCCTGAAAACCTGTTGACAATGTCACAGTTGTTGCTCAATTAATTAAAGCCGTTGTTCATTTAGTCACATTACCCAGGAGAAATTTGAAAACGCAGCTTTATTTCTACGGGTAGGCCTACCATCCACACTAATCCTTCACGAAAACAGAGCTTTTCCAAAAGGCTTTTCAAACCAGAGAAAATTGTCAACGCCGTATTTTCGTATTTGTGTGGACGAAAAACATTTTGAAAATGTAGCTTTTCAAAAACAATGACATCACCATAATCACGTGATTTCCCTCAAACTCAAATCCAAAATGTCCGATTGTTGTGTTTTTAAATTCCTCCAGCGTAGTGTGAACGGAAAACATTTGATGTGTTTTCAGAGTTAAACCTCCTTATTCAAATTCCTTCAGCGTAGTGTGGACCTTAGTGGTACCTCAACCCAGGCTATCGTATTCTGCACTATAGTATTTACTTAACAATAATTTCGGGGTAGGATGTGGGCGCCTCAGTTTAGTTAACTTGCCACAAAGATCTTTGTGAATTTCAATGGAAGTCTTTTCACATTCCGTCAGTTGGCCTTCTCAGTTATGATGACCTATTTATGCCGTTCACTTCACGGAATAATTTGTGGTACTGCCGGAGCCCGCCGCCTGCAGGTCCTGTTCAGTAGGGCTGTTATCTTTTAGTTCTTTTACTCGGGCACTCTCACAAGTACGCTTCCTAAGGGTTTCGCCACAATAGAGTAATAAACAGCTAAACATGCTGTTTGATCGACCATCTGTTTGTCGCGTGGCCATAGATAAGGTTAGCTTCAAACTTGATTACAATTAGGCCAAAATGCATTGACACTAAACGAATTTGGAATGAGGTGCGAGGGTAAACAGACTGTGCAGTTCAGACGTGTTGAAATTTGAATTCCGTAGCCCAAGTTTATTTACAAAGTCTTATTTAAGTTTCACTGTGCGACACTCTAGTATGTTTTGGATAGAGAATACATTTTGTGTTTTGTTATCAATCTGTATGGGGTTCTTAAACTCATTTGACTTTTCTAGTTTAAACCTGTAAGAGATGATTTTCTTAGTCTCTTTCATTAATATCAGGTCCCGTGCGCACGTAGATCTGATAGATGCTAACGTTAAACTTATTTTGAGGATATATAGGAAAGCGGAGAACGATCTGTTTACTTCTTCTCGTTTTGGCAAGCACTGACGTCAAGCCATGCTATGCCAAGTAATTTACATCTGCTCAAGTCTGGCGTCATAGTTTGAAGCAAAAGATCGCAGGACAAGGGTTGATGGAAATATTTAATTGCGTTTGCGGACGTTAACGCAGTCAAAACATCTCGATCAATCTCACATGGTGAGAAAAACGATAATAAGTATTATACTTTATTTGAACTTTTACTACTATAATAATTATTGTTCTGTGTGTTTTTTCCTTAAAAGACTTGTGTAATTTTGGCTTTTAATATCTCAATAAACAAGAAAAATCTTTAAAAAACGTCCTCGAGTTGTTTTGACAAACAGATATACCAGGGACATGACTTTTGTGTAACTTGCACTGATGAGCAGCATTCATTCAATCACTCAGGTACAACATTGCTTTTCATTTTTTGGTTCCTCACTCGAACACAAAGCAGCATTTGTTTCTCCTTTCAATTAATCTTGATCTTCTTCCTCAGTCACAGATCACAATATTTCTGTTGTAGAATTTAGCTTGAAGTTCATCTTGTCACAAAGGGACAATCATTTCTCTTCTCAGTTCATCTTTGTCTTCTTCCGGTCTTGTTTCCTCTAAATTAAGCTTGATATTCATTCTCGGGCACAGATTGATAATCTTTACTTTTTGTTTCGTTTTGTTTTCTTTTCTGTATTTATCTTTCCTGTGGTCCACGACAAGATTAGCGCTCATCATTCCAATGTTTCTTCATCGCTCAGCTCCCAAACCTAAACCAAAGTGAACGTTTGACGAAGGTTTAATTCTGCTTGTAAATGTGTTTCATTCAGTCTGCAAAAATGATTCTTAGATCACTGTGTTCAGTTCTCACATCACTTTATTGCAAAATTTGGGAAATCCAGTAAATCTGTTCTTTATGACGTACCAGCAGCAAGCAGTCATGACGCGCTCTCCTCTTCCACAAGGCCGCCCTGGATTGTATGTACCCTTCAGTATATGTAATGCCTCCAAGAAAGGGATAGCTCTAAATTTTAAAAACTGGATTGTTGGATAATGCAATCCAAGAGTTCCAATTGACTTAGCCATCGTGACGTATGAATAATTATACCTTGCTTTACAAATATGGTACGTTGGCGCGTAATGTCTAGGGCGTTTTGTATTTTGGGGCGTTTCTAATAAAACAATTATTCCACTCGCGCTTGTTGGATACGAAATCGTTATCTGCCATTCCACGGCTACAGTGCCACTATGATCAAATTTTCGATATCCATTTTTTTTTTACATTTTCGTACGCAATAGGTCTTTTCTATATATATCTTGCCAAATTTCAATCCATTACGAGCATTACAATGCGCATTTTTTGGACCTTTATTTCCGAGAATTTAGCGCCGCCATTAATTTTCCTTGTTCCAATTCTTCATTGAGAATTCGAGTAAATATCGCACGGATTGAAATTGTAATAACAATCAGTACAGCAATTCGCACGAAGAAGAACAAAACCTTTGGCCCCTGTATTCGTGCAATTTTCCACACTTATTATTCTTATAATTTCAATCCGTGCGGTATTTTTGAGAATATGACGTCATTTACTCCAATTTTCAACCAAGAATTGGAACAAGGAATATTAATGGTGTCCGTAGATTCACAAAAATAAAGGTCCAAAAAACGCGCGCTCTATACTTCGTAACAGATTGAAGTTTGGCAAGATTTCCTGGGAAGACCTACTGTGTACGAAAATTTTAAAAAGTGGATACCGAAAATTTGATCCTGTTGGCACTTTAAGGAATAATTGTTGAATAGCAGTGACGTTTCATTACAACAAATTTTACTAACCTCGCTAACTCTTGTGTCCTGTAAAAGCTGTGTTAGGCCTGTTAAATCTTCTAAGTAGCTTGGAACATTAAAAACCTTCATGAGAAATGAAAATCCTTCTTCTCGATAACTGGATAACACCTGATTAAAAAAAAAAACAGTCACGTAACCACTCAGTTGAAACCGTTCGCCTAAACTTACCTGCTCAAAGAAGTACTCTAGAGATTTTAATAGTATAATATAAGAGACGCTATGTGGTTGTATCAATATTAATGCCATCGTAACGAAACGATGAAGTCGGGTCTTGTTCAGGGGGATTACGGGTATGGGAATAAGAGAAAGAATATAATAATAAAATAACTGTTTATTCACAAGTCTACACGAAAAGTGAAAAGGAGATATAAGAGGTTATCCCTTTCTAGTTTAAGAAGCGACACATCACCCCTCCCTCCCTCTCCTCCTGCAGCTCAAGTTAATCTGAAGCAAGAGCACTGCTGGCGAAGCTAGTCCTACCTTAGAAGAACAGGCAATACATTTGTCAAAGGCCAGACTTGCAGGAAGAACTAAATGGTATCTTGAAAGAAATCCACGAATCTGGGAAAAAACCAATAGCGATGTTGTTCAACTCAAAAAAAGGACTCAAAAATAATTACTGACTTTCGAACACGGCAAAAATGTCCGAGTAAAATCCTTAAAAAACAATATTAAATATGGGGATATAAAACATGTTGTCTCGGCTTTCGTAAACGGTCCATGGAATGAACGATCGATGCCAACATTGGTAACCAAGTCTTTCAGAATGAACGATGCCATATCTGCTTTAGTTTAGACCTGGACAAGGTGGAAACTGATTACACTGTAATTTGTTGATGGAGTAACAAACAACAAACAATAGCGCAAAGTCGAGGTCAGGGTGGACAAAAAGAAATGTTCATCGCAACCTCGCTCTGGTGCTATTGTTCGAAAAAACTGAAGTGGAACGAGGGAAAGGTCTGTTGTTCATATTCACACTGGTTTGTTTGCGGTTAGCTTTTATTTGATGGTTGTGCAACTCTACCATTAATATTTAAGATAGTCAAGTTTTATAATTAAATTTTGCGGAGATTTGGCGCATCAACCTGCTAGTGTAATGGTATGAGATGTTTAGAAACAGAGGTTGCGGGTTCTTTTTTTTAATGCAGTAGAGAAAAGTACGTTGATAGAAAAAAATTCTGAATGTCGTGAAAATGGCATCGACCGTTTTTACAAAACAGACAACATCACGCCATTAACAAATGCAAATTATTACAAGATTGGTAACGTTATACGTAGAAATGAATGTGTGAAACTACATTAGAATAAAAATAGGTATGGAAGCAAGGTAAAGCTCAACGCATTTTCGCTTGGCCAGGCTACCGACCGCTAAAACACGCTTGGCTAGGCTGATGCACTGCTAACCTGATGAGGTACAAGCCCAAGATGACACTCGAGATCAGCTGTGAGATGTGCATCTTTCGCACTGGTATCAGCTGCAGCTTCAATGCTGAAAAAAAAAAACTCAATGAACTCCAAGTCCGTAGAAACCAAGATTAATCTTCACTGAAAACGATATAGCATGGTTTCGTGGGACGATTTGTCATATATACTGGGGCTTGACGAATTCAACATTCTCAAAATATCAATCTACACTTCGCCGCTTAAACAATTTTCAAATTCAACTTAAAATCGGTATGTATCCCAAAAGAGAAAGCAAAAAAACCATACCATTACCAATGCTAAGCACACTGTTCGGTATCTATTTCAATTTACAGGTCTTCCTGTTAGTGGAATTCCCTAATTTTATTGCTTTCTTAGTAGCCTGTTCATTCAATCTTAGAGCTTTCAAGGAAAGGAATGTATTCACATTTGCAACTACATGATGATTTATGGGGGGTGTAAAATTACAGAAACATGGTCTCTCGAGACTACAGAAATGGCATTTTTACATCAATTATTTGTACACTAATGATTGCATCGCATATGCCGCCCAGTGTTTAGACAAACTTACCCTAAAGGATGCTGAGTGAGAGACACCAATAGTTCTACAGACAGGGCACTGGCTATAAATGACATACCAGGTCTGGATACTGTACACTGCTGGTCAAGGGTGCGGTCACGTGTAGACTGCAACACAAACATCCATTGTTTACAACACCACTGCTAAAATACTGGTGAGGATGCCAGAGGCGGACAGTGGTCATATCGCCACTGTCTCGTAGTATATGGTTATGTGTTGTGCACTGGAACATTTGCTGTTTCAGAATAAAATCTCTGGCAGGTGGCACTAAAAAATTTATTTACGTAGAAGCTGGTGCTTCAGCTTGTGATAGTTGCCATTAATACCTGCTGTGCAAGACTTGCTTTCAAAGGATACCATCCATTGAACACCCTGCTATCTCTCACTAGCCACACAGCCAATAACAGATCATAGAAGAATATAGCAACCACGACAGCTCAAGTTGATTACTGCAGAATATTTCTCCAACTTCCGGGAGGCGCGAGTCAGTAACATCCATGATTGTGTGAGAAGCCCAACAGCTATTTCCTTAGAAACAGAATCTTCACTGACAACAGTTTCTGTGTATGTCCACATGTTAGTCAAAGAAAGGAATTTTAACCAAAGCAATGTATATCAGCAAGCAAATGATATCTGATACAACAGGCACAATTCTTCATGAAGCCTAAGTGCAAGCAGTTGGAGCTAAACACATCAACCAATCTCTACAGAACCAGTTTTCTGCCCGCAAAAGCCAAGCTGAAGAAAAAGCTGCAAGACAGACTGCATACCACGACATCAATGCACTGGAAAAGGTTTCTATTTTATATTTGGTGACTTGATCTGCGAGACAGAGACAAATCACGGTATTTTGCGATAACGGAGTTCAGTAATTGTCTGACAGCTCAGGAAAGCGATCGTCCATTTTCACGCAAGAGCGTGGTTACAATTATGCATAAGCACATCTAGAAGGTACTACGTAAGGCAGTTATTTGTAGGTCACTTGGTGGACTCTCGGCCAATGAAAAGAAAGGGAAAAATGCATCAAACGATAATAAAGTTTGGCGACTTACATCTCCAGGAGCAACCACGTCATTACAGAAATAACAACCCAAAGAGGTTCCTGGGATGGACTCGAGCCTGGCTGCTCCTTCACACTTGGCCGCATGCGCAGTGTCTCTTGCACCGTGACGCATCACAAGGAATGTATCAAAACCAAGGGCTGCTGTAATCACACACTAAACAACAACAAAACATGTCAAACATTTCACCCTGACTATGCCATAAAAGTAACACGAATAAAGTTCTTACCGCGGAAAAAGAACAATAACATGTAGCCAGGTAGGAAACCGTGACGCAATTCAGAACATGTCGTAAAGAAACACTTAAATCATTAACATTTCTGTGCGTGTTACCGAGCGTCGAGTTCCCACCCATTCTTGCCATTTTTCTGTATTGCCGACAGATCCCTGATCATGGATCTAAATTCCAGAATTCAATTCAGTTCAGAAGAGCTTGTCAGACCCTTACTGCTATGCAACATAAAATCCATCCACAGTGACTGCTCTGCACACAAAACTAAGCTATTCAGGGATTGTTTTACAACTGTGCAGTTTGTAAACTACGATTTGGTAATTAAGGCCTTCGTGTTATAGCAAAGGTCAGCTCAAAAAGTGCTGCACGGTTGTCATCCGGCATAACAAGGCAAAGTGATAATTTGTTCTTGCCTTCTTTTTCAGAGCACCCAGAACTGTTGGCAACCAGCGGCTCTCTCGTGTGTCCATGAGTAGGAAGACAGCGTCATGGGCGTCTATCAGCTCCTCGAGTTTACTGACATCTTTTTGAACTTTTTCTATTTCCTCTGTAAGAAATAAGCACATTAATAACGACGAGGAAATTAAACACTATCTGTTATGAGCCAAAGTATCACAAAAACACAGGAGAGCATTGTAAAGAGGCACTATAAAATGACAAAATGTTCGGTACCTGGTGATTGTGCGACAGAGTGTCCTGGCATGGGAATTGACAACTGGTATGATGACGCATTCTAAGAGCAAATGAAAACAATATATAACATCTTGTACAAGTGAATATGTGAAAGATCATATATTTGAACTGAGGAGAAAGAAATGAAAGACATAGCTGATTATCACAGTAAGTTAAGGTGTGAAAATAGCTGCGATGATCCTGAATCATGTCTTCATATATGGCATCTTACTTAATATATCAACTGTCTAAAGAAATTAATGTAAGTCAGTTTTGGAGGAGAGGGGCATGGAGAGAAAGTACAGCTAGGGCATGTGCCGCATTTCAATTTGGAAGCGTTGGTTTCGTCAGTCGGCCATTTCCAAGGTGCCTTGTGTGAAACTGTTCATTTGAAAACGTGATATATTTCCATGTACTCGTTTTCATGAGAAAACTCAAGGCAAAAGGCAAAGGCAAACAGAAACTAAACCACTATCAACCAGAAACTCCGCATCATCTTATGTTTCACTACATTGTGTTCATCGCATTCATTCACGTTTATCCACGTTATTTGATAGCAGTGGACTGACTTCAAATATATAATTCGTTTCACTCAAAAGTTAACACAAACTAAATTTAACATTACAAAATCCGTTGCATTAATGACAAACGAAGGCTATTGACCAAACATAGCATTAGTTTAGTTGGTTGAAGTAACATGTTGGGTTATTAAATAAAGTTTTCGAGCTAGTGTTTTAATTCGCTTAAGACAACTTTCAGACAAAAGTCTAATTATGATTGAATAACCTGAATGAAATACTGCTCTCCAATGTCAATCTAATTTTTATGATCGCAATAGCAATCACTCTACCATCAATCGACTCTTACAAGTCTAAGCAAAATGTTCTGTTATCAATCAAAGACTGAGCAATCAATTTCTTAATCTTACTAATGCCGATTTTCAGTCATAACATTGACATAAAGCAAAACAAAAGTTCGCCTCATCTTACCACACCAGGAAATATTCTTTTCAAGGCAGAAGCCGCTGTTTCAGCTTTGGGTTTTCCTCCATCTTGACAGTCTTCAAACTCAAATAAGGTTTGACGCACAGGGTTGGAAAATGAAATATTTCCATAATCAACGAAGGTAATGGTACGAACACCCCAGCCCTTAAAAGACAAGAAAACAAAAAGTACAATTGTTACGCTGATACTTAACAAGGTTGTGACACGGGTGGCTAAATTCGTTGTTTTGACCAATGTTTTAGGAAATCTCTCTTTACACCTCACACCTATAGCTTGATCATTACATTGTAGTCACTGAACATTCAAATGGTACAGAAAACGTTTGCCAGCAATTTATCCCTTTCAATAATTGTAAACGTAACTTTTTTCATTATGATTCACACACATACCATGAGGCATCTCGCCACATTACAACCAAGAGTTCCGGCACCAAGTAGAAGACACTTGGTTTGAGAAATTTTGTCAAGATCCAGCGATGGTAGCAGTCTCCACTGCATAAGCTTCAAGTTAAGGTCCACCGATGATGATGCAAGCCTATGGTTGAATTGCAAAAAATATATTTTGTCAAAAGAATCAATTGACAAAAATAGAAACACATTGAAAGTTTTTGGAGAACGAGAACATGATGCTGTGAATAGTATTTCCACAACTTTTTCGAGTTCTCCCACACACAAGTGTTTCTATTTACCAATTAGATTATGAGCTCGAGCCCTCGTCAACTATCACGCATAGAAATTGAGAGCGAATAATCTAAATGTTTTAGTATAAATCTACTCGTCGTTCAAAACTTTATCTAAATCCTCTTCACAGGCACTTCGAAAACGCCAAGAAACGGCCGTCATTTTGCCGACAAGAGTAGACTGCTACGCTACTCACTATCTATCACATACTAGTATAAATTTACCGTAGTCTATTGTGAATCCGTGAATTTGATTGGCTAAATTACCGTTTTCTATTTAAACAATAGAGTGTTTCTGTCGAGGATGTCATGACAGCTCGTGCTTGTTCTGTGTTTCTATCCGCGAGTTATACAAACACGATTTTTAAACAATCAGTGCGCGTTTTTCCTTAGGAGTGTCTTCTAAATCATGGGAAGCCTGACAAATACCTGCACACAGTCAGTTTGATGGTGAGATGTAAACAAATCTAAATATTACCTTTTAGGATCCATAGTAGCACTTAGATCCACCATCCTTGGTGCAAGCTTTTGACTTTTATTTTTCTCCCAACCAACACATTTAGGACTGTCTGCGAAAAGAGGAGTTAACATGTCTGAATTCATATATTTCAATTTTATTCAAAAATGGTTCTATTAAAAGTTCTATTAAATAACTTAAAAAACTTTAAAAAAAAAAAATTATTATTCAAAGTGATGAAAGTAGTGAAAAAGCATCATGCTTGGTCAAGGAAGCACACATATGGAAAGTCCTGTCTGAATTGGTTCTGGACACTGTCCAATTCTGTGCTGTTTATACGTTTTTGTGTGGGATACGTATCCCACACTATTGTTAATGCCACATGTCTGTTGATGCAAATGAGGTTAGTAATTATAAAATGATTAATTGTTCAATACCTTTTTCTGAAAATGATGGTAGTTTGATATTCAACACCAAGCTATGAGAAGTTTCTCTTTTTCCAGATCTCACTTGATCTCTCCAGCATAAAACCTTAACATTTTTCATGGTAGAACCCCTGTAGTAAATAGAGCGAGAAAACGGGAGATGACACTTATGAAAATGAACTACATAAAGTAATTTCATAAACAATGGAGATGTCATATTAGTACTACATTCGTGGACAAAAGTGCTTGGGACACTTATGTAAATTATCTGAGTGTGTTTTACAACTGACGTTTGAACAAGAACACTACTATCCTTTTAAAAAGCTGTTGTCAACTCCCCCCCCCCCCCCCACCCACCCAATACAATGTTAAAAATTAGATGAAATTGCAAGCACTAGTTTTCAACACTATCAGGGGTGGGGGCAAGGCTAGGCAGGTGAAGTTGTATCCACATTTGGAGTGTGCGCAAAAGTGCCAAAAGTGCAAATTATTTGTCCCATGACTTTTGTCCATGATTGTAGGTTACCAGGCTAAATATTTTTTTTATTTTTTTTTTATTTTTTTTTTTAGTTTTTATTATATGCATGGTTACACACACTCATCACAATACTCACACAGCTACTTACACTAGTTATTAAACATCCATCCATTAACTATGTACAAGACTAATACATAAACTTACAGGCTAAATATATCATAGTCTCATAGTAGGTCTATGAAAAGTTAATGCAGCCTTTAGGGAGGAAAAATAATTAAGAATAATGTCATTATATATGAAAGAACACTATATGTGAAAAAATGGAGAGGGGCAATTTTCCAGGGCAAACTACAGATATGATTGCTGATGGAAATAAAAGCATCTACATAAGATTAATAAACTTATTTACATTGAAAAAAAAATACGTGTGATTAACAGATGATACAGAGAATCTACTGGGTGGGGCTGGCATAAGTGAAGGCTCTATTAATAACTGTCTTAGAACAACAATTGGTAGCACCCTGAATGGCCGGAAATGGCTCACAATAGCAATTGTAAACCTACATGTGTGGCATTATCCTGTCATTGACTGATAAGATGCACAAGCTGGAAAAACAACCATTACCACTTAACAATCAATAACTGACCTGCCAGAAATAACCCATCAATTTCCCTCTGAGCCTTGGCAAAAATAAGAACACCAAGTATAATAATAATTATAGATTTAGGCCAGCCTAAAAGCGTAGCTCCTTGGCCACGTTGTTAAGAACCTGATTACGCTAACCCAGGGAAAGGTACAATTTTGATTTGAGTTCTGTACCTTTGCGGTGAGGTTTTCTGTTTTGAGTTTTATAAACACAAAACAAAGCAGGAAAAAACATTTTAATCTTAGGCTGGCGTTAGCCAGCTTCCGAACAATCCTGAACTGTTTTCAACGAGTTAACCTGACATGAGCCCGCGATACAATCGAAAAACCAGCATTTGGTCACTGGTCAACTTAAAACAAAAACCCGTGACCAGGATGAGTTGTAGACTTGGGCACACGATATGGTCACATGATACTGGTCAGCAGATACCTTGTTTTGACAGGTGTCAATTGCTCATAACATGGATGTCCAATATCAAAGAGGTACATGGTAAACCAAGGCTGCATGTCTCTATCAACCTATTATTTGGAGTATGGCTGCCATATCTCCATCGCCACCGCCATCATCATCGTCGTCGTCATTGTGTGTATGCGCCCACCAGCAATACCACTGCCCATGATAACCATGAGAAAATCAATACATGGGTTTCTTTTTCTTATATGGTTATGGGGCTCCACTTGGCGGAGCTCCGCTAATAATCCTTCAGCCAAATAAACAACTTCAATAAAACTTGGTTTAATGAGAAAAAAAATTAAAACTCAGTGAGACACAATTAATATGCAGTTAACACTGTACTAACCAGTGATATGCCAACAGGGCGATGAAGTTTCTAAGAGGCCAGCCTGGATTTTGAGCCATAGTGCATGGATCAGCAAAACCTGCCATAAACTGTAGAGGAAAAAAAATAGAAACATCATGTGGAATTCAACCTATCAACAAAATTACAAAGCTTCCTAATACCATCCCCACCCCCCCCCTAAATCTGAGATTTAGTGACTTGTATTCCTTCTGAAACGATCAACACGAACCTTTACAGCACTAATGGTATATAGCAGATACTTATAATCAAGCTAACCAGAGTGATCGAACCAAGGTAAAGCCAAAGGAAACCACAACATAGGAGGGGCTTTGAGGTATTGCACTATTGGGTAATTTTTCTTGTGGTATTTCAGTAATTTTAATCTGCAATTTATTAGGGTATTGCAGAATTCTCCGAACCTGAAAGATGCAGTTTCTGGCATTTTGAATGACCATATTAAAAATTTTCCTTCAAGTTCTCCACTATTTTCAGAGCCTTTTTCACTTTCTAATTGTTTCAGAAACAAGACCTGAACAGCTTTAAGATTTGCCAATCAGTGTCACAATATTTTTGTTGTATAAAATATGATTATAATTACTGATTATTATGAACATTTCTAATCCATCGACAGCTTCAGCATTTCAGTGGCCAATTACAAGTCATGGCTATGTGGTTTTGTACTAATCTGATTTGGCATTGATGTATGCGGTATTTGGCAAATTTATTTGCGATATTCAGTACATGTTTTTGCCAGTTTTTTGCGGCATTGCAGTGTTCAGAACTTCCCAATGTCCTGCTCACAAAGGTATGCCAAAAACTTCAACTTAAGTCAGATAAGACAAGGGATACCTCAGTCTATACTTAAAGCCCAGTTCCCAAGTTCAGGAGTTATTAAAAGGTAATTTACAGTTTCAAGATTTCTGCTCTATTATTTTCTCTATTGATTCCTACCAATGTTCCCTAATAAATACATGTATACTAAAATATAATTTTATTACAAAACTTGTCTTTTCTCTTTTCATCACCAGTAGGAGATATAAGAGGAGGGGCCCAGGGACCTGCACCCCTTATTTTTGGATAAAAAAAATACCAGAAGAAAGAAAAGCCGGCAAGGAAAGCAAATTCTAACCCCCCCCCCCCCCAGCTCAAGGCCTGGATCTGCCACTGTATATTATTTTTTGAATTTACCTGACCATTCCATATTTTTCACTTTAGGTAATTCTTTAAAGTATTGGGTATTTTCTAGTTAATGTAATAAAATTGTCATGTGCCTTGTCAGAAGCCTCATTAGTCCTTTAAAAAATAATATTTGCGATAGTAAAACCTAACTGCTAGCTGAAACTTTAAATTCTGGCTGCCATATTTGCCATCAAATACTCATAAAAACTAGATTTGCCCATGGAAGTCTCGAGAATCGAAATGGGTTTCTCACCTCTGAATTTGAATCATGGATATTAAGAAACGTCTTCCATTCATTAACATGACCCAAAGTGACTGTACTACCAGAGATCTTGATGAGAAAAAAACCAGGTCCTGTTGACGACAAATAATGAATCTTCTCAAAATTTGGTAGTAGTAATAATTAAATATTACAATTATCAAATGAATTGAAACTTATATTGTTGACTACTAAAGTGCCACTAACTGTTTTGCATAATGCAAAGATTTAAAGGTGTAAAAGGAATTATAAATGCGTGTCTTGCGTGTTACGCATATTTTGGAAAGAATAAATAGGGTTGTGCCTTGCTTCTTGAAGTGAGAAGAGCCCGGGAAGGCAACCAGAATTGTAAGTAGTTTTGTTTTAGTCATTTTCTAGTACATTTTATAATTTCTGTAGTTAATTTCACCTGTAAAAAATTGTAACCAATATATATTCCTTTTTTTCCTCCTTTGTAGTTTGACAACATAATATACATAAGTCATTAAACTCAGTGTTGTTCAAGAATCTGTTTTTTAATCGGCATCTCTTCCCAAAGGATAAACATATATCCAGTGCACTAACCATGATTTTGTTCCTGCAATAAATTCAACTAATTTGCCTGATTACTTCAATCAATGAAAAAAGTATCTTGAATGATAAAATCCCTGCATTTCTACAGGTGTTTCAACAAGTAATTTCTATATTCATGACAATGCAAAGTGGGATCTGGGTCGGACTACAGGTGATGTCACTTCGGAAACTGGGCTAAATACTCAAGAGACTTTAAATTATTCAAGGGCTGTCAAAATATTTTTGGATTATATATGATTCATATTTTATCAAAACTGGACAAGATTTTTAAGTGAATTAGAACTGTGCCATCTAGCATTTATATCAGCGAAAAAAAAAATCTGGAGGTTAGTGGCACTTTAATATGATAACATACAGTATCAGCTGTAAAAAAATGTTATTACTCACCTAAGCCATTAACCCTGAGAGAATCATATGATGACTGAAGACTAGCAACCTACATGGTAAAAAAAAGAGTTAGGTAGCCAACATAACATAAGCTTTTATTAATTTATACTGATAACTGTACAACTTTGTGGATGGAAATACTGTAAAATGTATCAGCAAATCAAAGTGTGCGCTCTCTGAAACTGACACTAAAAACAGAACACCCAGAGAGGATGAGATCTTTGTACATGAAACCATATTTAATACTTAATCAGCTAAATAGAAAGCCAGAAAGAAATTATAATCTATATGTATGTGTAGTAGTAACATAAATTATATAATTATAAACAAGTAGTACTGTAATGGATTACGAGAAAGCATTCAATACTGTAACTTTTAACCTCTTGTCTCTTGCTTAAAGCAACATTTTTCATCAATATCCAGGGATTATATTTAAGAGAGAAATACATCAGGGTCAAAGTCCATGCCATTGAAGAGGTCCCTGTATAAACTGAGTTGCATGATGGCACCAGTTTCTGTAGACTCGCAAGTTTAATAGGACTAAAATATCCACTTCATCCTTCAAATTTTGTGCTATTAAAACACTCACAGATTAACTGGGAATGTTTAAGTTTAAAGCTAATTTGTATGAACATTATTCTAAGCTGAAAGCTCAAATATAAGCAAACTCTCTGTACGACTGATTTGAGTATTTTCCCTAGCCTGATGAATGAAGTAGACAGTATTTACATTAATTTACATTCCTTGGTTCAGGCTCACTCTTATGGATCTTGCCTTCAGAGCACTCTTCCACCAACTCCAAACAATATTAATTTGACAAGATAAAGACAGATCCAGAACTATCTGTCGTGACTGGAACTAATCAGCAAAGCCAATCAAATACAGCTGATTCCACGGTTAACATCCCAAAGTTAAGGCGATTCAAAGTGAACATAATTATAAAATTAACAAGCAGGTAGGACCATTCCCTCAGATTTCAATCAAGGCTATGGTTGAAGCATTTAAATTCACCAAAATCCAACGCTGAGAGCACAAAACTGCAAGGCCTACTAACAGCAACTGCATGGAAGGAAATATCCAGCACAAAGACAAGCTCACATGGCATGCTCACATGCTAACAAATTTTAGCAAGTTATAGTAACAGTACCAATTTACCGGCCGTAACATGCCCCTGCAAAATCAAGTGGGTTGACCATTTTGGTGTCCTTACAGGAATGTGGAATGTATGAATAAATTAAAATTTATAGGTATTTTTGAATAAATTAAAATTTATATGCGAGGGGCTTGGGGTGATGAACTGATAATTAAAACAAGTATGAGAGCTCTTGCATCCATTGCTTTCATTTAAACTGGTTTGAAAAAATTTAAACTGGTTTTAAAAAAAAAACAAACAGAAAAAACAAACCACAACATACACGTTACTTTGCATGCAAAAAAAGTCATAATTGAAGAGCAAAAACAATTATTAGAAACACCATGAGAAATAAGGGCCTGTTTGCATGAAGGGAGGGTGCCCGACTAACCAGGCTACCTGGCTACCCTGGGAGGGCTAACTTCTCATACATTTCTTTAGAAAACGCATTGAACTTTTTACATGTTAGACAGCGTAGCCCACCTACCCGGGGCACCCTGACTACATGTACTTGCCCAGGGCACCCGGCTGGGTTGGATAGCTTTTTACCATGTAAACAGTTTGGTCCAGGCTATCTCGGCTAGCCCAGGTGAGATCAACCATGAAAACATGGCGGCGCACGGTGAATTTTTTCATAGTTACCATTTGCCAGTGTTACCTGCCGAACAGAACGACAGTCAATCTGAAGAGATCAATGTAATAGATGAGTCTCAGGCAGAATAAGATGAAAAAAGTTTCTTTAATTGGCCATTTTGTTTGTTGTGCATGCTTAGCGGCCGCTCAAAACATAGCCCATGCAGCCCACTCACTGTCCTGGTAAGGTGAGTTGAATGTAAAGGCGGGCTATGTGTCAACCCTTCTAGCCGGGTAGCCTGCCTAGCTGGAGCACTGCTCCCTCCATGTAAACAGGCCCTTACACCTAGTTACAAAGCTATCACTGTTCTCAGGTGATATATCTCTGGTCTGAAGGTGATGGTTGTCTCCATAGTCATTTTAAATGAAGCGAAGCATAAAACGTTTTAAGTCTGTGGTTTTCATTTTGAGACAAACACAGGTCCTTGCATATTTTCCCTTTGCTACTTCAATATTCTTCAAACTGTTGTTCTTTGATTATTTTCAACTTCCGTTTCTCAACGTCTTTCGCTGCCGACAAATTCCATCCTTGGCCCAAGCCCCTACACAACCACATTGCTCATACCAGTCTCTGACCTGGAGAAGAAGCCGCTGAAACAATATGGCATGCCGTAAATGCAGTATTGACGTGTCGAAATAGACTCAATTTTTTTTATTCTCTTGTAATATGCAGACATTATTTTACTGGGAACAGAAATGTGAGTTGTATACTAGCGACCATATCCGATTGATTTCCTAATATAAAGATTTAAAAACAAACGTTGTGTCGTGGTTTTCTTTAGTTATCTCCTCATTTCACATTTTGTGTTTTACACACACCCTATTCTAACCTGTGAAGGTGTAAAATAATCACAGAGAGAAATAGGAGAAGACACACTGACAGCACTGGTCTCCGGACACAGAGCAGGAAAGGCAAACCAATAATAGAACTTGTACTTCTTCAGGTCCTGGTGAGAAGCATTAATACACAACAATTAATAATAGTCTCACTTGTATCAAAGAAACTTTTACAAGCAACTTGGTAGATTGATTGGTTGATTGACTGATTGATTGATGGTCAATTGATTGATTAATTGATTGGTTAATCGATTGATCAATTGATTGATTGATTGATTGATTGATTGATTGACATGAATGAGCTAGTCTAGTGGTTCAGGGAGAGGGGCTACTGATATATATACTTATCATTTGAAATGTAGCAGGCCTCTGAAAGTGAACCATTGCCTGGATGGCGGGCCACAATATATTGTGAAAAGATTGTCAGCATCTCTGCTACCAAGGCTCATTTACCATTGAACTTAAACATTACACTGAACACAGAGGGACTGTCACAATAACTCAGGAGGGGCTTGAAGCTCACACATCATATGGCTAAAAAGCAGGTGTCACTCACAGCAAAGGTGATAAGCACAAACTGGCCAAGCAATGATGGGTCCTCTATAGCTTTCCCTGATTTTATAGAATTCCATATCTACAATAGAAATTACATCACAGAGTTATAACTATTAACTTAATTTATAATTCAGACTTAAGACATCCATTCAGTGTGCTTGTCTTGTATAATTATCTCATAATTGATACTGATAATTATTCTATTAAAACCCTGAGTCAGTCAGTTTTGTTGACTCTGGTTACAACTTTGATTGGTAAATTTTTCCATGACGTTGTTACTTGTTAAATGTTGTTCCCATCCAGAGTTCAGTTAAGGGGTTAGCCTGGGTACTCAGGTGTGATTCATTTTCTATCCGTTCTGTCAAGTAATCAGCTTAGGGGAACATAACAGAATGCCCAGTGTTTCTATTGTAAGTGTCATTTCAAGCAGTGTTTTGTTTCTATGTGGTTAGG
>CM042754.1:6919101-6921601 GCA_022496165.2 Catalaphyllia jardinei
GTTTCAAGTTCAATTTGGAATTAATTTGCACAAGTGAGTTTTTCAAAAAGCTGAAATTGCACGAGCCACTACAGCAAGTGCAATTTCAGCTTTTTGAAAAACTCACAAGTGGAAATTAATTTCAAATTGAATGAGAAAAACCGTATGATTACTTATTAATAATACAAACATGAAAAAAATGGCACGGAAAAAGTGCTGGAAGATGTTTCTTAAAACCGTTTTTTCGCATTCGAGAAAACTTTTTTCAGAGTTTCTGTACAGAATGTTTGTCATTGCTTTACATGAAATCATTGGCATACAAAGTTTCTCATTGTCTTTTCGCAAATCCTAATCCAGAATTATGATGTGTAATTTTCACTGGTGTTACTTTTTGCACTGGTGTATTACACTTGAACTGCACTGCTCTCAGCCAATCAGAATTGAGTAATTTTTTTTATGTGTATTATTATTTTTAGTTATAAAATAATATTGCATTGAGCAGGTGACTTCCAAGTCAATTAGTACATACACACAGTTGATAAGCTGAAGAGAGACTGGTGTCCGGAAATGTAATAATACTGTCTATCCCTGTCTGTCACTAATATGTATGTTCATGAATCCTCCCTTGATCAACTTCTCATTCCAGTAATATTATAAAAACATTAGACACTATGATCAGCTTTTGGCTCCTTGATTGCAACCTTTTATGAATGATAGCCATGGGACATTTGTCTGCCTCATTATCACACAAGTTACCTGTTGTCCAACTGACTGAATGAGCTCCATTTTGTTGTAAGCTCTAAAAGCTTCAACAGTGTTTGTGTTGATCAAAATTCCTTGCATAGGAAATGTTCTCTGGGGTACTGGCTTTTCACTGCAAAAAAGTACAATGCAATTACAAATTCATTTTCATTCCCTAAAATGCTATTTTAGGGACCCCAGATTCGAAAAACTCCTAGGGGAGCATGACACCGATCTCCCCTAGAATCTTGTTCCGGTGCGTGAGATGTGCTTCCCCGCCCAAAGAATTTTAACCCTACTGGCACTGTGTTTGCAGTTTATTTTTGTTGCACCTAATTGGCTTTTTCCTAGCTATATAATAACATAACATAAATATTTCTGGACTGTTTACAGTTTTCTGAGTTTCACAGTAACAAAAATATGCACTAAAAAGAATCTAACAATTAATTATTACAAACATTATCTTAGCAATTTCTTTGCCTCCACTTCACGCACTCTCGCAGCAACCAGCTCTAATGAAAGTTGCACGCTCTATTACAAATTACCTTTTGTTGGCCCTTTCTCAACCTACGCTCAACGCAGAATTAAGCACTTAACCTGATGTTATTGTAAAAACTTAGAAGTCAGTTTTTGCCCCACACAAGTCAAGATCAAGAACTTATTTAGTGCCAAAAATGCCATTTCTAAATTATCACGATCCCAGGTTGTTTACAAATTTTCTTGCACAGGCTTTAGTGCCTGTTATGGCGGCTAGACAAACCAACAACTTGCTACACGTGTTCGTGAACATTTAACATCCGATAAGAACTCGCACATCTTTCAATTAATTAATGGGTCAGAAACATGTAGAGCTTTGTGCTCAGAGAATTGCTTAATTTTCAATCCTTGACACCGCCTCCACTTCTTTTCAACTGAAAATTAGGGAGGCCTTAAACATCAGGTGGGAAAACCCCTCATTAAACAAGCAAGTTAATCATGTTAATCTAACACTTTTATTTTAAATTTTTCAGTGTTAAAGTGGTACTAAGACCAAAAAAAAAATTCTCTTTTTCTTTGGATTTCAAAACTATGTTAACTAAACACTAACTGGCCCAAGTTTTAAGTTCTGATTTTAAAAAGACACCTGTTTATTTTAACTGGAATTTTCTTATTTATTGGTCTGCCATTACTTATTTTAAAATCTTGAGAGAGCTGGGTCGAGGAGAAAATGACGTCAAAGACTCACCAGTTTAAGAATGCAATGCGTGTGTACGCGGGTTAATTAATATGCAACAGGGGAGTTTTGGGCTTTCAGACCTTTAAACCTGTGTTTTGCATATATAATAAATTGCGTTTACACGCTGAAACGTTAAGCTAGTGAGTAAATGACGTCATTTTCTCTAGATCCAACCCTCTGATGTCCTATCGGTCAGTTTTGAACATGAGTAATGGCGGACTGTCAAATCCAAAACTTACACTCAAAATAAACAGCCTTCGGATCAAACTCAAAGCTCTAAATTTTGCCAGTTAGGTGTTAGGCGAACACGCTTTCAAAATCGGAAGAAAAAAAGGAAATGATTTTTTGATCATAGTAGCACTTTAAAATACCGATTTTTTTCTATCATTGTATTTTCTAGTGCCTTATTTTCACATTGTTATTTAGCATTCATATATTCTATTTAGCTCTCTTTTATATCACACCAACTAACAGTTCATTTGTATTCGCAGCTGAAGATGGATGTTGTTCTTCCGAAACATGTATTATAAACTTAAAATTGTGTGCTTCTACCTCAAAGTTACA
>CM042754.1:6929101-6983921 GCA_022496165.2 Catalaphyllia jardinei
ATTTTTAATAGGCTCAGAAAAAAATCGTATTTCTTGAATTTCTGTTAATGTCAAGAGTATTCTGTTCTTAGAACTGCATTCACAACGCTCTCTTTCAACTTCATACAAAGAATCCCTTCATGGTCGAACTGGAATCGCATATTACAAACGTCGACTCCTAAAATAACTTCTCAAAGGGTAACGCAAGTGAACAGAACGTGCTATGGACTGTTTCGACGTGATCTTTCCTCGGCTATTTGTGACCTTTGCGATGAAAATATCTCGATATTTCTTACATTTCAGTCAATCAACTTTGAAGAGTGAGCCACTATGCATCAGTTTCTTGTTTTTTAGAGTGATTAGATATCATCAATCACGGAATACCTATTTCCGCCTTCTGCTTCAATACGAGCTATAATGCAGTTTTTACTGCTTGGACAATGTCACGCATCTATAACCAATCAGATCGATCGTCAGATGACTAGGTTTGGTCACGGGGTTTTCGTCATGACTAATTCTTTTCATTCCTGGACACAAATCGCATGTTTGTTTCTATTTATTACACAGTGCAACCTGAAATAAGCTTTTTGGGGCAGGGATTTTACCACAATTCCCTCCGCTGAGGGAGAAACAATTATGGTAAGCTCTTGTTTAATATTGAGAAGTTAATTTCTTATTTCGCTAGCTGTCGGCAGTTTTTAGATTATAGTTTGTTAAATCCTTCAGATAATGGAGACTCCATTGGATGTCCTGTCACGAGCAGCGTCCCTAGTACAACCAGACACCAGAGAAAGTAAGTTGCAATAAAGGTTTTACTCTTGTTTTAATTTTCCCCGATTGAAACGCATTTAGAGGCTTTATAGAGCGTATATTTAGTTCGCCGCACGTTAATACATAAAGGTATGCTTAGCTCTCAAATATGCGAACATGCCAGTTTCTCCATGTAATATACTTTCGCTCTCTTCGACTCCCTACAACATCGTTAAACTACTGAAAATTAGCGGCTCGAATTTTTCACTCATCTCTCCAGCTCCCGACAATTGAGTGTTTTGAACTTGAGTTACTAAGCAGTATACAACAATCATAGTTATGCTATGCTTGGTATGGGAAATTTCTCGTTATGCTAATAAACAAAGAATTCATATTTGACAACGGTGCATAAACTTAGCATGTTATATTCCGCTCGTAGAGCCCACATAAAACCAATACTCTTTTTATTTACAAGAATTTCTTAAAGTAAATCAATGAGTTGTTTTCTTCTAACCGTTCGATTTCTCTTTGACGTGATATTCAAGCATAAATATATCAACCACTGTGAATCAGCGTGCACGTTGCTTGCATCACTAACATTCCATGGAAATTTTTAGGCTATTACAATTCTCTGGTTACTAAACGATTCTTACTGTGATCTTCAGTCGTTTTCTGCCGAAGAAAGTCACTTTTATGAAAGAAAAATATTTCAGCTCGTCCACTATATTGTACTATTTGTTCTTAATGGTGGGAAGTTCCACTGTGAAGAACAAACAAGGTTAGAACTATGGCAAAGAAATGTTCTTTACGTACGATTTGATTTTCGTGTTTTGATACCGGAATGTGAACTAACATGTATCTCACACATCGTTTGGTTTAGAACCGGAGACAGAAGCAGGCGAGGAATCACCTAAGGTAATGCCATCAGCTGAAAACCGGAGAAAGCGAAATCTTGAAAGAAGGGACATAGCACAAGCGTTGAATTTTGATGATAATCGTTTAGAAAAACTTTCATCGGTAAAGACAGCTGGGACTCAAACGTAAGTGTGCACTCCTTAAAGTAGTGATGAGGGCTTAATGCATTTTGACATATATTGTACAGGCCATAACTTACTGAGAAACAAGAACGTAAGCTACAGAACGGGAGCTATTCCTAGGTAAAATTGATTCTAAGCTGAGAGTAAACACGAAAGCGTGTTTCTACACGTGAAGTAGAGGAGGAAAAAACAGCATCTCTTGGCGATCTTTGGGTATCGGTTTTCATGACATCCTGTTTTGCTCCACTCTAGCTTACGTTTATACATGTACGGTTTCTGTTCTATTTATGGCTGCTGTCTAGTCAGAAAATTCAGCTCTACAACATTCTTCGAATTTTATGCAGGCAACGATAATAGTTGTTATATAACTTAACAATGTTTTTTTGTTGGGTGTAATGCAGCCATGTGACAGGGTCTGATCTGTTTAGGGAATTTTTCTACATTCTGACACAGTTATTTACATGTAATGACATGCACTGATTTAGTTTTCTAAGCTGATTGCTCATCATTGACATGTCCACCTACAGCAAGAAAAAAAACCCCAAACTCAAATTGAAACTTGATCAACAGTAGAACAATTATGATTATATGCTTTTAGAAAATAGCTCAAAGAAATTAAAAACTGACTCACTGGTTTAAAACCGTGTTTCTATAAACAATTACCGTAAATCATAGGATAACACCCCCTTCCAACGAGTGCCCCTCCTATCTGCTGAAATTTAAAATAAGCACCCCCTTGAAAAAATGCCCCCCTCCCCTCCCCTCATTTTGTGGACAAGTAAAGAGACCACTAAGGAGAGGGGCTTGAGAAAACCACCGTCCGGTCATCTGGGACAAGCAGGTTTTCCCTTCGGGCAAGTAACTTTCTCTCCTTCTTTGCCCGACGGCAAAGGACCCAGGCAAGCCGTTTGCCAACTAAATTTTTGAAAACGATTTTGAGAAGAAAAGGTAAGCTTAAGCTCAAGGGTAATCAAGTTTTTAGAGGGAAGCTTGACGAAAATTACAAGTTATAGCGTTATGTTGGTTGCGTGATGCGCACTCACTGCTCAGAAGTGGTTGCCTAGCACGTGATCAAAATCTGCCCCGATAAAATTTCTTTTCGGATAAAAATAGCCGTGTTGGGAACGAAAACGCTATGTTTATTTCTCAATTTTAGCAATTTTCTGCTGGCATTTTTTAGTTTCTCTGCACAAAACTTAACTCAACAATGATATATGTATTAAAACTGTTAGTAGAAATTGAGAAGTCACATATTTCTACCACGAAAACGAAGCCAGCATTTTGGATTCTTTTCGGCCAAACATGCAAGTTGGGCGCCGCCGTGTGAAATGAAAAATTGTTAAATTATTAAAAAGAAATGGCTAAGTAAGTCAAAAAATACTTCCAGAGTTCTTGAAAGATGACTTAGAATACTAATTTATTGTGTTTCTTTTAAACGAAGACGTTTTCCCCGACTGAAGCTATTTTTCATCAGTGTCTAAATGCCCGGCAGCCGGGTAAGGTCTTAATTTAATGAACTAACTGCCCGGCAGTCAGAAATATTCACCAAATTCATCGAATGTAAAATAAAATAATTAAACTAAAATAATTTTTAGGGTCGCTTGACATTTCTAAAGAAAAACCAAATACTTTTAATAGGTTTGATTGAGGATTTCAGTTGGAATTCAGTGAATATTTCTAACTGCCGGGCATTTAGTCTATTTAAAACCGTGACCGGCAGTCGGATAAAGACAATTGTGATTTTATGGTATGCACCAGCTTGCAGAATTCGTCCACTACAAATCCATAAAAACGTTTAGAATCGCTTGGCTATTCCAAACAAACATCACATCTTCTTATTAGGTTCAAAAGCAGCTGAATCACGGTAGCAATCCGTTAAATATCTTTAACTGCTGATGTAAGCGTGTCAAGCAACATGAGTATGCACAAGCTCGGTTATTTCGTCATCTTGCACACTAACATAATTTTTGGGATCGCTCTGCCTTTCTAAAGAAACATTAAATACCATCAAGAAGTTTGAAAGAATCTTTCAGTGGAAATTCTGTGAAAATTTATGATTACCGGGCATTCCTGGCTTCCCCGGCTGCCGGGCATTTAGACACAGCAATTTTTCATTCACCCAAATGAAAAACTATGCTCTTGCCGGCTTTTGAAAATTCGACACTGTGCCTGTATGTGTCAAAACCAAAGGGGGAAGGCGATTTGTTGTTAATTTTGCATGTTTTAAATTTCTCGCGCTTCTCTTCACCATGATTTTGTGGAGCTAGACAAGATGCAGGTGAACATTCAAAGGGTCGAACACGATCTTCGACGAAGAGACCCTTCTCCAAAATGGCGGCCGAAATTTCAAATAAGTCAAAGTTAAAAATGTATACCAGCACTAAAAAGAACACCCTTAGTTTAGTAACCCTGCAATATAATGCATACCCCCAGTCATACAAACGTCTGTAAATTTTCCAATTTTCAACTTACCTTTTCTCAGCTGATATGACACCTGAAAGGTTGAAACTTTGCAGTTTTACTAAAGTAAAGGTGTTCTTTCTAGTGCTGGTATACGTTTTTTATTTTAGCTAATTTTAACTCATTTGAATTTTTGGCCGCCATTTTGGAGAAGGGTCTATTGGACAAATTTACTCAAGGCTGTATAATAACGAAGATACCCAGCGTGCAATACAGGAACTAAGAAGTAAGTAAACATGAAAGTGATCACTACTAAGAGGACTACAGTCAAGATGGCTTTATTACATTAAAACATGCCTGTAGTTTGACTTCCATTTTTGGGTTCATGAATTATTAATGAGTTTGAAAACCTGGGCAAGCAGGAAAGTGCCCCGGGCAAGCAAAATTTGAAGGTTACTTGCCCAACGTGCAAGGTGGGATTCAGCTGGAGGCATAGTTTTTGCCATGCAGTAGCAGATTTCTACATTGTTTCAGTTTATGAACTCGTTAAGTGATCAGCTTTTTATGTCGATAAACAGCTGATGTTGTTGTTTACCCGCAGACAATGTATTAAAAATGATAATGTCAGGCTATGTTTTGTGAAAATTTATATACGCCCCCCCCCCCCCCCCAAATAAGCGCTCCCTCTTCTCCTAAATTTTAAATAAGCATTCTTATTGAATTTAAAAGGGCTAAACAAAAGGCTAATTTAATGTACAAGTGCATTAATAATCTCGCCCCAGCTTATCTCTGTAATTTGTTTGCCCCAAGAACACCAAATTACAATTTTTGTAATGCAAAGAAAAAGTTAATGCTCCTAAAACCAAGAACTGATTACCTGAAGTGTAGCTTCAGTTACAGTGGCGCTATTCTATGGAACAATTTTCCAGAGCAAAATACGTACATCAAATTCCTAAGGTTTCTTTAAGAGAAGATCCCAAAGATGGTTTCCTGATCAGTACTCCCACATGGCAAATATGTATAACAGTTTATGGGAAATTTTTTATTAATTTTCTGTGTTGGACTGATGTTTATAATCATGTATAAATAATGAGACTACGGTACATTTATACTAAAACAATTAGACCACTTGCCCTCATTTTCTATGAGCGATAGTCAACTTGGCTGCACCTTGTTGACTATCTGCTTGTAGAAAACTTGGGCTCATAGTCTTTATTGTTAATTAGAAATCAAGAGTGATAAGTCTAATTGCTTTACCATAAATCTACTAGCCGTTCAAAGCTTTATCCAAATACTCTTCACAGACTCCTCAAAAATGCAAAGAAGCAGCCATTATTTTGTTAACAAGTGTACACTGCTGTACTACTCACTATCTATCACAGAGTGGATAGCAAGTACCGGTAACATAGCCAATCAGAGAATGGCATTTGTGATAGAACACTAGTAGATAAATTTATACTAAAACTCAATAAAAACACAGTACATGTTTTCTACTTCTTAGATATAACAGTGCATGGAGCACAAAACAGAGAGTTAATTAAAACACCAAAACATTTTTTTCTCTCTAAAACATCAAAAAATTGTTTCAATTCACACTTGTTTTTTTTATTAATCAATCCATGTTAGAAATAAGGCTGAATATTTTTTCTTTTTTTTTCATGGTAGTCGCAAATTATAATGCAAGTTGTTATACACTGTAGGTAATTCAATTGTAGCCAATGGTAGCCACTGTTGTTTTTTTATTCGGATTCAAGGTTGGTTTTGTTGTAACATGGAGGGCTTCATGCAGTAAGCTTCAAGACTGCTTCAGAAAATACACAAACCCTTAACTAGTTACACAAGATGAAAAACTTGAAACATCAGCCAAGTTGAGAGCTTTTGTATCAAATATATCATCGCCATCTTTAAAGCGGCAATATTCGAGTTACAGGTTTTTATTTCTCTTATTTTTCCGCCTTTAGAACACAGTGCAACATATTCATTTTTTTCATGTAGTGCTAGTTAGGTGGACTGCGTGTGCTCAAAGAAAATTTGAAGGTGTATATTTATTCAAGAACCATCATAATAACCTCTGTTTACTGTAGTTATTAAAAACTTGGATTTTGTTGTTTTGAGCTTAATTTATTTCTGCATTGCTTCGATTTGAGAGATTTGAACCTGAACAAACATTTTAAACGCTCGAGGAAGGACCTATTGTTTACCTGACCAAATGTTCCAAATGTTTACACTTCCAGATCAGACAGGAGCGTCTTAAGAAACAAGCATACATTCTTAAGAACAAGCAAAGCAATATGTAGCAAGCTGAATGAGAACTGTACAGCTCGTAGAAAACATGGGGTAACATTCGCAATAAACTGTTCAGAATTATAATAGGAGACAATATAATGGATTTGAGAGCATCAATGTGTTCTATTAAAAAATCAGTTCATATGGCACATGCTAATAGCCTTTGGAAAATTACTAGCGTTTTGATTTCTTTTCTCAGATAGGAAGAGCGTGTTTGTTTGCTCAAGAGCGTGTTTGTTTCTCTGAGTGAAAAGGTGTTTGTTTTCCAGTATAAGTGCTGTACTGAAACAAGAGTTTATCCCAAGAATTTGCTAGCTTTGCAGTATTAAATTATACTCAAAAACAAAGTTAGTCAGGTAGTTTAAATACTTCCAAATGAATATAATTTTTTTGAGTGAACTGCATGCAGGAATAAAAGTGAAACAAAAAAACAGCTTTGAAAATATAGTTTTACCAGTGCGTTCAATATTATGAATGATTACACTATGGAACCACCCTCAACTGAACAGTCTAATCACATTCATGTTGGTTACTACCATTTCCCTGAGTGTAACTTCTATAAGTGTTACAACTATGAGAAAACTGTACAATAGCCAGTTCAGGAAATTGATACCATACTTGTGTTGATCTTGCAGGTCACCTTTGCAAACTGTAAACCCAGCAGTATCTGCAGCAAAGTCAAGAATTGATACTGGGCCACCTCCTCTGATTTCAATTGTTCCAAAAGCAGAAGATAATGGATATGTGCATTCTCACTTACCTCCACACTCTCGACCATCTGTAATTACATCCACTAACATCATTCGAAGGCCAGTTGGTTTTATGGGACCAGCACATCTGTATGGCCCTGCAGAAATGTTTTGTTATCCAGGCCCTCACAGACGTGAAATTGTGGAGTCAGGAATCATTGATCCTTTTGTTGAAGAACACTTTCGTAGAAGTCTTGGTGAGGACTATAAGTGTGTGAGCCCAACGTCAATGTCTACAGCAGTTTCAGTTGACGATCACTTCGCAAAGGCTCTTGGTGACACGTGGCAAAAGCTAAAGAAATCTGAAGTATCCACTCAATCATCAAACCCACCTCAGCTGCAGTCAATTATCTCACCTGCAAACTGAGTATTTGCTCTGTCTTCTCTAAATACTCTTCAAATTACTGAAAAACAGACCTTGCAAGGTGTGCACTGTTTTCAGTGTCCTGTTGTTGGTTGAGTCCCTCATCAGATGTTCGTGAGTGGCAATTGAAGATAAACACTTAAAAGAATCAGCTATCTGCACACAAGAAAGCTATAAAACAATGCAAAATTAAGGTTCTTTAGTGTCTTGCACCTCTGATTTGTTGGTGATTTTTGAGTGTTAAGAACCATGATTTTTTCAGTTCAAAACATCATTGCTTTCTCTCGATTGTGCCATGAGTTACATACTGAGTTGAATCCTACAGTCACACAAATCATGAAGGTTTACCCTTTGTCAAGGAACCGTTATCAGTTGTATGGTAAGGGTTACCTTCTGTTTTAAACAAGAGAATCTGTTTGCATAGTTTTTTAGACTTGCAGAAAAAGAAAAGAGTTAATTGGTGTGTACAATAAACAAATTCAGTCACTTAGTTATTAATAATTTTTCACATTTCTTAATTCTTAAGAAACTGTTTAATGTAGGGTTTATTTTGTCAGTTATAAATAAGGGGTAGTCATGGTTCATCGTACATGTTTTTTTTAATTAGTTCCAAAAAACTTGAGCAAATTCCTTACATTAAAGTTAATAAACCAGACAGGCTTTACAAAGTAAAACTCTTCATGACATTTGATGTACCAAACAGTTTTTAATAAGCTACTTCCAACACTATGTTGATTTTCACAAAAGAAGTTTAGATACAGTGTGGTCAGTATTTTTCAGTGATTTTTAGACCAATATTATTGTTACATGTAAGACCTAAATGTATTTAGGAAGGACAAGATGAAGCAAATTAGGAGAGCTAGACTTTTTCATTCAAGAACATTGCCATGATTGCTTTTAGTTTTCCATAAATTAAAACAATTTAAACTATTAAAGTAGCTCTAAAATACAGAAGACTGTGTTTAACTGATACACCATTTTGCTAATGATCAGTTCCTTTTGAATTGTGGGTAGATCCAGTCCTTTGCGGGGGCAAACGGCCAGTTTAGCACAATTTGAAATTATAATTTTGCCCGTTTGCCCCCACAAAGGACTGGATCTACCCACAATTCACCAGGAACTGATAATTAGCAAAATGGTGCATTCAATCAGTATCCTCTAGGCTATGTCCAGGCCAACCTTGTTCCCAAGGTCTCTCATCATCATCGAGGTTGTGTCCCAGCAGTACTGGTACCAAGATGGTCGGGTCCAGCTGTTTGTCTTTCCCGAGTGTCTTTTCATATGAGGCAGGTTCAGTGCCATTTTCGTACATGATCAGCACAAGCAAATCCTTTACGAAGAAATCTCCAACCACATTAGTATTGGAGACTAGTCCCACGGGAGCATAGCTAATAGCATTAGGGTCTTATGGGCGTGGTTCACTTTGGGTCACATTTTTGGCCTGGATCATGTGGAACAGACTCTGTGTGAGCATAGCGTAACAACGTTAGAAATTATCATGTGGATTCCATTGGGTAGTTACAGGCATTTTCATAGGCTTTTTGAATTTCTGTCAACTTGTTACTGCACTTGTGACATTGTACTTGGCCAGGTTACCATTTGTGTGGTAGATCAGGCCCAGGTTGTTTTCGGAAGATCAATAACACTATCCACCAAAGAAGTCACTATCCAGTGGATAGCATGGTTTTTTTTGTTAACACTCATCCACTAGATAGCAATTTATCTGGTGGATTGCATTGTCCCGTCTTCAAACAACTGGGGCCAGATCTGTTGTACCCTGATAACTCTTGGTGCAAGTCAATTTGTATGGTGTTGGGTCGAGTGGAGTGACAAGCTGTTAATTATATTATTGTAAGGTAATATTGTAATATAGTGTGGACACAGGTGTCGAGAGCTATTTAATATATTGTGTAGTAATTAATGTAAATATCTTTACGGTTGCTGAGAAGTTTATTAAACTTTGGTTTGATCGTCACTTGTAGCTGTTATTTTGTAGTGTCTGATGTTAGGTAATTAAGGTGTTTTGGATCTCGTGTCTTTTAAGTGTGAAGTTCTTTTGAATTCTACTCTTTTTTACACTATTTTCTGTACTGCCCAAGTTCTGCTGCTCTGCGGAAATAGATGGCATTATGCTCCCATTGTGCTAAATGGTATTTCTCACGATGATTTTGACACTGTTTGTTCAGTACTTAAAATCATTTATTTCTTTGTCCAACCGTTTCTGTTAACTGGCTGATGAGACTGCCAACTGGATCAGGGGCATGTTGTAAGTGGATCCAACTTGAACCTCCAGAGGGTACACGTTTGCATATTTTAGCGGAGCTCCATAATTATAGAAAAAAAACACACGTACACATAGAAATAGGAACCCATGCAACTCTTTTCTTATGGTCAAAATGGCTAGCATCATGGATCAAGGGCGCGTGCGCCCAACGACGACGACGAACAACGACATCGCACAACATGGTGGCCATCCAGCTAATACCAAGTCATGCAGTCTTGGATTACAGCATGTATGTTTGATATTAGACATGCATATTATGTTTAATTGACAGCTGTCATATCAAGAAATCTGCTGACCAGTATCACATGCACATATCGCGGGCTCAGGTTTAGAGTTCATCAAGGTCATGTGTTTTTTTGAAGTTGACCGGTTGTTTTCGCTCGTAGCTCAGTCGGCAGAGTGACGGTAGATCTATTCCGGAGGGCGTGGGTTCGATTCCCACCGAGGTCAAAAGATTTTTTCTTTACCTCGTGTGGTTCCCTGATTCCCTTTACTAGGGCTAACGCCCAGTGGGTTATTCATGGGTTACATTAGCACTAAAATTTACACTTCAGAGTTAATTCTCTGTTAAGGGGGTAAGTTTCTAAAGAAACTATGGTGCTGCGTCGGTGGGAGTATTACAAGATAATTTGGGTTTATCAACTGAGTTGATAATGTGAATTAGCCACCGTAAAGAGATTCAGAAGCTGACGTTTCGAGCGCTAGCCCTTCGTCGGAGCGAATCCGTCGGAGCGAATTCTCTGTTACATCATTAAAGCTACGGCAGTCTGACAGGAAAAGCTGGACAAAGATAAATATGATATTCGTGATAAAGACGAAACACTGTGCTTGCAAACAATTCTAGTCTGAATAGCCGGCTCCGGGGTCACAACAAAGAATGCAAATAAGAAATATATTTGCACGGAATATGTTAATCTTTGTCCTTGCAGAGCCAATACTTAGAACCTAAATCATATCTTAGAATAGAAACGAGCAAAAACAAAGTATAAGCACATAGTAAATTGCAGAGGTGTCAAACTCTGTGAGCCGAAACCATGCAGACCTATGACCTCTAAAAATGTTATAACCCGGTCAAAAGGCTCCACTGTTTTTACAATTTCCATTCTTCCTAATAGCATGGCCCCTCAGAAACAGGCGTGGAGCAAGGAAAGGTCGAAAGGTCGAAAATTAAAATAGAAATGCACAGTTGCCTAGAACCGTTGGTCTTGTAGGCTCATCACGTATATTGATTTATTATATACGCCACTATAAAAGCTGTATTTTTCTTTTTTCTAGCCTCCTTTCGGCCGAATATAAATCCGGATATAAATCCAGTTTATCTGCAACGACGGCGAAACGCAGACCGCGACGAGTCGGCGTTTTATCATCCTTAAGTTCAGCGCGCCGACGGCCAGTGACACTTCAGTAAATCTTTTCACTGTCTCGCTCCTTTCGAAGTGACTTCGGCTTTCAGTGATCAAGGCCCTGTATATTCTAAAATTATTCAATCACGGCTCGCAAGACCTCCATAGCAGACGTGGTTTTGATTCATTCCGCGGTAAAGATGAGTCAAAGATCTTCCATACAGAGCCTTGGCGACGGCGTGCAATTATTCTTCTGCTTTCATGATAAGATTTCTACAATATGTAACGTCCCTAACTAAACCAGACTACACAACCTACAGCAACTGATGGACAAGTTTTCCTCGGCGTTGGCAAAATATCACCGCCGTTCCTGGTATATTTTGGTGACAACATATTCTGCGCTACCGTAGGCTAAGTATAGACAAAGTTCCTACTAGGGCACCACTCCCTTCAACAATTTAATTGTAACCTTCCAGGTTCTGGGAGACACGTGACCAGACCCAACCAGGGTCTCTACTCGCTCGCCCCAGGCGGTAAGATGAGAGATGGAATTAAAAACGGTATAACCACAGCAACAACTGGATCTTAAGTAGACCTGGATCAGCAGAAATTTTAAAATACAAAATATAGACGGCACACTGATCCCAACGGCGGATGTGACTAAAATGAAATAAAAACGGACTAGAGGAAGGTTTGTATTGCAAACCGAAATATAGGGCAATTTTGTTTAAAATAATTTAGTCCTCTAGTCCGTTTTTATTTCATTTTAGTCACATCCGCCGTTGGGATCAGTGTGCCGTCTATATTTTGTAAGATGAGAGACCCTGGGAACGAGGTTACTCGCTCATCCCAGGCGGTAAGATGAGAGACCCTGGGAACGAGGTTGAGTCTACTAAACACAGGCAAGGCGTGTTGTTTTGGGGAGGGAGGAGGGGGGAGGGGAAGGAAGGAATTTAACAAATCTAGATCCCTAAATAGTGCAGTAGAACCCTACTTAAACCACACTCACTTTATAACGGACAGTTTTACTTGCTCAGGCGAAAATCTCATATATTGGCTGTTTGAGTGATAAATTACAAAAATTACAAAATCGCGCCGCCAGAGTAATTGCTCAATCACCTTTTGATACGAGTTCCAACCTCCTTCTCGCGATGCTTATGTGGGAGAAGCTGTCTCTTCGTCGTAAAAAGCAGATAGCTTTAATTATGTACAAAACATTGAATGAACTTGCCCCAGACTATCTTCAATGTCTCTTCACTGAACGCCACGTTAATGTTTATAACCTAAGAAATCTTGAAGGAAAGCTTTCGCTGCCCAAGCCAAATACTAATTACTTAAAACGAAGTTTTTGTTACAGCGGGGCCTGTTTATGGAACAACTTGCCCCAAGATTTAAAAACCGTTTGTTCTATTGGGCAGTTTAAACGGGGTATTAAGAAAGTATCTGAGATATCGGATTCCCACACGGCAATCATGTAAAGCAGTTGTACAAGTTTTAATTTTTAATTATTAACTTAACTGGTGATTCTCCGTGTATAAATAAAGATTTACATTACATTACACTACCTTACATTACATTACATTACATTATATCACATTACATTACATTACATATTTATATACTAAAACAGTGGATAGTGTTAAGCGGCCTTCACACGGCAAACTAAAGTTGGCAAACTCGTATTCGCAAACTCAAGTTAATGTGTGTGAACGGCACAAAAACAGTCGGCAAACAAGTTGGCAAACTGTTGGCGACAAATAGAACTTGCCTCTATTCTCGCCAACTTTTTCGTGTTGGTAAACTCGTATCTGACGTGTGAACGGTTGGGTAACATGTGTTGGTAATTGTCAACGAATCCATACGAGCTCTATTCACGTGATTTATTTGCGTGACACTTCACAAAATGGGGGACAGGAGTCAACACTACTTTTTAAATTTGTCGAAGCGGTTCACAATCGTCCGGCTGTACGAGACGTTTCATTTATAGCCTACAAAGATACTAAAAACAAACAAAACAAAACGGAGGAACACGCGGACAAACTGGGTTTCGTCCAAACCTTTCTATTTCTCCACCACATTCTGTTTCATCTCTTCTTTTCCTCTGTGTCATTGTTGTACGTGAGTGCCACTGCACTAAAAAAGCGGCCATGATGCAAATTACCGTGTTTGTTCTTTGACACGAGTTTGACGTGTGAAGGAAAGAGTTTGTCAACTTTTTGAAGTTTGCCAACACGAGTTTGCCAACTTAAGTTTGCCGTGTGAAGGCCGCTTTAAACGCGCGCGCTGATTGGCTCGTCAAACTCCGAATATTCCGTGCTATTTACCTCCGAGCAACTCGTGAAAAAATGGCGTCCCGGTTTGCATCCGTGACAAGTGAAGAAATCATCCAAATTAATTTTTTGAGATGTATTATCTCACTGTTTTAGTATATACTAAAACAACTATTTACCTCAGTGTCGGTGGTAAGCGTTAGATATTTACCTCGGTGCTTCGCAGCTCGGTAAATATCCACCGCCAGCCACCTCCACTTCGGTGAATAGTTGTTAATTACACTGGCCCGCCGACACTACGCACCACAGACTTTTCTTTTCCAATGAAAAGTTAGATGTCGTTGCCAGTTTATTGTCATAACCCAGACTTATAAGGGTTAAGAGTTGCGAAAGCTTGCCAGTTGGTTTACAAGAAGTATATATAGATCTAGCCAAGCCTAAAAGCGGAGCACATGATTTGTGATAAAGCCTGCTGGTTCTCATATCCCGCCGACCTACCTTCGACGGAGCCGCCGGTTGCAACTGACAACGGTCAGCGACCTGTTTCAGTGGGTCCCCATGCATCTGCCATGGATCGTCGACGTCCTCAAATTTACGCGAATAGAAATCGAATTGGAGATAATGTTCACATAAAATATTTTCATCGCCGAAAATCGCCGACAAAAGCCGGCTTGCCTGTGAAGTTGAACTCCACCTGGTTGAACTCCATTCAACTTCGCAGGCAATCCGGCGGTCAATTCCTGGGACAGATTATGATTTGGTGATAAATTTTCACATATGCCGTAACGGTGTCCCAGGAAAAGTGTCGGTGTCGGCGGCATTTAAGAACCAGGCCTAACTAGCCGTAGAGGAAAACGACGATTTTTTTTCTTGGATGGGTCTGCAACTCAAAAAATGATCGCTTGCGGGCATGTACTTGTTTAGCGGGTGATTTCGCCATTTTCCCATCATACCCCATAAGCATAACCAAGATTGTAGAATTTACTGTAATAAATTGTTGCAAGAGACCGCAAACAATTACCTATGGAGAAAAAGGAGTAACGGTTTCAAATAACTTCACTAAAAGGCGTCAGAATGGCTTTAAAATCGGCCCAAGAGACAAGTTTGCGACACATTTGAGGTAGGAAAACTTTATTTCAAGTGAGATAGTTATTTACACTTTTTTTACGATCGGTGATTTTCCATTTACAATTCTCTCTATTGATGGTTTTCACGTCACACACGTAAGCTTAATCCACTGTAAGGAAAAATGGCGACTGGTACATTTACCTATAATGCTTTGCGCACGAAAACTCTAAAAGAGCGTATAAAAACACAAAGAAAAATTGTAAGCCATTTAAACTCGACAAGAGCAATGCTGTCAGTATAAAAATGACTGCCATTAAAACCATACCTTTCTATTTGCCCATTGGGCTTAGTTTGGTTCGCAATGTATTGTGGTAAAATGTACAAAAACGATGAGAAGTCAAAGACTACTGCAAGGCTGACACAGCGTGATATATTAAAAACAATATTTCGGCTGGCCAAACCAGCCTTCTTCAGGTTTAGATGTTACTAACTTACAAAAATGAGATTACAATATAATATAGTGGTGAATGTCGTAATACATATTTCGAAATCAAGAGGAGTGACGGAAATGACGAACAAAACAAATAAAATAAAGTAAAGATAAAAAAGGCTTTCTAAGGTTACAAGTTTTACGATTCATCACGTCTATTCATGCCGTGAGGTTCCAGTGTTCTCGCTAAATCTATTAAAAAGGACTCCCTGGCTTTTCTTATTGAATCACGTGACGAGTGGATAAGTTCGAGTGGAATTAGTTGCATGTCAGTATGGCAATGATTAGGATGAGACAGAAAATGTCCGGCAACAGTGGTGGGTTTGGATTTAATGTTAGTTTTGTCGTCAGAGCGTAAATGTAAATGTAAATGGCAGCGGTTACACTGTATCATGTAAATTAAATTTTTGGTGTTACAGCTTAGCTTTAACTAAAATGTCGCGAAGGTTAGAAGTTCGTCTGTAAGCGACGATGGGTGGGTACTTAAAAACTTCCCTGCAGCCTTTAGAGGAAAGTAATATATAGAAATGTTTGCGTAGGATAATAGAAATGTGAGGAAGTGATGGGTTATATGTAACAACAAAAGGCAAGCGGTCAATGGAATCGTGACGGTTAGTATGTAAAGCTTCAGTGCGAGAAATATTAGCAGCACGTTTGAATTGTGAGTCAAGGAGAGTGTTACCATAGCCTCGTGCGAGGAGATATGTTCTTAGTTCATTAAGGCGAAGTGTAAATTTAGCGTCAGTAGAGCAAATACGGCGAAAAATCTTCGCGCGGATCGAGTCACTCTGTTTGTTCAGTTTTGGTTGAAGTTTGCGAATAAAAAGCATTTTTACTTAGTGTTTCTTTATTATTCATTCATGCCGCAATTTTTTATTTGTATTGTTTCTATGTAAATATTTTAGAGTTTTAGCCAGTATCTCATTAGAATACACATTCTCTTTATCCACAGCAGAGCTATACGGGAAAAATTAACGCCCGAGCGGAGTGTGGGGATTTTGCAGCGGACACACTTTAATAAGAAAACACGTTGTGTAAGTGCTCACGGAAAATTAAAGGACATTTCTCATGCACGTACACTTTTCCCGCGTAAAATGTAAAATGGCGGACAAAGCGAACGTAGAATATCTCCGTCTGCATTTGCATGATTATAGAAAGGAAAATGGCTAAGTTTTTGGTCTTTTCGAGGGCGATCTTAAAGAATTTCTGGAACAATATATGTCATCCAATTCAAGGTGCTTTGTCCTGTCAGGGCGCCATAGCAAGAAAAACACAGTCCAGACCCTATTAATAGGCCACCCTCCGGGATTTGAGAGTAGGGAGTTTTAGCAATGACGACGGCGACGGCGTGGAAGATGCCTCGTAAAAAATGAATTTATATTTTACGTTCGAATGTCGCAACTCTGTAAATATTTTCAGTACGCCTATCGGTCTAAAAATTTGCTCAGGCTAAACATGAACTGACAGCGTTCAATTCCAAAAGGAGATACGACAAAGTAGCCATTGCGGTTCGCGATCTCCAAAATACACTAAACGTGGTTATTTCACGTTGTTGTTTTGCAGAGGACGGCAAACAAATGTATCAAGATTCAAAACGCACGTGCACAGCTATTGTTTTGCTCATTAAACCTTTTGTTTGGTGACGCTTTCCTCGCCGTAGCCGTCGTGGTTTGCTAAAACTCCCTAATAGCTGCTTAAGGTAGGGGTACACGTGAAGGCTCTTTTGACGTCGCTAAATCTCTATGCTTATTTTATTAACCACTGTTTGGCGGATTTGTGTAAATATTTGGGTGAATTTTGGGCATTCTGAGAAAGAGATTTTTTTCTCAAAGTATAGGTTAAATTGAGCAAAGTATGAAATGTTGAAGATTTGATGGATTTGGAAAATTGAAATTTGAAGTGAAGAATTAGTAGACGGATATAGAGGGTCAACTGTCTGCTAGTGTTTCCAACCCATTTTAATCCTAACAATTCCCTTTCAATATTACCCCAAAATTCACTCCTATTCATGTGTATCCCCGCCTTAATAGAGGTTGCTTGCTTTATGGGGTTCCTCAGGAATTAGCATGAGACTTGGTAGAATGTGTACTTTGGATATCTCCCGGGGATATCTTTTTTCGTTTTATACCAACGGGTTAATTTCTTAGTGAACTCACGTAAACATGTGCTTTAAAGTTTTCATCAGTCGCGACTTTCATTTCGGACTCTTATCTGTCAGCGCCTTGTCCAAAGCATATCAACAAAGCCTAACTACGCGTGAGACGAAATAAAACTCTCATCAGGACGATCAAAAAGGTGGTCTCATCCGCTTAATAGAGGTGGCTAGTTATTGGGCCGGGATTTTGTTTGCAGTATCTTACTGACAACAACTGCAGGAGTTTGATAAATGGTTGTTTCTGGTAAGTCGCTTTTCATGAGGTCATGGGTCAAGTGGCCTTAGGATAAAATGCACCGCTGTATTTTTAGACCTATCGTTCACACAAAAGAAGACGTGTTATAATTAAAATGAAGGAGCTCCAGTTTTTGTTAATCACTTACTTAGCCTACGTGTAGCCGTACCCTCCCCCCGTTTTTCCTCGGGGGGAGGGTACGGCTACACGTAGGCTATCACTTACTCATTTCATATCTATTATTTGAAATAGCGCCGCCGATGTGGGATGACAAGAGGGGAAATGTACCCATCTATTTCAAGGGTCGCCCAATTCCGCTTCTTGCATCACAGGTCTACGTGGCATTGGCTGTATGGACCTCCAAAAGTATGTGACATGTATGATTATACATAATTTGCTCACATACGTCTTCTCTCTAAACAGAAACTCGACTGAGATGTTTGCTTAATTCAATGTAAGAAGACGGCTCTGTCTTTTTCCTCGATAGGATGCGCGGGGTGGTTGGAAACTCAGGAAACCAGGGGGACATGAATACAACATGAAGAAACGATTAAAGATACAGGGAAGCAAACTGCCTCGGTGTCAGTTACTCCAAATTTCTCCCACGGCCATTCTTTTTTTCCCTCGTTGACAACCATTTTTATACTAGTTGATTGTATTATGAAGTAGCCACAGATTATTTGTCTGAAACAACAATTTTGTTTTGAAACGAGGCTTTTTTCCATTTGTAAATCCTTAAGGCGGGGGTACACATGAATAGGAGTGAAATTTGAAGTAATGTTAAAAGTGAATCATGTTACGATTAAAATGGGTGCGAAAGACTACCAGACAGTTGACCACCCCAAATGAAATCCCCAGGTTGGTAGGGGACTGTTTAGTATCTGTCTTCTACTGAATTCTTCACTTCAAATTTCAATTTTACAAATCCATCAAATCTTCAATATTTCATATTTTTCTCAATTTAACCTATCCTTTGAGAAAAAAAATACCTCTTTCCTAAAATGTCCAAACATCACCCAAAAACGTACACAAAACCGCCAAACGGTGATTTTGGTTATAAGCATAGAGATTTAGCGTTGCTTGAAACGTGACCGAGATATGGGCAGAAAGGCCGTGTTAAGCGACGTCAAAACAGCACTCACGTGTACCCCCGCCTTAATCCTCTTACCAACTGTTTTTAACACGACATGATATTATATAGACTCCTTGTCGATTTACCTAAAAATGAAACTAGGAAATTATTCTTCTTTATTTCTTTACCATTAAATTAATTAAACCTTAGTCAACTTCCACAGTGATGCCTCAGAAAGTCCACGCCAGGTTTGTCCGCTCCGGGAAGCTGCGATTCGATTGTAATGAATTTTTGGAGGACGATCAGCGCGCAATGGCGTATATGTAACTTATGTACAGAAGAATGGAAAAAGAATGGAGCGTTATAATTAAATGTGTAAACAGAGGTAAACATGGTAAAAATGATACCAGATGTGTAACATTGAACGAATGCACACTTTTGAAAGCTTTAAGCGTTAGTCGGTCACAATAGCTTAATAAAGTAATTAATCTCTAAAGACGTGTGTGGGCTCCGGTGAAAGGTGCTTTAATATTCCATGATGCTTACACGACATATTTTTATAAAAAACCATGTCCGCTGAATACCCCCACACTCCGCCCGGGCGTTGGAGAGCCTGTGGTCTCGTCCCAGACTATCGCTCTTAAGTTGGTTTACTGGAAGGGTTTGCCGCCATGTTTGAAAACAGGCGAAAACAAAAATATGGCAGAACTGTCCAACGAAGAATTCAGAAAGAGTCTTTTCAAAACTTTTCGAAGTCGTGGCGTGTTAGAGGCTCTAAAGGTGAGCTCTTCAGTCTTAAAGTGATTTATCCTAGGTGATAAACACTTAATAAATCTTAAATAATAACCCTTTGGAAGTAAGTTCGTAAGTCTAAAAGCGTACGTTCCCAGTTTCATTTTTTGCCCCGAAGAACTATATCAGGGGGAATCAAGCTTATCAACTTAAATGCAGTGATTTAATCTTTATTACAGATTAACATCAATTTTCATTGATGACTGGCGGGTTAGTTATGAAAGGGTAACCGTAAAGCTGCGTAAAGTTGCTTACCCTGTGTACCGAACAACGGAGTGACTTAAATTTTATACGCAGAACATTAAGTTTATACTGTACTTAAAAATCAACTACTGTGACTTCAGTGCATACAGATGGATAGGTTAAACTAAAAATTGTGATTTGTTTCCTTAGTCTCAGCTTAGAAATCGTCTTATAACAGAACTCCAGGACACTGCTGGCAGGGATGGATTGACAGGATCGTCTGACTCGTCAGGAGTTCCAGAGAATTTATGCGAACTTGCAGCAAACAGCCTTGTCGCTGATCATTTAAAGAGATTTAAATATGATTATTCTTTATCTGTTTTTCTACCAGAGAGTGGTTTGGATCAAAACAAGGTAAAATTAACTTTTAGACACATAGAAAATTTGTATAAAAAACACTTTTTATGATAACAGCACAAATTCTCGCATGCTGATTGGCTAATTTTTATCGTCAATAAGTGGACAGACACATGAATCTATAATTTATGCAATGCGGCAATGGGCGAGAACGGACAATTTGACAGTTCGTTATCGTAATAAACAAGTGGACGACAGTTTTTCATTTGTCTGTTCTGTTATTGACAATGAATTTTGTCGTAACATTGTCAAAGTAGTCTGCAGATCCACAGCTACTTTGACAATATTATGACAAAATTCATGATCAATAATACTACAGACACATGAAAAACTGACGTCAATTTGTTAAATGTACATGTCATGAATAAAGCTAATATGTTGAGCATTTTCTCAACATATATGAATTCAAAATGCTCTGGTTTCCTAATGAAGCACGCTATTGAGCTGTTAAATTGTAAACAGATTTAAATATACTGCCTGTGCGTGATGAGGATAAAAATGTTGTTAGATCTTTAGTTTTAGATTTTAGAAAGTGATGGTGTTGTGTGAAAACGCTCTATACACTCCTGAATGGGAAAAGACTTTATGGGCCTATTCGAAAGGTAGACTGCCTCACATCATAAGTGGTTCCTTAAGGTGATTCCTCAATATTGCATTGCGCATCCCTACTGTGCACAGTTTTCGCATCATTAACATGCTCAAATGAGTGAGTGCACTTACAGAACGAAAGAAGTTTCCCTCAGGCTAAGCTCGATAGTGAAATAAATGTTTGCTTCCTTTTAAACAAGCATGGTGACCTGATTATGAGTATAAGTATAACTGGGGCAAGATTTGTCCATTGCATCTCTTATGTAAGCATGGTGACCAATCATACCCTATTAATTCGCTTGAAGCAAGGAAAGCCATGCAGAGTTTTGGTCTCCTAAAGTTTTGAAAGCTTATCACACCTCATCAAAGCAGCGGTCAACTGATTTATGCCGCCGACCAATGAAACCCAAGCCTCAGACCCCTGAGCAACCGCAACATAAACATCCCATTGAATTTGTGGGAAGTTTTGCAGTCGCAGTTGAGACACAGTCGAATAGTGATTGCGCCAAAAAAACAGGCAGTTAAATCAAGGAGAAAAGCTTCTGTAAAAACAGTAAAGAGAAAAGGTACTAACAGGCGAAAGAGGAGGAAAGTTATGGCGACCACCAGAGAACCAAACATCCGGTCAACTGAGCGCGATCCAAACAAAACGTGATCGCCGCAATGAATTTGCTTTATTTTCAAGTTCTGTGCTTGAATGTATTTCAATTCCAGCTTAATGGAAATGTCTTTCATAGATATGGTGACAAATTCTTTGTTAGAATTTGGAATCTAGTGTGGACAAAGTGTCAAACGGGGCAAGCCACCACGAAGGATTTGCCATTTACAGTACTGTACCTCAGCACAACAAATGTTCTCCTTTTCCCCTTTTCTTTGGCCCGGGTTTCTTACAAGATTTTGTCATTTTGGCATCTTCTCTCTTTTCGATGAATTCATAATGTAGGTTTTCACGGACCATACATTAAAAAATTCACTGATACCAACAGCCTAAACAACATGAAACAGCACAGTGTAAACTAAATATGCAAATGTTTGTAATTTACTGTAAGTCCCAAATAAGATTTACTGCAAAAAATTCACGGGCGCTAGATGTGTTTAATGGGATTATAACGCCTTTAGTTATTTATTAAGTAAACTCTTCTCCAAAATAGTTTTTCGCCAATATCTCGCAATCATTGAATGATTTTAAATTGTTTTTTTCACCAAACGTTAAATTGATATCTCTGCTATATCAGGAACAAGGAAAAAAAATTCGCAAAATTTGGCCTTTGAAGGTCTACAGTAACCTTAACTGCTCAGAGATTTTAGCTGCATAAGCTACTCTAAAATCTAAGGGTAAAGAAAGTAATTTATGTATGTTGTATGGGATTGAGTAATGACTCATAACACCCTTTCATAATTTATTTTCCAAGTTCAGTGGCTCACAGCCACTGATTTAATTCTATTGTGTCATGTTCATGCTGAAACACCAACAAGTGATGCATGATTGAAAAACAATGTTAAGTTATGTTTATCCCAGAAACAAGAGATACTGGTTAGCTTTCCAAACAGGCTTTTTCTCTCTACCTAACACCTGTTCTATACCCCAAGATAGCAAGTGACACTTGAAGTATTACAGCAACATATAAATTGCTTTAAGTTGAAACCAATTGTAGTCTCTGACTTAACTGTTGTTTCAGTTACTCACCATGAAAGATGTTCTCCTATTACTCAAGATTCCTCCGGATTCTCTACTCTGCAAACATATGGTATGCTTAATAAATTCCTTTTTAAAAATGCTTCCATTATATGTTATAGAATACAGTATATTTTTTGTCCAAACTAAAAAGGCTAGTACCAGTAAGAGCTTCTTGTGACATATTATCATATTAGACATTTTGGAGTTGACTTAACAACAAATAATTGGTTCTTCCACAACCTCAAACTGATTATCTTAGGGATGGTGTCTACCAAATACAAAGGCTTTTGCACCAGATTAAGACCACATGGAAAAAGCAGATCTTTGCAAGGACTTCTGAAATCCACAAAGAAAAACTGGGGCAGCGACACAATTTTTTGAGATAATTAACCACGAATCTCAGCAAAAGAGGGTTGTCCAATACACCCGATCTGTAACGGGTTGCCAAACTGGTGTCGATCCGTGACGGATCGTGACGGCTTGTCCCTCTGTGTCAGTGTGGGATATGTGGGCGAATTGTCATGGTGGTGTCGTTTTGTGACCATTTGTCAGTTCACGATAGACTTATAAATATTCATGGAGGTGTTATGGTGTGTGGTGAAAATGTCGGCGGATCGTCCCGATTGGGACGACCCGTCACTACCATGATGAATGGTGACGTTTCGTGACCGTTTGTCAGTTCGCGGTGGACTTAGAAAATATTCATGGCGGTGTTATGGTGTGTGGTGAAAATGTCGGCGATCGTCCCGATTGTGTCGACCTGTCACAAGTGTAACGAATGGTGACGTTTCATGACCATTTGTCAGTTCGTGAGAGATAACATAAGGAGGGGGTGGAATTTTCGGGGGATCTTAATTAGCGCCACGCCATATTGGAACCGTCCAGTTGTGCGGTTACTAGTCAAATTTGACTAGTTTGTAGCTGTTATTCGACAGAAACATAATTTAGGTGTTTCGTGAATTTGAAATAGAGTTTACTTCGATTTTGTAATTAGGTCTATGGCAACTTGAAGGCTGAATGGTAGGAGCATTTGAGTCCTCTAGGCATTTAAGATTATTAGGAGATGCGATTTGTTTATTGGCAAGTGAGTTCCTAGTTGAACCTAGTTGCCAGCATTAATGAACTTATTTGAGTGGAACGAACACTTTTTACCTAGGCAGTGAGGCCTTATGTGTTGTTATTTCTGTTCTATTTTCACGCGCGGCATTAGAATTTTCTTCATTGGACAATATTATTGAAGCTGCAGTGGATAAGACTGCTTGAATACGTGATGTTCAACTAAATCGATAATGACGTGTTGCTTGTTTTTTGAAACCCTTGTTGTCTGTACAGAATAACGTTTTTCAGAGTGTACAGCGTTCTGTCATTTATTACCGGGCTAAATGTTACAACGAACCATACCAGACACTAAACTATAGACAGAGTATTTAACAGATGTATAGGCTATTTTTCGTATGCGTTCTCACATCCACCGCCGTAGTAACAGACAAAACCGAGCGGAATTAAAAAATATATATGTTTTGTCAGTTATTGCCCGTTCTCTGAACTACTGCTATGTTACACGGATAAACAGGGCACTTGATACTAAGCTAGAACTTAGGAACATAAGTTTTCTTATTCCTTGATTAATTGTAATGTCTAATTAAAGGTACAGAATGTGTTTTCTTATAACAAGGCTTTCTGATGCGCGGAATAATAATTGTTTAGATTATGCTTCGGATTTCCGACTGCTCTCATAAATGAATCGGCGGCTGTCTATCAAGCAGCCTGATGTGTGAAGTAAATTGGTGTGGTGCGGGAAACACCTGCTTCTAATTCAGATCGTTGTCCTCTTTTACTCAGTGGACCGGTCAAAGCAATTAATTAGACACAGTCTTTTACTCGATCGGATTACATAGTCTGTACGTTGATTGAGGACTCAAAAGACAACACAGGTCTTTTCTTTTCGGACGACGCTGCGAAAAATAAAAATGCAAATGACTTTTCCGCTTGAACGCGTCTTACTTCTTGTTTTCCATTGTTTGTGTGAGATAATTAATCAATATTGGATCTGTTTTAATGCTTGTGGGAGTTTCAAAATCAGTAAACCATTCTGCCGAATGGTCTCTGACAGGCAAATATTTGCAGAGGTCGAGTAATGCTTTCAGAAAACTGCATTTCGATAGTCAGAATGAGAAATAAGCACACTGTTTTTTTCTTAAGCTTTCTTAGCATGTATTGACTCATCATTACCACAAGTGCGTGTTTCGTAGTGGTGTTTGTATGCGATCAAGTGTCCTTCATACTTAGACTTATGTTTGTGGGTGCCTCTTTTACAACGAGAAATATTCACACCTTTTTCGCTTGTTTATTTGTGTTAGTCTCATCATTAGCGTGCATCGTTCTTTGCACTTGTGCAAATGTTTGTGGCTGCCTTTTTTAGAACGAAAAATATTCACATACTTCATTCGCCTGTGTATTTGTGTGTTTGTGTTGGCCGCTTGAGTGTTTGGGGGTTTCGTTGTGTTTGTGAGCGCCCTTTTTAGAACGAGAAGTATTCACACACTTAGCTTTTTGCTTGTTTATTTGTGTTAGACTCATCATCAGCGTGCATGGTTATTTCATGGCTGTGACGGTTCGTCACGAGCCATCTTGGATCGTTGCGGTCCGCGCCAACTTGGCGACTTGTCTCGGATCGTCACGGTCCGCCAACTTTTTCAGGGGTAGATGTACACTACCTGAAATTCACTTCCGCTATCCCTTTTCGCGACATGACTTCCGGTGTCGCGGTCGAGACAGTCGACAACGATTTCTGACGGGTCGTAACGACCTGGCGAGCTGTCACGATCTGCCGCGAAGCGTCACCCCTTTTCCAACCAGTTACAGAATGGGTGTATTGGACATGAGTGAAAATGCTGACCTCAGTATTTTTCTGAAAAAAAAAAATATATATTTCTTCACAAATTTTGTTGTAATTTGCCTTTGCATACAGAAAAGCAAACACATTTATAGAGATCTTAACACAACTTCATAAAAATAGGCACCATATTGGTGCAGGTGACTACTACAAAATGAAAAGGTAGAACTGTTCTATATTTAACAATTATTCCATGAGCGCGCGTTGGATATGAGATGGTAAATAGCCAACGAGGCCCGTAGGGCCGAGTCGGCTTTAACCATCTCATATCCAACAAGCTTGAATGGAATAATTGTTTTATTAAATTCGGTACGGTTGTATGCTTGGGAATTAGAGCTAAATTTTACTGGTTTTTAATTTTACAAAACGACCGGAAGTTGATGTGGCAAAAACAACAGCAAGTTGGAAGTCACATGGCATGCGCGCCGTTTGTAAACTTTCTTTGAATGAAAATTTGAAAGCGAAGCCGGCGAGTCTGCTGAACGAAAATTGCCATCATCTATAATTTAAGGAATGTCTACCAAACAAAGGATATTCAACCTTGATCAGAAAGTTTGAAAAGCGTTCAAGTTTGAGTCATCGAGAAGAGTTTTAATTGTGCACTTGCACATAACAGTTGAAAGTACTGCGGAAAACTTATCAGTATGTGAAAGACGTTGTGTCAAAATTACTCTCGACAAGAACTCTATTACTGTTCCCTTAATACTATGGCTGCCCTCGCATCAGTTCGTCGAGCTGGATATGTGGAGATTGTTACTGGCCAGTTTTAGAGTCAGGGACAGAAAATATTTTAGCATTGGATTCACCTTCAGAATCTCCAAGACCCTGATGATTTGTTATGGCTGGTGAAGGAGTCGAGCCGACGCTTCGGTTCAGCTCATCAAAATACTCAACTCCTTGATGGATTTTTCGCAAGAACAGAATTGTTGGCGTTAGTTGACGTTGAATCTCTTGTCGTGGCCAACCAAAAAGGAGACTGAGGTAAAACTAGATCGTCCTCTGTAGTTTTGCGGCATTTTTGCTCTCTGTCCGTCTGAGCTCACAGTTTCTTCGTCTGTTCATTGGAAATTGGTTTCTGACCGTTTCTATGGGCTCTGTTAGGCCGGCAATGTTGCCTGTTTTTCTGAGGTCTTTTGCAAATTCTGTAATGCTTTGTTGCCTCAGTAAAAGCGGGGTCAGAGATAGTGGAAAACAGTTTGATGACCGGGTGCGAGCGAAGGAAATGATCAATGGCGGCTCTCAGATGGATTTCATTGATGAACTTTTGTAAACTGACATTGCGCCATCTTTATTCCTCGCAGACGTGCAAAAACTCTTCCGAAAAACATTCAGTTCTTCGCTTGACATTTCTTCTATCGGTTTCGAAAATTTGGTGCCACCAGGCCTAGCAAGCCCTTCAGTAACATTAAGGTAAAAATTGTTGTTGTTACGTAATCTTCGTGACTGCGTAAAATCTCGATGTTCATATTTGAAATTTTACAGCTTTTAAGGGAAACTTAACGAGTACGCACCGTTGAATATTCTCATTCTGAACTTTATGGCTTTTTTGTTGTTACTGGGATGAGGTTGTCCTTAATTTCTTGTTTTTCTTCTGTAGACAGCTCACCCAATTTGTTTTATTTCATCCAATTTTTTGCCGACGGAATTTGGCTTCCCACATAAAATTTTATGCCAAGCCACATTTGCCGCATTCATTTCCATATAAGGTCAAACGTAGGTATAACCGCTGGTAACCGAGATACAGTGAACCAATCAGAAAGCTAGAATTGTGTTATCCGAGGTTGAGAATTTAATAAATGCAGTTATATATAAAAATAAGAATATATGCAAATGGCTAGATGATGAATGTTGGTGATGAGAGGCATTATTGAATGCTAATAAGCCATTGTTAAAGAATGCTTGAATTTGCCCAAAAGAAGAAAGCAAAATGGTTTTTAATAGGCCATTTTCAATGCTATAAAATAATAACACGGCTCCAAGGCTGAGTGGAATAAAACAAAATTAATGAAGTATTCATTCCTCAACCTTGGTGTGATTTTTTTTGGTGTATTCCACCAAGCCTCCACGTCAGAATTTTAAAACATCAAAAATGTCCTATTAGTACATGTGTGTTGCCAGTGTAAAAAAATTAACAAAATTAAATGTACAATCAGCAGTGTATGAAAAGTAGTCAGTAAACGAACATGATCAGACAATCAAAAACATTTTTTAATATTTTAATGAACTGATGAAACAAAATTTATCGTAAACAACCCGACGAGAAAGGTACAAATCATGTAGCAACAATTCTGGGGTTAATTGAGAGTACCTGTATTATGGCAGAAGTAAAGGTAACTTTTGCAACACCATGTTGCTGGCAGCACTACAGGGGATACATCAGTCGTCTATCAGCTATTTTAACCACATCATATCCACTGATATATCCAATATTCCACCAATATGGTGGCCTATTGAAATCGCCTCGGACGACCAATAAATCGGTTGATATATTGTCCAATAAATTGATTTATGTTTTAAAGAATATAGCGACACCCATTGTAACGTCACCTATTTTCAATAAGGTGCCAATCAGAGGTTTATTGGCTGTCGAAACAATTCTATTGTTCTGTGGTTGGCAAAATTTGAATGTCAAAAGACTTGTTTGTAAACAGTGAGTATCGCTATACTCGGTAAAGTGTCTGTGAAGTATCGGTGAAGTGTCTGTGTACCGCTGACTATATCAGCCGCTATAGATATATCTCCGTCGCTATATTGAATGAGCATCAATTGTGACACTGGTTGCTAGTTGGTTGAGTATCAGTTAAATATCAGTTGAGTGTTAATCCAGTAACAACCGACGTATCAAGCGACGTATTGACCGTTGCATGGGTTAGTATGCCAATCAAGGCTTCCCATAAGATACATGATCCCAAGTATTAATGGTACATATTATCCAAAAAATGATGAAACACAACTTACAATATATGTACACATTTGTAGCTAGACATACATGTAACTAGGTATTTACTGTATATTAACACTGTGAAATTTTGTAACTCATTATTTTTATCTCAAAGCAGGTAGGTTAAATGTTTGTATAATTATTTTTCTTGATCAAAGAAAAAACTTTACATTCAACACAACAGTCATTCTCTATTGATAGAGTAGAACATCACTAAACCCGTGTAAGTGATAGCCAACATTGGAACAAAAGTTGAATGGTGCTGTTGATACTTAGTGTAATTTATCTATGTGACCTACATAACATTGATTTCTGCAATAAGTGGATTGGATTACATGTATGTCTCCAAGAGCTTGACAAATCTGTGGAATGTCTCAATTTGATTACATGTATGTCTCCAAGAGCTTGACAAATCTGTGGAACGTCTCAATTTGATTTCAGTAAATCTTGTGGGATGTTCCCTAAAATATTGACCAAATGCCTAGCGTTCTACTATTCCAATGAAACGTGGGATGACCATATATCCTGAAAAAAAGAAAACTTCATCACCAGCAAGTCTAGATGGTTCGCTGTCTCTTACTAGACTGATTCGAAAGTCAATTGTGTATAATTGAAACCTTTAAAAGACAGTCTGTTCACAGCAGTTCTACAGCAGTTGAGGACTCATTTCCACTACAATCATTTGCCATATCACAGTTACCTGAACTAGTTGTTTCGTGTCTTTCACAAGTACACACAGCTTTCACATTGATGTTTTTTTGATCACCATATCCAAAATGGTCGTTTGAGCGGCGCAATTTTGAAACATTGGAGCTTGATAATTCATGCGAAGAGGCACCGTTCGCAAAACGCAATATTCCTTCAGAGAGGCCCAGTTTTTCCCATACGGGGCTAAAGGTACTTTTAAAATTATGGAGTATCCACTATCGGCAAGGGTTGTTACATGTAAGACTCAAGTTAAGCTTATGTTTGTGGGAGGCGTGGTGGCCTCATGGTTAGTGTGCTCGTCTCCGGATCGAGTGGTCCGGGTTCGAGCCCTGGCCGGGGACATTGTGTTGTGTTCTTGGGCAAGGCACTTTACTCTCACAGTGCCTCTCTCCACCCAGGTGTATAAATGGGTACTGGCGAATTTAATGCTGGGGGGTAACCCTGCGATGGACTAGCATCCCATCCAGGGGGGAGTAGAAGTACTCCTAGTCGCTTAATGCTAAGGAAACCAGGATAAGCTCCGGCCTGATGGGCCACTTGGCTCGTATGCAGACTTACCTTGTTAACATACGCATCGACAAATCGATACTCAGTATCCTAAATATTCGTGACTTATCTTGTCCTAAATCCTCATGCAACCTTTCATCTGATCGTATGGAATCAAAATATGAAAGCTGTGAGAAGTAAATGACAATTCTGTAAAACATTAAAAAACTCACCTCAATTTTGAAGAATACCTCCAACGTCGAAGGAGGCAGCAAAGATCAAAGTTTCCTATCGATGACTATCAGCCAATGATTGGTGATGTGAAGGACTTATGAGAGACCGCAATATGGATATTTGTTGTGCTGATTGGCTCCGAAGTATGTCCTACTGTTACTTACTTACTTTCGGAAAACTCAGACGATGAGAATAGTGACTTTTTCGCAAGCGCAGTAGTCACAAAAAGTAACATAAAAACCATTTTTGGTATGTTTTTAATGACAAAATTGTTGCAACAGTGCTTTTAGTGTCTCTAACAGCCTTCTTCTGTTTCAGCTAAAATACAGTGCAAATAGCTTCTTTTCACAACCAGAAACTAATCACGTGTTTTATAGGCTTGTCAACTCCATTTCATGATATAAAATTATGTAGAGGTAACCCCCCGCATTTTTTTTAAAGCTATTCATCTTTTTTGAAAACTTTTATGGTGCCCATTACATTTTTTCCTGTCATCTCCCCAGTAAGTAACACATTTACCCCTCTTGCACTTGTTTTGCATGTGCAGTACGCCATCTGCATGTACTCATGTTTACAGTTGGATTTCAGTATAATTTTCTACAGATAACATCTAGTTTTGCAGCTGGAAGCCATTAACAGTTAGTGGTTAGTGACACACTGCTATTCTCATTCTAGTTTTAGTACAGGTTCAGTAAGATAAAAACGTTCGCTGGCTAAAAACTTGTAACAACTAAAATGAGCTTTCGGCTGTCAGTCTACAGCCTTTGGCGGATAAAAAGGAAATGCGAAATGATAAAATATATGCAAGAAAAGGTGAAATGAAAACAATAAGAACTACAAAAGCAAAGTATAAACGTGTGATATCGTTTAAAAAGGATGTTATACTGGCCAGGAATTGGCTTAGAGTTGTTGTCTGCATGCTTGCTAGCAGAAGTGTGCCAAGCCTCCATCTGAAGAAACAGCCTTTTCGATGGGCAAAATTCACTTTAATGCCACTGATGTGTCAAAAGTCACCCAAATTTGGAGACGCCATGTTTGTTCCCTTCTGAGGAACACAAACATGGCAGCCGTAAAGTAACACAAACAGCTGTCGCTAAGTTTTGCTATTGAAACGAAAAAAATTTTCTTCTAGTGCAAGCACTGTTTAGTTAGCAAAAACCTAAGCATGTTTTATTACAAAAGGAAGAACCCTCTCGAGCTAAAACATTGTGAAACATCAAGTTCCTACAGGCTCTTTTATCTGATGAAACTAAAACCTCACAAGGAAAGGTAATTCTTAATTAGGGAATATGATTACGTCACATGAAAACCGAGAATATGTAAACATAGGTTCACCGACTCAATGTGGTACCCATAGGCCTGTCTCAGGTTCAAAACGTTTTGGTGACCAACATTCACAACATGGGCTTTGTGGTACTGGCGGGGGCGACGAGGGCTCTGGTACTGCAACCTGTGTTACTGGGGGTTCAAGGGTCGGTGCAGTGCCTGAAGAGGGTGTTGTAGGGGCATTCAAGGACACGTTGCTTGGTGCAGTTGCTTAAAGTGGAAGAGTGAGTTTCTCCTGGCAGGGTGGTGGGGGCGTCAAAGGGTGTGAGCCTGAGTCCACGAAGAGGTGGGGCAGTGATGGCGGCAGTGCAGGGGTGTGGACAGTGCTAGGTGGCGAGGGTTGTTCCAATAGGCAGCAGTTCAATGGAAGGGGGCTGGGGTATAGGCACAAAGGAAACGAGGATTGCATAACATGAGGCATCCCGAGTCATCTACCTTTACCCAGTACTGATTGTGGCCTTGGGATTCAACAGCAATCCCTGATCTGTCCCATTTGTTGGGGCTGGTGCCCTGCTGGTTCCGGGGAAACACTCTTTCGCCAAGGATAGATTTGAGAATTTCTCCAGTTAATGAAGGAGAGTGTGTCTCTCTTGGGGACTGTTAAAGATGATCTGCGCAAGTGAGATGTTGCAGTCCGGGTCGGGGGTATTGTGTAGTTGCAGCATCGCACCCAGGAAGCGGTCATGATCAAGGCTGCCAATTGGGCTGTGTTGGACACAAGAAGGCACTTGGCTGACTTTACTGCCACCTCTGCTCTGCCATTGGACTGATGGAAGTGGGCTGACGACATGCAATGTTGTACTCCCAGAGATGAAGGAAAGCCTCTGTAGAACCTGTAGTAAATTCTGGGCCATTATGACTGGAATGTTCTTCCAGTACACCAAATGTGTTGAAGAAGGAATGGAAGTGGTGAATAAGGCCACCAGCACCTGCAAGGTTTGCGCCTGCTGGGAATCCAAAAACCTTCACCCAGCTGGAAAGGTGATCACCTACCGCCATAGGTGAAGAATTCGTTGAACACTGCTTCAAACAAGGTAAAGGGCAGTGTGGTAAGGGGAGGAGGCGTGGCTGCCTGTGTGGGTGCATTTCTTTTGCATTCTGCCCATCCGTCTCTCGTGTTGCGGATATCCATGGACATGCCTGGCCAGTAAACTATGGTGTGGACACGCTGTTCCATCATTAATGTTCCCTGGTGAGCTGCATGGAGGTTCTGCCTTACGCGGGAGCTGAGTGATGAGGGTATGATGACGTGGTCCTAATACAAAAGGACACCCTCCTGTGCATACACAGATTTGCTATGGCCATAGGGGTGTGAGGGAGTGCGGGGGTACGGAACCATGAGCCGACCAGGGTAATGCACCATCCCCCAGGGCAGCAGTCTGGAATGCCAGAGGGGCAGCTGTAATGTTGCTGGAGGAGAAGCCCATGCCACGTGTGGACCAGTCTGGGCAAAGGCAGGTGCATCAATGCAGGTCAAAGATCTCCACACCCTCAAGGATGGCGCAAATGATGACATCTTTCGATAGTTAAAAGGCCTCCTCCAATTGAGGAGACCATGAGAACTTGCATCAGGGACTTAGGAAGGGCTTGAATGACTCCATTATGTCATGTAGCTGGGCGTAGTTTGCCACCTGGTTGACTAGGCCAAACCAGCTTCTAATATCCATTGTTGAGGTCGGAGAGGGAAAGTCCCTGATTGCATCAAGGTATTTCGGGAGTGGCTCAGTGGTGGAGTATGATACTCTGAATATCGCAACTCATCTTGGTGAAATGGAATGTGTCTATGTTTAGCACTATGCCAGCCTGGCCTACTCATATGAGGAAGTTGATTGTTCTCCACTGGTGCCGCTCTACATGTAGGTCAGAGTCATAGTGTATGGTGTCATTGATGCAGCGTTCCTTGCACTCGAAGGTGGACAGGACGGCGTCAAAGCATTGCTTGTAACCATGTCCTGATGAGAGGAATACTTGAGACACTCTTGTGTACCGCCAGAGGCTGAAAAGAGCAATAAAAGTGGTCAAGTAATGATCGGACTGGTGCAGAGGTACGCTGTGGCAGCTATTCCAGGCATCTGTAACTGTTTTTTATGTGTCTTTGGGGATACGATGTGCCAGGTGGAAGAGTGTCTCCATAGTGAATGTCTCATGTAAACATAACTTGTTTAGTGGGGAGAGATCTACTGTGCGACGGGGGAGCCATCGTGCTTTTGTGTGATCACCATGTCACGGGTTTTCGATATGGCGTGTGCTCTATGACACCGAGGACCTCGTGGCAGAGAAGGTCTTTGTACAGTTGTTGCTGCCAGTGTAGGGGCACTGCGCCAGGGTGTGGCATGCTTTTGGGGTGGCAGTAGGTTCGACGTGAACCTCAATTGGTGGCCCCTCCATGCTGGATAATGCCCTCTGCAGGCATGTGTTAAATGTTGAGGAGGCGTATCTGTCAAATAACCACGCTTTCATTTACCTGTTGTTTTCCGGAGTGCAGGGGAAGGGCAGCTTAGAGGGATGTGGTGTAGTGTCACGCTGAGGGAATGAGCATGTGGTGTCATGTGGGTCACTTGTTGCGGTGCAGCTGTCATTGATAGACTGCACAGCAGTATGGTGGCTTACGGTTGACTTGTGCCGTGTCAGAGTCTCTGGTGTGGTACCCCTCCTTAGGCATGTTTGTTGTCTTGAGTGATGGAAAGTCCTTGGAGAGGATGCCAAGGCTCAGTAATGAGTCGTACAATAAGTACATAGCTTGGACAGAACTGCTGACGTAAACTATGGAGCGGCATGAGGTCACCTTACCATTGTGGAATTTTGTTGTGAGCTTGGCAGAGAATGTGCCCTCGATAGGGATGGGAGAGTGGTTGGTGGTTGACAAGCCAAGACTAATAGTAATTGGTTGCGCAAGAACCTGCACACTATGAAGTCTGTCATTGACCACAAGTCGGATTTTGTGCCGGTGTCAGTGATGGCTGAGACCTCAACGTGAGTGTTCCAGGTGCGTTTGGGCGTACTATATCTGGTCTGGGCTGAGGTGTCAACAGAGTTGATGATTGAGACTCTAAGGCGGTCTCTGAAGCATGTGCCTGTCTACTCGTCCTTATTAAAGATGTGATGGTCAATTGTTACAGGTACGCACCTACCAACAATGCCATGTATGGCTGGGGTGTGTTTGCAGCGATGCCGCTGGTGGGCATTGCCAGAATTAAATGATGCAACTTGGAATATCGGGTCTGATTCAATGGCCTGACTGGTGGTCGGGGGGGGGGGAGGCAGGGGTATATGCTGGGGTTGCTTCCTGTAGGATTGAACCGTATAGCAATTGAAGCACACTGTGTGGGGTTTGGTGTTCCAGTCCAAAGTCCCCTCTACAAAAATCTTGAAGAGATTCTTGCAATCTGGGCATGTTGCTTGTTTGGCCTGGTCCGCTCGAGATGGGTCACTGAGGGGGGCTCTTTCGGTGGTTCATGTGGGTGCTTGAATGACAAGACAGCAGACAGAGTTGATGAAAGGGGGATATTGCATGCCATCTCCTTGGTTTTCATTAGGGTGATGATATCATTAACTAGGGTCTGAAGAACATTCTTGGTCCCAAGAACTTCACGGTGGATGTCTGGGTCGAATATCTCATTAAGGAGGACATCTTGTATGACATGGTCTGTGTAGTCGACGTTTTTCCCACACTTACACTTTGTAGTGAAGGCACAGGTTTCGGCTTTCCCACATACCCTTGCTGTAAATGTGCGGTCCAATGGTTTGGACATCAGTTGCAACTGGTATTACTGCGAGAGAATGCATGGCAGCAAGCAGGCCTGGTAGGGTGTTGGAAGCAGCATGTGGGGTGGCTTTTAGGAGACTGTCACCAAGCTCATTTTCTGCACATTGAAACAACTGGGATGGTGCAGATTCATCATCGATGCCTGATCCAGTGCGAAAGACTTCCCAGCGGCCTGTGAACATGTTCCATTCCTCTGTTTAGATGCCCATGTTTACTTTGAGCCATTCAAGTCTTGAACCACGAGTAATGGTTAATAGCAAAGACTCAGTTGTGATTGGCAATATTCACTGATTGACCAAGCCGTGGTTTGCCAGGAGAGCGTTGGCAAGGGCCTCAGAGACTTCATTGGTCTTGAAATGGCACATGGGGATTGTACAGGTGATGACTACCATGGTTCCTTTATGAAGAAACAACCTTCTTGATGAGCAAAATTCACTTTAATGCCAACGATGAAGGAACCATTCTACAATCGAACAGAAACGCTAAAATAACAATACAAGTAAACTTGGCTTGTAAAGCAAAAACACTTAATACAAGAACACCATAAGGTGAGAAATAACGAGCAAGTCCTTCAGATCATTCGCAGTGTTCAAAACACAGACATGGCTGACTCATTTTACCGAGCGTGTGAGTTCCCAGTCAGCAAGTTTACTTAAGAAAAGTCCTGGTACCAAGTTGACTAGTAGGAGACTGCAACATCTATGGTCAATTTGTGATGTTAAAAAGATAGTCCTAAAGTTTGCAGTTGAAGTGTATGGCATGTAATTCCCGTCAACATCAATCATTAAATTCCATTGTCATTTCAAAGGTGAACTTCAAATTGTTGTCTACAAATTCGGTTTTTTGCACTTAATTGTGACTAACAAATTTGGTGCACAATTCCAATTCTGTCATCAAATTCTGAACACTGGTTTTGTGTCATTTGTCTTGCAAACTTCAAATTGTTGTCTACAAGTTGGGATTTGTGCACCAAATTGTGACCTACAAATTTGTGTAAATTTATGTAAAATGCATCTAAATTTATACTGAAACAGTTAGACTACTCACACTTATTTTGCATGAGTGATAGTCAACCCAGCTGAACCTCACTGAGTACCTTTCAAATATTTTTGCTTGCATACATGTGATTGGTTTTTGTTCTCCCAAACTTCCACTTCTGCCTTAAGTAGTATATGATTGTTGTATTGTAACTGCAGTGTAAGTACCATAAACTAAGGACTATGTATAAGTAGGGTATTTCATGTTTTAGTATTGCATTGTTAGTAGTGTTTTTAAGTAGTTTGCATTGTAAGTGTAGTTTTTTTTGTGAGTATGGATTGTAAATAAATATAAATTAACAAAAAATGATAAAAAAAACACAAGAAACCTTCCACTTGTGATTCTGTAGCATGATAGACAAAAAAATGTTTTACACATGCAGTGTATTATAAAATATTGTATCTCACGTCTCTGTTACTTGAAAAATGTTTTCTTTCTCTTCAGGAAGCACTGCTGGACAGGAACAGGTCATCAAAAGGTAAACATGTCAAGAATGGTTTAATCCAGTCTGTTAAATAGTTATCACTGATAATCTACAATAATAATCAAATTTTGTGCTCCTATCTAATAATTAGCTAGGAGCACAAAATTCTCGATATGGCAACACTATGCAATAATCAGAGCTCAGAACACTAGTGAAAATAGAACAATTGAGACAGTTCCAGCTCACACAGGTTGAGACATCTTTCAAGCACAAGATAAGTTGGTTGCAATAAAAATTAATGAATGCCTAGTTTCTATTTCCATGGCAAACATTTTATGTCAATTCCATTTACAGATAAAACTCTTGAAACCTTGAAACTAAAACGATTAGATTATGTGCCCTTCATTTTGTCTATATTATTTGATAAATGTCAACAGTGTACTTCTTAGTTCCTTTTAATTTGTGGTTTCTTTCCATTTAAAAGCCTGAAACCTTTTTTTCAGCCAGATGTGCTAGCCTGAAACCATCCAGACTAAGCCTAGACTGCATTTTTACTCGCCCATTAGTCTCAAGCTCTAGCCCAAGTTGTTCAAAAGGTGGATAACACTATCCACTGGATAAATCACTATCCAGTTGATAGCATGGTTTGTTTTTTTAACACTTTATCCTGTGGATAGTGATTTATCTGGTGAACAGCATTATCCAGCCTTCGAGCAAGTTACTGATGGCCAGGTCATCACTACTTTCATCTTTATATAATCATGTTAATGCAGATTCAGAGGTGCTGCTTTTCAAGTAACCCTGACCTTAAGTTCAATTACAGTACATATTGATCAATTGACATGTTATTGCAAGTTGATTAATAATACTAACAGAGAAATAACAACAACATGATATTATGATTAATAATAACAGTTAATATAATTATTAATCACTACCGGTGAATGAACAAACGATTGAACTTTTTTTACCACGGTTAAAGTACATTTTTCACTGATACACAAAATTTAATTTGATTCCCAAGAGTAAAATCAGCAGTAGCCCTCTTAACTTAAGGTGGTTTTTGTCTAAGTCATTCTGTTTTAGGTAAATAACTGAAGTTTACCCCATATTAATTTTTTTAATTAATCTGCTTTTTATTGAGGCTGCCAGTAGCCCTTATAGACACGTATTATCGAGCATAGGCTAACAGACACAGATGCTGTAGGATATTGTTAATAAGGACCCTTTGTTAGGAACATTTATTCCTAACAAAAGGCGCTACGTAGCAGCACTCTACTGTGTCTCCATGTGTTGTTTATGCATATGTGCAAGTGAAAAACAGCCTTTATAGCAGTGCAGATGACATCTGAGAGATGGCTTCTTTTTATAAATTCTCATACAGGTTTGCTGATAGAGTTATTAAGTCATTTGGCTTTGTCTCATAACTGTGATAAGTCTTCCAAGGGAGTTCAAGCATCTTTACAACAACATTCTTCAGTAGGTAAGTAACTGAGTTTGTTAGCATCATTATGATGATTAATTTTGCTAACAAGAACTATGTTCAATTAGTATAAATTACCGTAGTCTAGTGTGAAACCATGAATTTGATTGGCTAAATTACTGTTTACTATCTGCTGATAGTCAACAGTTACGCATCAGCGCACATCACGCATCACATTTGAACCTGATGTAACGTAATAAAACAGTTCTTTTCTATGCGTTACTTGACATTTTTTCTTTTTATGCAATGAGACTACGGTAAATTTATACTAATACAATTAGACTACTCGCCCTTGTTTCTACGAGTGATAGTCAACTTGACTGCGCCTCGTTGCTCGTAGAAAACTCGGGCTCGTAGTCAAATTGTTAAATATAGGATTGAGTGGAGTGTACAAGTTCATTAATGTCTCCTCTCAGGGTTCTCTATGAGCATGATCAACAAGTTGAAATCTCTGTCTAGTAGCTCTGTATGTGCCAGTTACTCTTGGGTTTTTTTAAAATGTTTTTTAAGAAACATTGTTTTAATACCTTTGGAGTTACATGTCCCTGTGCAAGCTAAAAACAATGAATAGGAGTCATGAATTTTAGGTCTGAGGTGATTACAGTATATGCTGACAATACAAGCTCAAGCTCCATATCTAGCAAGAAGTTGTTTGCTGTCATAGTATACAACCTCACTTGAAAATTCTTGATTGTTGAGTTGGCTGGAGCTGCTTGAGCCGTGACAGACTGCAGAGAAATGGTCCAGAAGGCTGCTGAAGGCTGCTCTGATTTTGGATTTTGGGGTTTGATCCTAAGTGTGAGAGATTCTACAACTTGCCATCAGATATAGTGTGGAGGTAGATACCTTCTCTTGATGAGTTATAGGCATGCTTGAGCAGGAGAGAAAAGAAGATGCCAAACAGGGTAGGTGCTTGCCGGGAAATATCCCTCCTTCACACCACTTTTTACGCTAAATGTGTCAGAGGTGCTGTCATCATACTGTACCATTCCCATCACGGCAGCAGTATTTTGCAGAACACTGAATGCCAAATGCACTGTTACTCTAGTTCTATGGGACTTACACTGGTTATCTGTAAGACAGCAATTCTATCTAAGGGATGCTGTTTTTGCATTGATTGAAATGCATGACAGGTTGTGCCCCTGATTACCTTAGATCTAAGCTAGTTACCAGAGGCCAAGCTTCAGGTCACAAGACAAGAAATTACCAACAGTCAAATATTCCTTTATTTAGAACAGCCACTGGTCAGCGGTCTTTCCAGTACAGAGCTGTCAGCTTATGGAATAGTTTAGATCTTAAATTAAGTAAAAATCGTGAAGCTTTTAAACTTAAACTTAAGCACATGTTATGGGGCATTTAGGTATTTGATTCTTAGTTATTGATTTTTTTATACATTAATTTACTTTGTTTTTAATATCATGTATTGATCACTGAAAAGCCCCTCAGGGGAGTGTTTAATAAAGTCTCAGTCTCAGACTGTTTACTTGTGGTTTTAATTAGTAGTTTCACTCATGTTTGCTTGTGGTTAGCTTTTGTTAAGGATGGCATTATATTGCATATGGCCCGGTCCAACAAATAAAAGCTAACCACAATCAAATGTAAGTGAAACTGACAGCAACCAACAGTGCATTCGTCGATCTGCATTCTGTAAATTACCCATGCTGTTCCCATCATGTCATCATGAAAGGACTTTACAATGCATTTTTTGCAGGGCTATTTAGGTGGACAACCAATAAAGGGTAGCAGTTTGAAGAGACTGCCTCTGCTTTGCAAGTCAAATGCCTTAGCGAGATTGATAAGTGCCATGTCGTAGAGTTTGTTGCTGTTCCCAGCACCTCTCTTATAGTTGATGTAGGGAAAAGATCATGTAGATTGTGGAGCTGTTGGACCTAAATCCACACTGAGATTCTGGATACATCCTTTCTGCCAACCTCTTAAGCCTATGGAGGATTCTTTGGACAAAGAGCTTCCCTTTGACACTCAGCAAAGTGATTCTCTGGTAGTTGTACTGAGTAACTATGGATGAGTCTCATGTCCTGTGGTGTAGTGCCATTCTCCTACCACTGGCTGAGGAGTAGGAGTCGGTGAACTAGCAGATCACAAGCCAATAGTGTTGTATTGCCATACTTGATGACGTCTGCAGGGATAGCATCCTTGCCTGGAGACCTTACTGAGGGGAGCCTGCCAATAGCTCTCTCAAGTTCTTCCTTGGTTGGGGTTGTGTCAAGATTGTACAATACTGGTAGGTTTTCAATGGCATCAAGTGCAGCCTGAGACACTCGGTTCTTCCTGGCATAAAGGTCAGAGTGTTGTACCCATCTTTTCATCTGTTTGTCCTTAATGGTTCACCCGACTTTGTCTTTAGTGGAGCTGCTTTGCTTTGTTTAGGACCAATTAATTGTTTTTTGATGCCCTCATACCTTCCTATATTTCCAGTATCAGCATCAGCTTGAATGTTGGTGTTACAAGTTCTGGCTTCTTGTTTAACTCTGCTTTGTGCAGTATGAAGGGTTTCTTGCTAGGGTTACTGGTGGTGGGAACCTCTTGTGTTTCTGAAGAGCAGACGTTTTGGACTTGATGAGTGGCTTCAGTCCTGCCCTTCGTCTTTCCAAAAGCTGTTTTTGTAGAAGTGTTGGTGACAATCTGGTGTTGCTAGAAGCTATATGGCTACATTCGTTCTTTCCAATAACTAACATTGTTACTGGCAAGAGTTTGTATAATATATTTCATTAACCCTTCAAAGGGGGCCAAATTCCACTTGATTTTATGGCATTATTCCACCCATTGCTTGTATGCACTATTTTATCTCATCCAGAAAGAGTTTTGCTATAACTGTGGAATCATCCCTGTCAATCTTTATATGGAAGGAACTTAAAGCCCTTTGTTTGCTTTCCCAGAGGATAAACTTCAAAGTGTTGAAAAGCAATACCTGAAGGATCTACAGAAAGAAAACCAGAAGTGGAGTTCACAGACAGAAAAACATTTACTGGAATTACACAAACAGTGGGAACAAAAAAAGAAGAAATTTCTTAATGAGGAGGTAACAAATAAACAACAATTTAATATTTCGCTCTAACGTATAATAGTTAGTTATCATTCTGGAGTAATTTCATTTTTCCTTAACCTGTTAACCTGTATGGTCATTGTTTCAAGAACAAGGAGTGCAATGTATCAAACGTGCATAGCAAAACGCAGCTAAGTGATTGTGTCTTATCCGAATCTTTACATTTTTTTGTGCTTCCATAGTAACTGGTCAGGAGTGTCCTGGGGTAGTGCTTCATTGGTTGATTACCATCCTGCAGTCAAATTTGAACACCCTTTTTTGTAGTACATGGAATTCATTTTTTTGGATTTCGTTTTTTAAAATGCCTTTATGTTTTTCTTTGATAAAATCACCGGTTAAAAGTGGGTTATACATGTTGTGCATGAGTTTGTGCTAACATGTGTTTGTTATGCATGTAGCTTGAGTACTTAAAGATGACAGAAATAGCTCGAGTGAAGCTTGAAGAGAAAGAAAAATATCAAAGAGAAGTCCAAAACATTAGAAAACAGGTATGTCACACAGTAAGGGGAATCACATGTAGGGTGGTCAGCAAAACCCTGAAAGAGATAGTAATATGACATTGTGTGAATGGTAATGAGCTCTAATGTCAGATAATGCATAATGATGCGTCTTCATACTCTTCATGTAATATGAAAATTATGTGTGATAATAATGATTGAGCTCAAGAAAATTGCAAGTTCTAGGTTGCATCTGAAAGGGTAAACTTTAAACAAGAACTGGTTTGCAGTGACATGATGACATTTTTACTTTAGGGTCATTTGTATGCAGTATGCATGCTATGGGCTCAAAACCAAATATTGTCTTTCCCAGGCCTCCTATTAAGCTAATAAGATCATCACCCAATAAAATCCTAACAAACTCTGTATTAGAAGAGAGCTTAATAAATGGAGTTTACGATAAAAATATAGTTTAAGCGATTTTTCCTTTTAGTAAGTGTGAGGAACCGGTAAGATTTGAAACGACCGAGGTTCGTTCTAGTGAATTTATCGGGTATCGGATGACGCAGCACGAGCAAATTGAATGCACACAGCTATTCACAAAGCATCGATCAAAAAAAGTGTGTCAGGCTTTTTCGATATTCTGATTGGTTGTTAAGATATCCGCATCTAAAGTTGGAGTAGCTAAAAATGAGTGAGACATGTTGCATAAATGGACGCCACAGGAAAAATATTTTAAATACCAGAATTTCCCGACACACTTTTGTTGATTGATGCCTCGTGAATAACACTGTGTAGTTATTTTGCTCGTGTTGCGGTATCTGATACCCGATAAAGAAGAAGGAACCTCGGTCGTTTTAGAGTCTTTAACGTCTTACTGGCTCCTGACACTTACTAAAAAGAAAAATCGCTCAAAATATATTTTTGTCGTAAACTCCATTTATTAAGCTTTCTTCTGATGCATAGTTTGTCAGGGTTTTACTGAAACTAGCGCGCGTACGAATTTTTGTTCCGAACACCCCGAAAGACTCTTGCGAAGGTGGGAAGTAACCTTGATATATTTATTGTCAATTAAAATTAAGGGTAGCAAGCTCACTGTACAATGTTTTCAATGTCGCTTTTAACTTCAGTACAGCAAAAGATGTCAGTGGTTTAAACACACAAATGTTGTTACCCTTTCCAGTTTGAGCGAGAGTTTGAAGTCAAAGCTGAGAAATTGAAGGCCAGTGGGAAAGAAAAATTACAGCTATTAGGAACTCAAAAAGAGGTGTGTTATCCTGTTTTCTATGTTAAGTTGATGTTATCTTTTGAAAAGGACCAACAGGTTTGCAATACGGCAGCATTTTACTTACGATAGAATGTCACTTGTTTAACTGGATACAATAATCACGTTGTCATATTGACCCGATCAATACCTGTGTCAACTGTGACTAAGGCTGCGAAGAATCCACTCTGGAAGTGGATTCTTCGGTTCGTTTGATGTACCATGATCCGAGAGAACTTTGTCTGTTTAGTAAAGAAACGCAAAATCTGCCGGTTCTTTCGGATTTAAGAATCCAATCTTGGAGTTTCTTAAAGAAACGCTTAACAAAGAACATTTGATTGACGATCAAGGTTATGATGTAAAGTGTATATGAAATAATTCATATTTGAACTGCGGATATAGATACAAGTGAAGTATGACCCTCGCAGTGAATTTTCCAATTTAAGCAATTGGAAAGAAAAGCCTGAAAAAAATCAGGGCTTCAACGGGAGAGCATCGCACCGGTATCGCGGAGGTCATGGCTTCGAATCCCGTTGAAGCCCTGATTTTTTTCGGGCTTCTTCTTTCCAATTGCTTAAATTGGAAAATTTACTGCGAGGATCATACTTCACTTGGATCAAGGTTATGTTAACTTTTTTCTTCATTTGCATCAGCTTCAAGAAGAGGAGGCTTATGGGCAGCGACAGAAACTGCTACAAGATATGTTATCTCTCAAAGAACGTGAATCAGAATTTGATTTGAACCACCAAATGAAAACAAAGTAAGCAGTATTTGAATCCTGATCTTTATCGAAATCATTTTATTTTATCTGTTCAGAAAGGCAAGATTTGTCTCCTGCTCTGTTATGTTTCTCTGCTTTTTCCAAATGTTGTGACATTATTGAGGCATAGTTCACATTTATTATATGGCTCTGTCTCACAAAGACTGGGAACTACCAAATTCACGGATTTGGTTGAATTAAATTTAGCTCATCGCCATTTGCAAGCAAAATGTCCGAGCAAGCAAAATGTCCGAGCTCGGTCTTGGGTAAAGACCTCACCGCGTTCGGTGTGTACTCACGATCTCGGTCAAGATTCTCCCATACAAACCTCCTGCTCGGTTAATAAGAGCTATGTATTTTTCTGTGAATGTAAACCCATTTGACCTTAGTCTTAGTCCAGACTCTAAGTCTTCGAGTCTCCTGTTGCAAACATATTCATAGTTTACTGTTTTGAAAGTCGCTCAAAAAGCTTGAAAAACGCGTGCATTCCAAAAAAATTGACTGTTTTGCAGTCTACGTATTACATAATCTAAGTTATATTCCATGACTGTATCCTTAAAGATCCACATGCCGGTCATAAGAATTACTGTTCGTGATATCTACTCGTAACGTAATTATTTGATTTGCTTCCTACTAGGAGCTTAAAGCTTGAGGAAGAAAGGATCAATGTTTTGTCACAGGAACTAAAAATAAAGAAATCGCTTTTAGAAGATGCAGAGGCTAATTATCATAGGAGACTCAATGAGGAAGTACAAAGGTCGGTATAAGTTGTTGTTATATAGCTGGCGTTTTTCCCACTACAGCGTGCCCATTCATTGGCTAGGTCATTGTCACATGACATCTAATAATGAAACTGTTTCCCGCCAAATACCATGAGCGGGCAACATTGCGAAAACTATGACGTCAAACGGGAAACAGTTCACTGTTACCCGCGAAATGTTGACCGCTGTTGCGGGAATCTCAGCGCGTTTTTCAAAATTTGCTTTTGTTTCGTTTTGCCATATAACAAATCACTTAACGACTGGTCCCTTGGGGAACAGTGAATTTTGTTTCCCTCGGATCCCAATGTCGTCTCGGGAAACATTGAGATTCTCGGGAAACAAAATTCAATGTTCCCCTCGGGACCAGTCATTAAGTGTTAATTGTTGCATGTTTTTGAACTCTCAAATAATAAAAAGTGAAATAATTTATTATTCTTGCATTTGGTTGGTTTTTATTTGTGATCAATTGGAGGAGAGACGTACAAATGATATCACTATAAACATTTTTGTTCTTTGTTTATAAAACGAGTAGACTCCATGTTGTTCAATAATAGATCACAGAAGACGTCAAAATGACACACCCGGCAATCGCCTCGTGCGCCACGTTTTTTGTCCTAACCACATGTTGACTTCAACTGTGATCAATTACTGAACTGATGATCGGCATACATTTTCAAAATAGCAATATGTAAATCTGTCTTTTACTCCCGCAGAATATGACAAACGAATATTGAAGGTATTTGCCACGAACAAAATGCATGCTGTTTCTGGTTATGTGATGGATGCTTCCTCTTATAAAGATTTTTATTATTATTATTATTTTATTAGTATTATGTGATCACTGCCTGATGCTGGTGTCTTGTATTTGCAGACACAAGCTAAAATGTGAAGAAGAACTTAATGAAAAGAGACGACATTTAGAGCTCAAAGAGAAACAGCTTCAGGGTTAGTTTACGAAATAACAGAGGTTGCTATAATCTTGCATATAGTAATATACTCACTAATAATTTTAGAATTTTAGTCATATTCTTGTCCTTTATGAGAAGCTACTGTTTGAAGGCAAGTGCAAGCAGCAGGAAAGACTTTATCGTACTTCATTGCTTGCAAATTAGTAAAAAAACAACACACTTTCAAAACGATACAATATTTGCACTAATTGTAGTTAAATGCAGCTTTAATAATCGAATTTATCATAATCATGTCTGATTGCAAGAAAACTGTGAGCAGATATCGTTTGTTGAAGGCAAGGAATGCTATTCTGTTTGGAAATCACCATTCTCACTAATGTGTTTTGACTGAGCCTGAATGGGTTGTCCTTTTTTCAGGGGATGCGGATAGTTTTGAAAGAAAGCAAGATATTTATATGAATGCTTCTAACGAACTGCAAAGAACCAAAGACAAGGTACAACAGTTACAGGTAAACGTAACCTACTCCCCGGCCATTCGCTAGAGTACAAAACTAACAAACATTGCATATCCTCTGTCAAAACTGTTTATTAACAAAGTAATATAAATATATGTTATTTGCCGACCTTGAGGTCTGTACTGAGAAAAACTGTGCCCGAGGCATCGAGTGCTGCATGTTTTGATCAGTCTTCTGTTGCCAGAGAGTAAATTTGACCAATAAAACTTTACAACAATTATGCCACTCAAAACCAAACCAAACAAACACAGGACTGAACTGAAGTGGTCGTCCTAAGTTTGGCCTCCAGGAATCCAAATTTCTAAATTTCCAGGTGGTTTTAAGGACAACTGACCGTATTTTTATTTACCCCTAACAACTAGATTCAGCTTGAAAGCAACAAGTCTCATCTAACATCAGTTCTGCAGCAGAAGGAAACTGCAAACAAAAGACTGAAAGAGGTTGGTCAACAACATCTTCATTCATCCTTTTGACCTCATAATTACCTTTAACAGACGTTTGTCATATTCTGCGGAAGTCATGACAACCATTTGACCATTGCTTTTTCAAAGTACTTCTTTTAAGTGATATACAAGAATTTAGCGAAGAAAGTTAGGAGCCGGAATGGGTGACTACAGAGCTTTACTGAAAACAAAAACTACATGCTATTTTTTAAAGTCATTTGCTTGTCTAGACACAGAATGACGCAAATCTAAAGGGATTGAACAAATAAAGTACCCCTCACAATGATGTAGTTGGAATGCGAAATGTTGTTAAAACCAACTTTCTTTATTCTTGATGAAGGCCTTTCAGGGTAACATATCACTTCCTCTAGGTGTATCTTGAATTACCATCACAGAACATGGCTACCTTGATTGTAATCTCTCCTGGAAGCACCATATTAACTACATTTCCACGAAAATAAGTAATTGTATTGGTATTATTGCAAGGCTTAGGCACCTGGTACCGCGCACTACTCCTCTAAAAATTTACCGCTCGCTTATCGAACCTTATATTTCCTATGGTCTCGTTGCTTGGGGCCAAGCCGCGAATACTCATTTAAGCAAAGTCGTCATTTTACAAAAGCCGGTTCTTTGTCTAATGTATTTTTCTGATTATACATCTCACAGTGCTCCTCTTTTCGCTTGTTTGGGAATTCTACCGATGAAAATGCTTTACTTCAAATTGGTTGCCTCTCTGTTACATGACATTGAAAATCATTGTGCTCCTCCCAATATTTCAGCTGAACTTTTTACTCACTCTGAACAGGTTCATTCCTACTCTACTCGTTTCTTAGTAGCTGGAAGCTTCTATATAAATCTAGGCGAGAACAAATCATCAGTTGCTTTCCTTTTCCAGAGTTGGTACGAAAATATGGAATGGCATCCCCCCTGAACTTCGTAAGCTGAGGAAAGCACCTTTTAACGCAAGCTGACTCACCTGCTTTTGAAAATTCTTGAAATTGAGGAGATGAATGTTGAATTGCGCCACCTTGACCTTTTAAGAATCTCTTATGTGACTGGCTTAGTTACAGCCTTTAATGTAATTGTCGCTACTATTATTTATTATTTATTTATTTTTATTTGCTCGTTAATGTATTTATTTATTTAATTATGTATGTGTATGAGTGTGTGTTAGAAAGCTTATACAGTGTCAGTTTAGGTAGCCCGCCTAGAATAGCTTTGCTAACTGCGGGCTTTTTTCTGTAAATAAAGTCAATGTTGTTGTTGTTGTTGTAGAAATAAAGAACTTGCTTGGCCTTTAAACCCCTATCCAGGCGCTGATATGGGATAAATGGTGACTGATTTCCAAATGAATGACTTCTAAAGGGGTTCAGGGCCGTGCTCCTTAGGAAATGTTGTGGATTTTTTTATCCGCAAAGTTCCCTTTTGGGGGTGTCTGAGTAAATCAAGACAGCAAACTGCTAAGCATTATAATCTCAGAATGGGACGCCAGTTCAATCCGGTTTTTAAGACAAACAGTTTTCAAAATAGTTTTATTGTTTTTAACACACTTAAGGTTACATGATGTAAACCCTTTTTCTCTTTTTAAGAATTATACCCTTTTAGTAACTAACTTAGTCATTTTGTAGTTATCTAAGGTGTTTTTTATATTATTATGTATACATATAATTGTATATTATCTTTTTACTGTAATATAACGTGATTCAACCCTTGGGTTGCAAAGTTGTATCCAATAAACTCTCTATCACTATCTATCACTATCAATCTATCAAATCTAAAAACTCGGACCGATTTTCGTATAACGATGGAAACGGGTGTGGATCTTCGCCTGCCATCTTCTAGAAAGCTCTCTGCTGGCCACTCAGGATAAAAAAAAGATGAAGGTGAATCAAGTAAACTTATGTTATGCCAAAACATCTATCCCTTTTACAAGAATAAAAAACTGTTTGTTTTATTTGTGGTTTTAACGGCATCTTTCAGTCATGGGTACTATTCAACACTCATTTTTATGTAAGGATTTAGAAGATCTGAAGGAAAGGGAGGTGGCACTTTCCAAGGAGAATGCGACATTGAAAAGGTATAGAAGTTGTTTTGTCTCTAAGAGTAAATATGTAGTTAAGGTCTCCTCAGGAGTTGACATTACTGCAACATGTAGCATTGGTTTGTTGCTGACTCGTTTTTGTTCCACGTTAAAAAAACGTTTCGGCCAATAAATGTTCCTTCATCAGTTTAAATGAAAGCTCGTTGTTGTTATGAAGGCTTGATCTGGTCAGAATTGTATCAGTAACATTATTCCGAAAAGCTATGTTTCTGGATTTTTAAGCCAGTATGCGTTTTTTTTGTTAAGATATTTTTTTCACGGTTACCACGTATAATTTTAACATGGTACTGCTAGCGAGAATTAACTAACCACTGTTCTAAACAACTCCATTTATTACACCAGCTTTCTGTCAGTCGCTGTACTTTTCACAAGGGAGGTTGAGTAGGGTTCAAAATCTAATTACAGGAAATTGTGTTAGTGATAGGTTGAACAGTTATCCCTTACAAAGATATTTACCCAGTGGTATCTCGCAGTTTCTCGCAATTCCTCATACTAGCAAGTGACTCGAGTTTCGTAATCGTGTCTATGACGTCAGCAAATTGTAATTATAAATTGTTGGCGATACAAACATAATTTATTTTTTCCAACTACTGCACAAGTATTGCATTAACCTTTGATCGTCTATTCACTTAACATACATCCTGCATCTTTGAACATCAGAAAACTGTTGGCAGTTGCTTATTATTCATTTTTCATTTTCATTTTAATTTTTTTATTATAATTATTGCATAAACATGCAAGTTACATACATACATACTACATAATACTTTGCTACATCGCACGTATTATGCTATTCAAAGCTTACTTTACAAAGAATCTCTTACAGTCCTACTGACTAGACATACGTTTGCTTCATTGCTTGTACAAAAATCTCTTTTGTTACTGACATCATTGAATTGATTATATGGTTTCCTTTTATAGAAACTTGTCAAAGTATGAAGAAGAACAGAAAGGTACCCCTGAATAATAGCAGTTTCATCTTGTTGCTTTCGTGAACTGACATAAACCTTATTTTTTGGTTTGTTTCTTTAGGAAACCAAAGACTAGTAAACGAACTAACGGAGAAATCAATAGAGTCTGCAGCAGACCTGGTAAAACTGAATCCGTCTTTTGTTTTTTTGGGGTGACATCGAACCAAGGAAATATATTGTTTCGTGTTCTGTAATAAATTAAATTAGAATAATTAAAAACACAGTTGGACTGAATAAAATTTGAGTGCTAAATGTAAAGTTGCCAATCTGGATAAATAGAAGAGTGATTCGACCTTCACAGTAAATAAGGTTATTTTGTTGCGAAAGTTCACATATACATTTAAGTAGGCTGCGATTCTGAGAGCTACAAGTTTGTCAGTATTTGATCCTGTAATGTTACGCGCTACCCTTGTAAACCACAGTCAATTTCTTTCAAAAGGAAATCCAGTGTACTGGAAGTCTTTACGTCGAGATCTCGACGAAGGGCCTGTTCGCAGGCTTAAAAGAAATTCCTGTATCACGACTTTTTGCCAAATACTTTCTTTGTTATTATCACTTTCCTGAACTTTCAGGCAAATCTTAACTGTGGTGTACTGAGACTTTCTGTAAGAAACACGCGCAAAGGTATCTTGTAACAAAGTTTACAATGATGTAGCTTGTAGGCAAACTAGAATTTCGTTGGCTAACTAAACGAGTCAAAGGTGTTTTTGTTGTTGTTGTTGTTAGTTACATTTACAAGATCAGCTGAAACAAATGGAGAAAAGTGCCAAGTCCAAAGAGAAGTCTTGGAGGGAGTACAAAGCTAAGATGGAAACCAGATTAAATGAGGAGGTATATTTTAAGCAGTATTATGTGCCGTATTAGTTGCGATGATGACTCTGTGACAAGGCGTCGTGTCATTTGAATAATTAGTTCAAGCCTCCTCCAGAGTAGAAAAGATTCACTGGATTTCTAAGCCACTTCTTAGGCGTTCTGTCGCGCTCAGCTAATGAGAATAATTTCATTTGGCAAAGGCTGTTATTGCAAATATTTAGATGTGTTGAAAAGGCCATGTGATCATTTGATACACTCTTATTTCTTGTGTGGTTTTTGCAAAATACAGGCTTGTCATCTTCATGTACGACAGTCTCAACTTGGTTAAAATGCATCGTTGCCGAATTTAGTGGGCGTTTCTATATCAATGAAAAAGACAAACATTGACGTTTTGTGAGTACCTGCCTGATGCAAACATTAGTTGTTAGCTACCTAACGGAACCACGGACGAGTAACTCTCTGAGTACGTGTAATTTCTCTGAGCAATATTTGCTTCAGGTAATCGTGATCGCTATTTTCTGCTTGAGGGTGTCGTCCTAAACACCTTTTCACCAGTCTGATGGTATCGATAGTTTGAGTTATACCGAAATATTACTACATGACTGTTTGTGTTATGTTGTCTTCACAATGTATCAAGTCAGAATAACATTTATCCTGTGTTTATTGAGATTATCAGCAATTAATGGGTACCAAGCAAGTTCACAGAAGAGGATATGATGCTGTAACATGTCCCTGCATTTCCTTTTGTGCGTACATACTGCTCTATGCACCGCGAGAATTACCTCTCTAGTTCAGTGTTGGGACACCCTGGCTGGGTGATGACTTTCAGGATTGAAGGGGTCGTCCAACCAAGGAAGCCCAAAAGGGTTCAGTGTCAAGGTTTCACAAGAAATAGCATGCAGCAGGCCTTGCGTCTTAAGTTTTCATTGTTTTGCGTCTACTTTGCAGGGTCAGAAGCGACTAAACTATCAAAAGCTATATGAAGAAGCCCTGACGAATCAGTCTACGTTAAATCAAGAGATAGCTGACTTAAAACTTACTTTACAACAAACACAACAAGGTATTACTTTTCTACAATGTCATTCTCGCGTACTGTAATACCCATTAGTTTAAAATGCTCAACTGTGCTTACAGGTAAGTGCCCTACCATGTGTATAGTAAATGGTTTGAACACAGGAGTATCAGTAGCTCGTCTTGTGTGATCGTTCGGGTCAGTGAGAGTAGGTTTGAAAAAAACTGTTGTCGTTGACTGACGTTTCGACAACCAAAGCGGAACTCATCTTCAGAGTCAAGTGAATAGTGCTAGTCAGGCGATGATGTTATAGGTCTGGTCCGTTGAAAGTGATTGGTCAGTTTAGCCTTCAGGGATGGTATTGGCTGAAAGACTCGTGTAAGGTTTGTCATCAGTCATAGGTCGGATTCAATCCGTCAATTGTTGGTAAATTAAGTTGGTGTACCAGCTTTTTAGAGTCAGTCGCTTTAAATAGTTTGTACTGGAAGTGAAGCACAGAGCAGAGTCCCAGTTGGTCAATTGATTAGTTCTGTTATAATGGAATCGAAGCTGATATGTGTATCCTGAAGTCTGTAAATAATGTTGTGTAACAAGGAAGGGCGTTCTGTGGAAATTTGTTGGGAAGGGGCAAGTTTGTAATTCTTCAGTGTAGTTTTAAGGGTTTCTCGCAACTGAAAAACCTTAACTCGCTTTATTTCACCTTAGTACTTGACATGGAGCTTGGCAGAAGAAGAGCGAACTCGTTCCCTCGGTGAGTACAGTATGTATATTATTTACAGTCGAACTTTACGTAAGTCCCAGTATTTTAAGGTTTGTTTGCGCTATGCTTTGTTCAGCCTCCGGAACAGACCTTTCCTCAGAAACAAAGCGGTATTGTTTCACTTAAATGGTGAACTGTTTACACTGGTGATGGCTTCCAGTCAGAGTAAATTTTGTGATTGGTCAATAATGAAAACCTGTTCCAGCGGACAAGCAAGCTGGTAAACACAGGTCGGCGAAACAAAAGAGAAGACAAAAATATATCCTAAATTGAAAATTTTGACGACTTTATTGATTTTTTAAAAGCTAGATTGAAATAACTTAGTGTACAAAAATGCCTAGGTACAGAAGGTATTCCTTTCCGTGTTAAGTTGTGATGTAAACATGGAAGAAAAATTGCCGTCATGCATCATGTCAACGGAATAGCTTTGCCAAAAGAGTTCAATACAATATACCTGGCTTTGCCAATCGTACCCGATCGAGCTGATTTCAATCGAACTCAGTTGAACTCGATCCACAGGTTGAGTTCGGCAATCCAACGAAAAATAACTCACGCAAAAATTATTGGACAATTGAACCCAGTCGAAGTTTGATTTCCGAACTCTTGATTTTCGTTAAACTGTTGTTGAAAACCGATGACAAGTTTTTCTAGGCTCAAGTTCCGGCTTCGGTAGAACACGAATTTATTCACCGCACACAGTTGAAACGGAATCCATTGGATTATGTTTGATTGAGTTTGATTGCTGAATTTAGTCGAAGACAATCTAAGGGATTGAGTTCTATGGGGTTCGATTTGTTCGATTGAGTTCGATTGGTTCTGGCGGCGGGATCTAGGGGAGGGCCCGGAGGACACGAAGAAGGAAGAAAAGCCGGCAGGGCAAACAAACCCCTCCCCTCCCCCCTCATTGTCTGAATCCGTCACTGGTTCGTTGTTCGATTTCGATTGCCGAACGTACGTTCGATTGACTATGCGGGGAATAAAATTGACAGATCACAGTATTGCATGATCTATTGTTGACATTTTTACTCTATTGCCCAATAGCCTGGATTCTTTAACAAATGAAGAAGCGTCCCTTGCGTCACAGGCAACCCAGCAAGTCGATGAAGGGACGTTACTAACAAACACTGCTATGGACGAAACCAGTAGTACAATTGTTATGATAGCTCAGAGCAAGATGCTGTTTGATCGCCTGGAAGTAGAGGCCAAGGTTGGTTTAGTGAATAGACCCTTCTCCAAAATGGCGGCCGAAAATTCAAATGAGTTGAAATTAGCTAAAATTACAAACGTATACCAGCACTAGAAAGAACACCTTTAGTTTAGTAACCATGCAAAGTTTCAGCATTTCAGGTGTCATATCAGCTGAGAAAAGGTAAGTTGAAAATTGGAAAATTTACAGACGTTTGTATGACTGGGGGTATGCATTATACCCCAAGTCATACAAACGTCTCTAAATTCTTCAATTTTCAACTTACATTTTCTCAGCTAATATGACACCCGAAATGCTGAAACTTTGCAAAGGTGTTCTTTCTAGTGCTGGTATACGTTTTTAACTTTGACTTAAAATTTCGGCCGCCATTTTGGAGAAGGGGCTATTGTTTGATATGTAAGGTTTTTATGTCTTGTACTACAAGTCTAAGGTGATGTAGGACTACTTTTTCTGATACGATTTGAGCCCTCTTTACTATGCTTACTCGACTGATATTCCTCATAGTTTGTTTGCTTTTCATGATTATTTTTGATATCTGAACACTTTTGTTCCAATGAATGCTTTTCTGGTGTGTTGCAGGAATTAGAAGAGTCCTATCAGAAGTTCCAGTCACGAATAAATCAAATGGAACTCGATGTCTATCCTACGATTCGCTGCCTGGATTTACAAAATCCCACTCAAAGCCCAATCGAAACTACTTCATTTGAATAAAAAACACTTGCATGTAACCATTGTCCTGTTTGCGTTGCCTGTTTGCGTTGCATGTTTGCTAAGTAGTAATAAGGTATTAAAGGGAAATCATTTCATCTTTCGCACCTCTCGCTGCGGTCAAAATTTAAACTGTCTACCATGAAGATGGCCCCAAACGGTTCCTTACAGCATGTTTAGTAAATACCAGACTAATGTTAATAGTATCAATGCTCTTATGGTATTGGCGTGCATCCTTCGAAACATTTTGGTTTTCAAAGTTTTAAAAATTAACGAGAAGAAAAAGTGGCCCCGAAGAGACTAAAGCCGAGTAAAGAGGGACGACTTGTTGTCCCGCTAATTTGTGAATAGTAAATAGAAATCTAGTAACTACGTGCTCATGTAGTTTTGTAGAAATAAAACTGGCATAAAAAAACTTTAGCCATGCTTCCAAAAGGGACGGTAGAGCTTTTTAGGTTTTGTTTTTCATACTTTCATGATCAGCAGAGCGTCTCCGTACTTTTTATGCAGACGCCAAAAGTGAATTTAAGGGACAACATTCCGATGAAATGTTCCTAATAATGTAATTTAAAAGTACTTCTCTAAAAGGGTTGTAAGTGTTCTGTGACCACAGCTGGTTTGGTGGCGTACTTTGTGTCACTGACAGTGTACGTAGGTTCCTTGGCATCTTTAGGACTGCTATGTTCAATTGTGGTTGGACGTTGTCAGAAGCATCAGTAATGCTTGCCTTCATTTCAAAGACATCTGTTTATTTTGACTGAAATTTTACTAATTAATGGCGGCGCCATTACCAACTTTAAAATCTTGAGAGAGCTCCAGCTGGATCGAGGATGAGATGACGTCAAAGATGCAACGCGTGTGCACGCGCCTAAATTAATATGCAGCACGGGAGTTTCGAACTTTCAGGCTTTTAAATTAGTGTTTAGCATGTACAATAGGCTGCGTTTGCACGCTGAAATGTTAAGCTAGTGAGTCTTAGCTTTGACGTCATCTTATCATCGATCCAACCTTTTAATATCTGAAGAAAAAAGAGAAGTGAATTTTTTGATCATCACAGGTAGCACTTTAAATGCTTCAAATACAATGAAGATATTAACAATACTCGAGTCTGAAAGTGAAGAATGGTCATCGCAGTTAATTTTTCAATTTAAGCAATTGGAAAGAAGAAGCCTAAAAAATCAGGACTTCAACGAGACTCGAACCCGTGACCTCCGCGATACCGGTGCAATGCTCTATCAACTGAGCTATGAAGCTACACATTGGGAGCGAGGTCAACTTATTGAGTTCATATCTCCCGTGAGAAGTGAAGTGACGTAAAGTATATGTGAAATAATTCATAGCAATTGGAAAGAAGCCTGAAAAAATCAGGACTTCAACGGGATTCGAACCCGTGAACTCCGCGATACCGGTGCGATTCTCTACCGACTGAGCTACTGATGAAGCCACACATTGGGAGCAAGGTCAATTTATTGAGTTCATATCTCCCGTGAGGAGTGAAATGACGTAAAGTATATATGAAATAATTCATATTTGAACTGCGGTTGTAGATGAAAGTGAAGAGTGATCATCACAGTTAATTTTCCAATTTAAGATACTGGAAAGAAGAAGCTATCACACTCGGTTGCAGCTATCACACTCGGTTGCAGCTATCACA
>CM042754.1:6983931-7025013 GCA_022496165.2 Catalaphyllia jardinei
ATCACACTCGGTTGCAGCTATCACACTCGGTTGCAGCTATCACACTCTTTAAGGGTTTTATCCCTTCCAGGATCCTTGGTCACCTTGCTACTCGCTCGACCGATCGCGTTGAGACGAAGAATATTTTTTCGCTGTTGTTGTTCAAACGAGTTATTCTGCGGACTGGTATTTTTTACTTTTGCTAAACTGAAGAAATGCGATTCTTGGCACTTTCAATCTGGCTACTAACAAATTGACGTCAGTTTATCATGCGTCTGTCCTGTTATTGATAATGAATTTCGTCATAACATTGTCAAAGTAGCTGCAGACTATTTGTCGATAACAGGACAGACTCAAAAAAACTGACATCAGTTTGCTTTTTTGCGATAAATTATCCAATTGTCCGCTATGGTAAAAATAAAATTATCGTTGCTGACATCGCGCTTGAACTACAACTTTCTCTAAACTTACTTTTCCCGTGCTTTGTTCTTTGGTTTTGCTCTGTTTTGAAAATTTTCACTTCGGTTTGACCGTGAAAAACATCAAGATTTCCTTGCTCCGAATCTCAATGCTGACCACGTCGATAGCTGAAGCAAATGATTGCACAAGTCCATGCAAACCGTTTGAATCGTTTCGTGACAAGCAACGTGACATAGGTTATAACTGCTCTATTGCACGCGAATAGAAATCTAGAACTTGCGAAGTTTCGTTAAAATATAGAGTTTGCTTCATTATTTAGTTTGAATTTTAAGCTCTGTGAAAACGGTTTAACTTATCTAAAACTGACAAAAATTAACAAATAGGAATTGCTTCAGTTTAGTTGCAAAGAATGAATGGAAGATTGGCGAATTTGTTGTAGATAAGATTAATTACAACACGTACAAGTGTCTCGTTAATGAAAAAGGGCCAACTGTTCTGTATTGAGCATAATTTTCACCAAGCGCAATTCAGTCCAAAATAAAAAGGAATTTAAAAACAATCCACAAACTCTCCTCTAAAAAGGCGCGATTGATGCTGTGTGGACATTCGCCTTACTCCATACGTGCTCAGTGTGGAAATGATCGAATTTATCTCAGCAGCTCTTCTTGAAGACTCTTGGAAAGTATGAATTGAACAAATCCCACGTTCTTGGCTGTGAAATGTCATTCACTTTAGCCAAAGACTGCAAACTTATTCAAGTTTCAGTGGAATTTAAAAACATCATTGGAAAACTCCTTTGACACAAAAAGAGCGTAACTGTGGCTAAAGGCAAACGAAGGTGAATTATACTAGATAATTATACTAGATGATGAAGGTGGATGAAGTCAGGAGAAGGTTTAAAATAGGTAAAGATGGTTACAGTTAAATGAAGTTACCCGCAACAAACCTAGGTCCCTCTAGGTCGCTCGTAAGTTCTTTCTATCTGCAAGCAGTACTGTAGTCTACTGTAGCAGGTTCCGTTTGCAAAGTTGACGAATAGCCCTATTCACGGTTTGTTTTTCTCATTTTCATTACAATATAATCCAACGTGGATGCGAGGCAATTTCGGGCTTAAACTACAAAATGGCCCGAAATTACCTCGCATACATCCTCGATTTAATTGTAATGCAAATGAGCAGAATTAACCGTGAAAAGGGCTGTTACGACATAAACATCACAATAGCGTAACGGTTCATGACCCACCCATGCCATCCACTTCTTCAGTGACGCAGGACTGGCAGGAGGGAAAACAAGTTGTGCATGCCCACATTACGCGAAAGACAAAGCTACTAAAAGGGGGAAAGTTTAACTGGATGAAAAGGGTTTAATCTATAGTTCAGGTTGGATTCGTAATGTATAGTTCATATTGGATTCGGCTTTCACATGAGAACGACAGCGTTTTAGTTTGCATAATCTGCTTAGGCCATTCGCGACTCAGTCTTGATAATTCTTTAATTAGTCGATCACAAAATTTGACTTGACTTACTTTTTTTTTTTTTTTTTTTTTTTTGTCAAGGAAATACAGTATTTATTCTTCTCAAGCTTATTTAGTAAGAAAATTATGTGCTAGATTTTGGACAAGTGAAGTAATGCAAAAACCAAAATATTGCAAAGTTACTTACAGCAAGCTACTGAAAATTATAAATAATGCACATTATTGCCTGAATTTTTTTTAACTCTGTAACTACTCGCTTGTGTGTATGTCACCAAGTGAATAGACAACTATAATGTCGCGAAAGTTGACTGCTCTTTTTCTATCACCAACATGGACAAAAAAGTAAGTTTACTTAACCCATTAAGTAGTAGCCAGTTAGTTTTTGACAGTAATTGTTTCATCATTTTTGGCCCTGTGCTTGTACACATGTTCCTGTTATTTACTGCTCTTGAACAATTGGTAGTGTTTTGACTCTGCCTCGTTCCCAGACGTCTTTCTCGCTGCGAAAGGGGTGGGCGCGCAAGGCAGGATCCCTCGCGTGCTCGTCCCCAGTTTCTCGCGCTTTTAGCTCGCCTGCTTCACCTGCTTTTCGACTGAAATCGAAGCACCTGAGGAGGAGGCAGGTTTTTTTTTTTTTTTTCCCAGTTCTCCCAAACTTTTTACTACCCTTCCAAATCACAAATACAATCATTTACGTAACTTACAATACAATACGGCTACTTACACTATTTACAGTACAACAACAGCTACTTACACTACTTACGATACAATACAATTCTACTTGACTTATGCCTCTAGCGCCGCTCGGGAACAAAGGGCCGCGACAGCGCTCCTCCAACGGACACGGTTATGGGAGATCCTCTTCAGCTCGACCCACGTCATTCCGGCTACCTTCACTTCAGCGTTCGTGCTTCTTCTCCAGGCCTACCTGCCAACTTTTCTTTTTTCTTGGGGATTCCAGTCCAGTGCCTGTCGGGTAACGTTTGATGGATATTTGCGCAGCGTGTGGCTAATCCACCCCCAAAGTTCTTCGTTTAAGATGATTTCTGGCCACCTGATGTTCAGGATGTTGCGCACCGGCACCGGTTGACGAACGTTTGTAATTTGTTTCTGTTGGTCTTTGTTGTGCGCCACGTCTCGGAGCCATATAGCATAACTGACTTGACGTTGGTGTTAAATATCCTGATTTTGTTGTGGAGTGAGAGGGCTGAAGATCGCCAGATGGGTGCGAGGGTTCTGAAGAAGTGTCTGGCTTTGCTGATGCGGCTCTTCATGTCTTCGTCTGCTCCACCGTCTTTGCTCACTACACTGCCCAGGTAGGTAAACTTGTCCACTTCGTTGATCTCTTCTTGCTGTAGTCTGACTGGGTCTTGCCGCTTGTTGTTGATGCGTAGGATCTCTGTCTTCCCAGTGTTGATCCTGAGGCCGGTCTTCTCTGCCTCAGCTTCAACACAGCCTAGCTTCTCTTGTGCGTCTTGTTGTCTGTGGGAAAGGAGGCTGATTTCGTCCTCGAAGTCAAGGTCTACTAGTTGTCTGGCGAGTGTCTACTGGATGCCAGTCTTCAGACCTTCTGTGGACTGCCGCATAATCCAATCCACCACCAACAGAAATATTGTCGGCGACAATATGCAGCCCTGACGTACACCGGTCTGTACCTGGAAGGGATCGGTCAGCTTTCCTTCCTGTATGACTTGGCAGGTGGCATCTTCATACAGCTGCTGGATGATGGCGATGTACTTGGGGGGGGGGGGGGGAAAGCCACAGTGCTGCATCAACTTCCAGATGACCTCCCTGTCCACGCTGCCTTCTGGAAATCCACGGAGACGGGACTGTCACTCAATCCCCTTGAAATGCTCGGCCCATCTTACTCTCTGCTCATCTTCTCCAGTAATGGTTTCTCCGCTCTTGTCTCTGACAGGGCGAGTGTTGTTGCTTGTTTTCCCGACAGCACTCTTGTGATCTCAGTCTCTTCATATCGCTCTTCCCCGCTGCAGTCTCTGCTTCCTCCGTGAGTTGGTGGACGAAGGCTCGCTTGTCTTGCCTCGCGCTCTTCTTCACCTGCCGGTTGGTGTCCCAATAAAGCGCCCGCAGCTCTTGCTTCTCCTCACAGTTTTGCGTCAGGTTGATCTTCTCCTTCAACTGATTTCTGTTCGTGATGAGGTTCCATGTGTCAGATGATAACCACTCCTTGCGTTTCTTGGTTTTCTTCCCCAATATCTCCTTGCACGTTGATGTCCAAATGTTGCTCAGTCCGTGCCAATGGTCCCCAACTGTCTCTTCCGCAAGGTTATTCAGTGCACTAAACTTTTTCCTTAGTTCCACTTTGAACATGTCCGCTTTCACTCTGTCTTTCAAGCTGCTCACATTGGACTTGAAGGATGGTCTGTCTGCTTGGTCTTTGTGTAGGCCTTCAGCTTGGTCTGCAGTGTTGCTACCACAAGATGATGGTCTGAGGCTGCATCTGCACCTCGTCGTATCCGCAAGTCGTGTAGACTTGTCCACCACTTCCTGCCGATCCCGATCTGGTTTTCTGTTCTTCCATCTGGGGAGATCAATGTGGTCTTGTGGATTTTCTTGTGGGGGAAGACTGCGCCTCCAATGACCAGGTCGTTGAAGGTACAGAAGTCGGTGAAAAGCTCCCCGTTCTCATTCTGTTCACCCACGCCATGTTTGCCCATGATTTGTTCTCTCTCGGTGTTGTCTTCTCCCACTTTGGCGTTCATGTTCTCCCACGACGATCTTCAGGTCTCTCTTTGGCGCTCGGTTGATGGTTGCCTGGAGCTGATCGTAAAACTCCTCCTTGTCATCTGTGTTGGCGGCATTTGTTGGAGCGTAGCACTGGATGATGGTGACCTTTCTGCCCTTAGAGTTGTATCTGGCCATCAAGATCCTTGGTGACACAGGTTCCCAGGGCACCAGTGCTCTCATTGCCTCGGGTGACATTAGCAATGCGACTCCAAACCTGTGACTGATATTCTTCTTGCCAAGAGTAGATGATCGTGTCCCCGCTCGCTAATCTTGTTCGTCCTGTTCCATTCCATCTGGTCTCGCACAGTCCGAGGATCTTCAAGTCGTACCTGTGCATCTCACTACACACTTGCTCTGACTTGCCTGTCTCGCATAGGGTTCGGATGTTCCAGGTCCCTATCCTGGTCTTGCATTTGGTCGTCAGAAGAGTAGTCGGTTCACTCACTGGCTTCCCGAAGGCTTTCCCCAGCTCGCGTCATGGGCTCTACTACAGAGGACTCTTCCTCGACCTCGCCGTTTTCAGTTCTCGTTGTTGCAGTTTCTGTAACATGGTTGTTTTTAGAGGATTGGGTTGTTAGCCCTATCCAAACCCCCAACCTGGAGGACCAGTGAGTGCTATTCGTCTGGTCTCTACCCTTTGACCTGTCTGACATGGGTATCCCTGCTCAGCATAGCTCTCAGGGTCATCGAGACACGCAAGCCCCCCAACCACGCCAAGGTTGCACTCCCTGGCGATAACTCCCATCCTTGCAGGTCTATGTTTTCAAACATCACTTCTTGTTTGCTGTTTCTAAGATACTTGCCGACACTTTAACTTCAGTGCTGTGCACTCGCCCCTTTGAGTCGTATACTTGTGTAGTCCATGCAGTGAACATACCCTTGGTAAGATGCATTTAAGGCTTTAACCTAAATGAGTCTATGTCTCAAATTTGGTAATAACTGTTTCCTTACAGCGATGCACAATTTTGTAACTTTGTAAAGATACTTTCCCAAGACAACCATGATCAAGAAACACAAGTGTATCGAACAATAGTAAAAAACCCAATTTAAGAGGAACGAAAGTGATGTAAAAGATTCAGCTCGCTTATTAATTAGGTGCACAAACTACAATTTTTGCTACACATTGCCGCCTAATCAGAAATTGGGAATTCAGGTAGGTCTAGTCTGTTGTTTGTTTACTTGTCACCCTGACTCATCTGGGTGTTACAAGGTTACAAGTGGCAAGCAGGGGTCACTGATATTTAAAACAGTTTTCTTACTGATATATTATCTCTTTTTCCCTCCTTGTCGTGTAACTATAAGTCCAAAAGTAACGACCCCAGAAAGTACTGACCCTCCAAACCAAGGGATAAAAATGCTATTGTTACCAAATCTTGAAGGTTGTACCTCTAACAACAACAACAACAACAACAACAACAAGCTTTAATACCAGATTAAAAGCCTCTAAAATAGTAACGACCCTTCAAAGATAGGAAGCTCAAACTTGACTTGTTATGACACCGCGTGGAAATAACAGAGAACTCAACCAAAATGATCTGGTATTTGTCTTAGATCTGTTAGATGAATCTGTTAAGACAAAGGCAATGTACAGTAATACTCTACTTGTTGAAGCATACATTCATTTCAACAAGGTTTGTGTTTGCTGCACACAAAATGACCTCCTGGAGCTAGCTGGTCTTGCACAACGTATGTGCACGTAGTCTATGCAACCAGTTCTAAGTTTTACGTAGCTGACTGAATTTCTACAATTTAATCATGCAACTTTTGTCACAAATTTTAGCTCAAAACATCTGCATCACTCTTTTCAACTCTTCTAGCCTCTTGCCCCATGCTCTCAGAAGAGGCTAAACAGTTGTTTTTTTTCAAAAGACAGGCAGTTTTATAAGGCGGATTTATTGGTTGCTGGGTCGGTGACAGTGGCTGATATTCCTTTTCTCCAGTGGAAGTCACAAGTGGATATGTTTGGTCTGCATCATAACCACTAAGGTCGCCACAGGCTATAAAGGGTACGATAATCCTGTTTACTCCTTCTAGACTGTAAATTGAAAAGAAAAATAGTACAATATAAGATAAATGAAGTAGAAAGTGCTAAGTAGTCTTGACTACTAGTTTCTTCAGGGAGGAAAGCTAGGAAGCGAAGCGAAGGGTCTTGAACCCTGATCCTTTTTAAGGATGCGGCAAACGAAAATCAATCACCCTGTTTAAGGCCCACACCCAAAAAATAACACCCTATTCAAGGGAAAAATAAAAACTAAGAAAAGCATGATTGAGAACCTCAAACACCCTACTATATCCCACAGCAGTACCCCCTGGGGCATTTGATCTCCTAGCTTTTTGTTGCAGCACATTAATATTGAATGCACCTTTAATTTTATGCTGAGAGTAAAAAGCAACACCATGACAAACACACATTGGTTTGCCACAATCTACTCTGGATATATTGATGAGTTAACATTTACACAGTACATCAAGGTGGTACGACACTACTGACAGATGTGAGAAATTCTATGGGTTATCCCTGGCACTTCTTTTTTATCATGAAAATTGGTTATGTTAATATGTTAAGACAGTTATTACATGTACCTTGCAGAAGCAATGGGGACAAGCAATAAAGTGTACATATATTCAGAAGTACGCACCTTTTGAACTGGTTTGGGTCAATAAGCAGAGGGTTACACATTGTGGGTACATATCCAGCTGGTGGGGAGTAATTCTGACAAACCACAAAAGATTCAATGCTTGAACTACGACTGCTCCGTGGCTTACATATTGACACAGTTGGAAAAAATACCTTGAGCTGGCCATACAACATGTCAACATCTTTTCCCCGAAAAATTTTGGCAACAAAGTTTCCTCTGGGTTTGAGTACATGTGTGGTAATATTAAGTGCTGCAAGCAAGAGTTGCCCCTGGACGTATTCATCGATATCATGTAGCCCAGTGACATCTGGAGCACCATCACAAATAACCAAATCAGCTTCTTCTCCTTCAAAATGGCTGACAATTTCATGAGCAGTTGAGAGCTAAATAAATGTGGATTAAAAGTTAGATAATAAACTAGATAATCCTCTACCAGTATTCTGTAAGTCATACATTTGCAAACATATCCTAATATATTATATATTCATTTGTACACTTGTATGATAATGTGAAATACAAGTAAGCAAGCAAGCAAGCAAGCAAGCAAGTAAAACCTTTAATAAGATACACCTATAAAAAATTAAATACTTACAAGAAAATGATTAAAATTAAAAAAAATATATGGGAAAGCTTATGTACAAGATAAAATTTAAAAACTAAATTTGCTATTGACTACAAAATAATGTTAGAGCAATTTCTGTTGTTGATTACTATCTCATCAAGGTTCAGTTTTCTTATTTTATTTATGAACACACATAAACTTGGTGAATCCCTTTGATTTTCAGTTAGTTTTGACCATAAAAATGGCCCAAAATATCTAACAGAGTGCTTGCCACAATGTGTAGTGTCAAAACATGGTAATAGGTGTACAAATTCACTATTCTGTAGCGAGTGTGCAGAGCCTTTGCGGATAAATAGTTCAGAAACGCAGTCAGGTACAAGACCATGTTTGACTTTGTACATATTAAGTACTGTGATATCCTGAAGCCGTCTATTATATAAAGAGGGTATATCAGCACGTCTTAGGAGTTCTTCATAAGTAGCAGAGTGGGATTTGTACATTACCCTTAGGGCTCGTTCTTGTGTTCATTCTAACTTAACATAAGCTCTTACAACATACTGTAAGCTCTTACACTTACTAATAAAGGTTACAGTGAAACCTGTCTTAAGAGGACATCCTTGGGACCCCAATCTGTGTCCACTTAATACAGAATGTTCGATCTAAACATGTTCTGTTATATTGTGCAATAACAGTTTATTACCGGTATTAATCCTTTTGAAAATGTCACATTTATTGATCGATGTGGAAATCTGGTAACTAGCAACCTGGACTCACTGTGGTACTATTAATCTGTGGTGTGTGTTTGGCACATGTGCAGAGACAGGTAAAAAATGTGCTCAACTGTACAGGAGACTGCCATGTTGGAACTTTGTACTCATTATTTACTTGCTGCATTTCATTGTGCATTGTCGCTGCATTCTATTCTGTCAGAAGTTTCTGATACTGTATTAAGTTCAGTCTTGTGGTTTACACAAAATGGTGCCAGGACCCTGGAATCAATCGTTTCTGTCATGAGTGATCATGACAGAGAACTGATAGCATGTGGTGGAGTTGGATCTTCAGAAATTGTCAACTTAGTTGAATTCACAGAACAGTACAGTACAGATAAGCAAAGCTGATAAACTGAAGGATTCTCTGAAAATCGCTGTCAAAATGCGAGGAAACTTGCGTCAGATGATAACTAACAAAAGCAAAAAACACTTGCTGCAATCTTTGACAAGGCTAACAAAGCCAAGGTTGTGGAAGATAACGTTGAACAGTTGAAAGCTAGTCAACAAAAGATCAGAAATGAGGCAACTGGACAAAGAGATTCAAAACATTCAAAGAACACTTGGGGAGGGGGACACTGTAGATCAAGCATGCAGAAAATATTTCTGATACACATTTAGTTCCATTGAGACAACTCCAAAGTGCACAATGTAAAGGATATCTCGATTGTCACAAAGTTCAATTTTCTGAAGGGCCAGTTGTCAGAGAAGGTGAAAATGGGAGAGGAATGTATCATGGACCCTGAAGATAACTACAATTTGCTGGTTGAAACACTGGTGGATAATAAATTATTATAATGGTGACAAAACTGCCATCAAAAATGCTCGTTACAATGGTTAACCCACGATACACAGCTTCAGCTTTGTGTACCTTCTCTGACAGTCTTATGAGCGACATAAGGGGCCAAAAAAAGTTCCCTGTCACTCCTGTGGGATACTTGTACTCACAACATATTTTAATGTGAACTTTCTATCCAGGATAGAATCTCTGCAGTTAAATCTAAGCAATTGTGTTTCAATTTTCTCAGAGGGGGTCATGCCACTTATCAGTGTCAGTTGCAGTTCAGATGTTCAGTTTGTCAGAAACCCCATCACACTACACTTCATGGAGCGTCAGGTCTTCAATCATCACTTACTTCCCCTCCTGCATCAGTCAGTATGCATGCTGCACCTGCTTCAGAAAACACACAGCATGGTGAACCAACCACCACATCTGCCCTCCCATCAAGATTTGCCAACCACAACTCTGAGAATGGGGTCCATCCAAATGAGACCTAATACTCATGCCAGTTAGCCTGAATTTCACACGCGACCTTCAGCGCAAAAACGTCTAGACAAAACCAAGTTTTGGTGGACGTCAATCATCGCCTCCTTACCGACTGTATACAAAATTTACAAAAAAAGGTCTCAAACTTTGCAGCGGTCCACTCGTAAAATTATCATTTTACTTTCAGTATGCTCAATTAGCTCACTAAATACACTGGAATTAAATATTTATTGAAATTTGTAACTAAAGATGGGCGGATTAGGTTTCTCAACGGCCATTCACACGCATGAATGACCGTGAGAGCAAGCAAATCTACACACCAACTGAATTATTTCTGTATGTATTTGTTTTTGGGCTATGGACTGAACAAAACTTCTAATAAACCGTATAATTTTGTTTCAGGGTCATTCATGCATGTGAATGGTCCTTGAAAAACCTGACAAACATCCATGAACGTCTTCATTTATAGATTTTAAGGGGTGTTAAATGCCAGTATACTTAGTGAGCTAGCCGTACATATCAAAAGTAAAATGATAACTTTTATGAGTGGACTGCTGCAAGGTTTCAGACTTTTTTTCAACTAAATTTTACATACAACTGCTTTGCTTTCATTTGGAAAATGGCTGTGCTGTTTTGAAAGTTCAGTCGCCACAAGTGGAGCCTGATATATTAAGAACTTTCCATATCCCGTTGCCAAGTTTACGAATACATCACTTCCACTAAGCATTATCATCCAGTGCCTTCAGACATCTCTCTCCCCGAGTTAGCGAGAGGAGGAGGCAGCTGTCAAATTCAGGCTACATGCCTGTCAGAGTACAACACTATGACTTTGTGCCACAGTCAGCCCAAACCAATCATCTTGAAAACTGCTGTCACTTCAGTCACCAATGTTGAAATCACAAAAAAGGTAAATATATTTATTGAAGGGTCCTCTCTTTCATACATCACCAGCATCATTAGCTAAGAAACTCTGCATTAATCCTCACTGCAGTAAGATTGTGTGTATTAACACATTTGTCGGGGCTACATCCAATAATACACACCTAGTAAGATCAGTCAACATCATGACAGATGAGGGAGCAATCAGTATAGATACTCTCATCACAAATGTTATCGTCACTCTACTTGACCGTAATAGCTGGGCTGATAGCCTCAAATTTCCTCACATCACCAGTCTTCAGCTTGCAGATGCCTTCAGTCAGACTCAATTTCCTGTTGAAATTGTTATTGGTTTGGATGCAGTGTAGCAGTTCCTGAAACCTGATGTAATCTATGGCTACCCAACTGCTCAAGTGTCCAGTCTGGGATATCTCATCTTGTGAAGACTCTTTCCTACCACTGACAGTACCAATGATTCCCAAACAGCTTTACAGTGTTTTGCAGCAGGTCACTCCCTTGACAGCTTCCCAATTGTTGACAGTAAATGGTATACATTTAGTTACACTCGTGTAAAGGATCTTGAGGTACACAGCAAAGTTGGAGATTTCCCTAAAATTGAAACACTAGGAATAGTGGACCCCAGGGATACCAGTCAAGAGGATGATTTCCTAGGGCATTTCTAATGCCAAATCACATACCATGATGGAACCTACTTTGTTCCACTGCCATGGCTGGACAATTATCCTCCTCTATCTTCGAACTTCCTCACAGCTGTCTGCAACAAGTAAAGAAGAGGCTTCTCAAACTGGATCTTTGGAAGTCTTAAACCAGCATCATTGCTGGCCAAATTGACAAACGAAAGGTTATGTGGAAGCTGTTCCTGCCAGTGATCCCTCAAGTAAGAATGATACTCATTATCTCACCCATTTCTTCGTTTAACATCCAGAAAGCAAAACGTCACTTATTTGCAGCCAATGCAGGTCATGTCTCTCTAAACGATTGTTCATACAGCAGGCCCTGCTTCCTCAAGTCATTAAACACTATTATTCATCGCTTTAGAACTAACAAGTATGCCCTTGTTGCAGGGCTCGAAGTTAACTTTTTAGTCCACTCGCAAAATTTGGCTAGTAAGATTTTTTCCACTACCAAACTGGTGAGACCACTAGCATATTCTTTCCAAATGTTTGAAAAACATGGATAATTCTAACTTGCGAACATTTGCTAGTGGATATTTTTCTCACTCGCAGCTTATCAAAATCACTCGCATTTTGTAAGTTTGCGAGTGTCAATTTCGAGCCATGCTTGTTGCTGACATTGAGGAACCCTTCATGAGAATAAAGATTAATGAAGAGGATTGGGATTGTAACTTTGTACGTTTTCTGTGGTTTGAAGATGACAACCCAGACAAACCAATGAAAGTTTACTGCTACAAGTCTGTCTTCTTTGGAGGAACAAGGTCTCCATTGAACCTTAATTCCACAATTCTTTATCACCTTTCTAAGTATGAGAAAGATAAAGACTGAGTTGTTCAATCTGTTGCTCAAGACCTTGAAGGGAAGCTTTACTGCTATAATGTACTAACTGGAGCAAATGATGAGAACGCTGTCATTCAGTATACAAGATCTCAAAGGCAGGTTATGAAGCTTAAGGATGCTAACATGAATCTACGCCAGTGGTTCACCAATTCTCCAGCGCTGACCGCCATTATTGGCAAGATGAGGACTGGTTCTGACAGAGGTCATGCTGGCCTGTTAAGCATGACATAGAACCCTAAAGAAAACATGCTATGGATCCCACAGAAAGCCATTGTAATTCCCCCCCACACGAGGTTCACCAAATGACAAGTCCTCAGTTCTGCTTCATCAATATTTGATCCTATTGGTCTCATCTCTCCTGTCCTTATTCCAGCCAAGAAATTCATTTTGTCTTGGTGGGATAAGGGATTTGACTGGGATGAAGTTTTCCCTGATGAACTCTGGCTGGCAACTTTACCACCAAATCGCCAAAGATACACTCACTTCATTCAGACTTTGACAAAACTTTACCAGTAAAAATGCATGTATTTTGTGATGCATGCCCCACCACTGCAACCAGTTGCTGTATCCTCTTTGTTCAGAATGCAAAGGTCAGGAACATTGGCTCCAAGGTTAAACTTTCCTCATCTAAACATGCATGAACAGTTCCCCAATGGGAATTAATCACCACCGTAATGGGTGCTCACCTTGGCACAGCCATAAGAGCAATGTTCAGTAAGGATTTCCCATCCATCTCATCGTACTGCTGGACTGACTCCACAATTTGTCTCCATTGGCTGTTTAGTACCAAGCGTCTCCCAGTCTTCATGCGCAATAAATTGAACTGACCTACAGTGTATCCAGCTGGTCTCATGTCAGCTGCAGACATACTCTCCCATGGATGCAGTGCAGATGAGCTCCTTCAATCAGCCCTATGGGAAAGAGGTCCTCCATGGTTAACAGACCATTCACTTTGGCCAAGATGGAGCCCCAAGAGCCTTGCAGAAGATGGCGCTGTTTCAGCCACAGCAATGGACAGTTTGCTCAGGGTACTCAGTCTCACAGGGGCAGTCTCCAGGATTTGATTGAGAGCTCCCACTTCTAGTCCTATGAACGTGTCCTTTGCCTAATGTCTTGAGATTCATTTCCAACCTGAAGCATGCATCTGGTAGGTCACATGGGTCAGGCCAATGTCCTACAGTCATTGATTTGGCAATTTCAGTTTCTACAGCTGCTGAAATACCCCAAGCAGAAGTCAGGATTCTTTGTGCTCACCAGATACAGCATTGTAAGCAAGAATGAGAGTACCTTCTTAAAGAGCAGACATGACCCACCTGTCAGCACTTCAAACCCAGACCTCAGCTGGTTCGTCAACTTAATCTGAAGCTCAGCCCAAATGGCCTTTTAGTTACCCCCAGCATGCAATGCTTGAACAAGATGCAAGAGAACCAATTCTCATTGCTAAAAAGTCTCAGTTTACAACTCTGCTTGTTCATTCAGTCCATGATAGGCAGCTTCATACCGGAGTAAGAGACACTGTTGTAGCACTGCGCAACAGAGTTTGGTTCATGATTTTTGCTTTAACAGGGTGAAACCATTCTCTACAGTGGGAATTGATTTTACCGGTCATCTGATGGTCAAGAATAGTATCAAGACAAAAATGTTACGTCTACCTCTTCACTTGTAGCTCTACTTGCAATGCAATTTGAGAGATTGCTGATTACATGATAACCAATCGGTTTCTTCATGCATTCAGGCATCACTGTGCCATCTATGGAACTCCTTCACTGATCCTGTGTGATAATGCCAAAGCAATTCAGAAAGGGGATGGAGAAATTCAGAAGTTGTTTTAAGTCATAGAAGATCAAACAGCGCAGCATCAAACATTACAGTCAAGTCACAGCACTGGGGAGGCATGTACGAGGGACTGATTGAAGTATCGGTAGTTAAGATGTCATTCAAGAAAGTTTATGGTCACATTCTCATCAGTTTGCCTGAGTTACAAACTCATCAAAGAGGTCCAAGCAGTCATGAATGATCATCCAATCACAATTCATCTACCATGACACTGTCAAAGTTGTTGAGTGGTTTTTAAGTTACTGCCTTGCTACACCCTTTTGTTGATCCTGACAAGTTGGAGAATGAAGACTTCAATGAGCATGATCACCTCAACAAGGCCTTGAAACGATGCTCATCACTATGGCCACCAACTGTCCAATACATCTCTTGTATCTCTTGGAAGTCACACTCAGGGATCCCAAGGAACACTACAGGAACTGAACTGCAGATTCCACAGGATGAAACACTCAGAGGAAGCAAACAAATAATTACTTCATGCCCCTGCCCCCAGTATGTGGAATCTGGTAACTAGCAACCTAGACTCACTGCGATACTATTAACCTGTGGTGTACGTTCGGCACAAGTACAGAGACAGGTAAAAAATGTGTTTGCTTGCATGAGGGACCACTATGTTGGAACTTTGTAGTCGTTGTTTACTTGCTGTGTTTCATTAAGCCTTGTCACTCCTTCTGTTCCGCCAGAAGTTTCTTATTCTGTATTAAATTCAGTCTTGTGGTTTACACAAATGATAAGCACATTTCACTGCATATCAATACATAAATTAACCTGTGATCGTTCCCTCTACATGGTTAAAACAAAGGATGAAATAACTCAGGATTGTACTAATTAAGATATTGATAGTTATACTGATGAGGCTATGAAAAATATGGTGCACAGAAATCTGTAAAACTGAGACCACCAATTGGGTACAGTGTAAGACCAATGACTGCTCATAACACAATGTGCAGTCAGTCAATGCATCGATCTAGAATATTCTACTTACCATTAAAACGACATCACTGAACAATTTCAAGGAGTTTGAGACAGCTTTTACATACAGAAATACCTTGAAGGATCATGTTAATGTAGGTTTTGTGTAACAAAACGGCTTAATATTGGTGTCCATGTCTGCTTAATACAGGTGTCCACTGAGTGCAGGTTTGTTTAATTTACAAACTGCTTTTGCACTGGCAGGGTACAAAGAAGTTCGGGTCCAATAGCCCGGGGCTAGTGGATTTTGTGGTCAGGCTAGTAGATTTTATCCTTCACTTCCCCGACGGGCAAGTAAAAGTTTTGGGGATTTTTTTTTCAAATTAATTGACTAAAGCACTGTAAAACGTCAAGATTTTTTTTAACTTCCTTTGTAACAAAAGCCGCTGTCTGCCACAGCGAAATTTGCATAAAACATATCGGGATCGCATTACATTTAATTATTGTTTGGCGTGAAATTGTCGCTGCTCAAGAAATATTTCAAAGGAATGTTAAGTTGTCTAGTCATGTTAAATTGAGGATCATTTGGAAAATTTGGTCGTGAATTGAGGTAGGAAATTCATCGACATGTTAAAAGCGAAAAGCACGCGAGATAAATAACATTCTGCACCAAAATCAAACACCGATACCTTTGGCCTTCCCTGGGAATAATTTATGGAACGCCATCCTATTGTTTTGAAGTCTTTTTCAAAATGAAACTAACAAAAAGTTTAACGAAAGTTTTGCTTATTTGAAACCTTTATCACGTTAAAAATGCAGATGAAAATTCTTAGCTATGAATTTGCATACCACGTAATTTTGTTTACGAGTTTACCGATGCATGACTTGGCACTACCGAGACTCGAAACGGCTACATGTCCATTTACTTAGCTTTTCCTCAGAAAAACATTTATCTAGTCAATGAAACATCTTAGCTCAAGAAGTAATATGATGATGCGAGCATTTTAAACATAAAATAATGCTGTAATTTTGTAAGAGTTAACTTACGGTAAATAAAGCTTTCCTTCTGTAATAGACATTTTTCTTGTGGGAAATAGTTCTTTTGAGTGAATTGCACAATAAATTACCAGGTAAGGCTTTTAATACTTCGCTTAGGCTAACTCTGTTTAGTGAACACATTAGAGCTTCAGACTCTAGTTAAATTAAATTGATTTTTTGCTAGATTTCCAATATTTTCCAAGTTGCATAATTAAATCTAATATAAACCCTGAATTGTGGTACCAGTGAATTAAAAGAGTCTTACCAACCGGTAGTTAATAAAAGTTTACTAAACATTTACTATAAAATGCTGGCCTACATGAAGAAGTTAACTATTGATGAATTAATTAATTAATTAATTAATTGATTAAATCATTGTACTTCCGAAAATTTTTTGAGCTAGTGGAAATGACCTCCGGGCTAGTACATCTTGGCTCCAGCTTGCCCAAAGGGCAAGCTGGAAAATTGGACTTCTTTGTACCCTGACTGGTGACTACCATTTCTATATGGTAGCTGAGCCAATCAGATTACAGCATTTGTATCATTTACTTTTGCATTAGTATATAATAAAACCTCCACTAATGGACAACTCACATAACCAGACACCACATTTTTACTTCCCACAAGTGGAAACCTTTCTTAAGAGGTCACTTTTTCTGGTCTTAAGAGAGTCTGCTTCTGGGGAGTTTGACTGGACTAGTAGATCTCTTCTAATCTGAAATTTTTCATTAGTTATTTTGGAATAAAATTAATGGTATTAGCTCAGTTAAGGTCAGGAGCTAGGTTCTTTAGGCGACTCTGTGACTGGCCACTTTTGCAGCCTGTGAAGAGTCTTACTCTGAATCATGATGGAATTGTACATGAAAAAACTGATTTTAATATTGCGAGTTACTTCAGTATTTATGCTAAAATGTCTTTCCGAAGTAGTTCACTGAGCGAACTTGTTAAGTGAATAGCAACCTTGATGCAGGAGCTGGTTACCTGTCAGCCCCCAAGTCGATTAGCTCTTAAGGCTGGTTTTCACTAGCGACTGAGTCAGAGTCGGTGTCATAGTTGGAGCTGTAAGAGAGCTTATAACCTAGTGAAAATCAAAAATCGAAGTCATAAGTGGAGTCATAAGCTCAACAGAATCGGACTCGGAAGAATCAGAATGCTTCCATTTCTTCTGATTTCGTTTACGACTCTGTCGCTCCGTCACTTATGATCCAATGAAAACTAGATTGTTGGAGTCAGAAGCAGAAGACAACAACAACAACTTTATTTATAGAATAAATTCGGCACAAGAGAGACTGTTCCGCAAATAACATTGCTAGTCTGGGCGGAACAGTCAATTACAATGAAAATGAAAAATGAATAATAAATTTACAATAGATCAATACAATATAAAGATCAATACAATATAAAAACGAATAATAAATTTACAATAGGAAACTTACATAATTTTCAAACAGATTGTACCAAAAGAGTAGAGTTTTGTTTGGAAGTGTTTCTTGGGGAGCTCTCTTAATGCTGCTGGCATCTCATTCCAAATTTTAGCTCCTACTCTTGAGAAAGCTCTTTTTTAGATTTCTAACCTAGATTTCTTAATATAGAATTTATGTTCTGACGAAGACCGAGTGTTATAAGAGTGAATACTGGTAGTGTCGCTGAATGGGTTTAAAATGTTGCTAGGTACCTTACGGTTTCGTATATCATGCATTAAGCAACAGACGGATTTAAAATAAAGAAAATTTAGAGGTAAAATATCGGCATGAATAAACAAAGGGACTGCATGTTCACATCTCTCTACGGAAAATATAAATCTAAGTGCTCTTTCTTAAAGATAGGTAGGATTTACTCGCAAGACCCCATGCAGTCAGGCCATAAGTTACGTATGACAATATGAAGCGAAAGAACCAGCCAACTGCAAGGCCCTGCAAGGTCCAGAATCAAACATTGTCATTGGTTTATTCTTCCACTTCTGCTTGTGACTCCAACAAAACAGTTTTCAGCGTTCTGCTTCCGACTAAACCGTTTGATTTTCACTACATCGTATCACTCTACGCTTCTGATTACGACTCCGACTCCGACTCCGTTGCTAGTGAAAACCAGCCTTTAGCCAGTTACATGTAGCTAGCCCTCAACCAGAAGTTGATTAGTCCCAAGCCAGTTAGCCTCAATCAGAAGTTGATTAGTCCCTAGCCAGTTACTCTCAACCAGAAGTTGAATAGTCCCTAGCCAGTTAGCCTCAACCAGAAGTCGAATAGCCTCCATTCACGATTTAAGAGCGAGAACTAGACAGTGTTTTTCGACTTCTGGTTGGGGGCTAAACGGTTAGGGGCTAATCGACTCAGGGTTAAACAATACAGCAAAATGGCGACCAAAATCGCAACAAAGTTTGAATTACATGACATAGCTTCTTTTGTTAAATAAAAAAGTTCTTACTTTAGTGATGTCACCCTGTATTTGTATAACGCCAGGGAGAGGAGCCATGGCTTGTAAATCTACCGCTACAATCTTGACTTTGTCCTTGTTTTCTGGACGTTCTTGGATCAATTTTCTGCTCAGTACTTGACTCCAGCTTCCGGGTGCCGCGCACAAATCCACCACACGGTTAACGCCATTAAACAAGTTAAAGTCTTCATTTAGTTGCAATAATTTAAATGCACTTCTAGCTCTCCAGCCTTCTTCCTTTGCAAGTCTGTAATAAATATCTCTTTTGTCCTTAGAAGAACGTCCCATCCCCACTTTCCCTGCTGCATCAAGGGTAAGCTGAGACAAGCTGAGATCATGTGTAACCAAACATGACGTATTTACTTTTTGATTTTGTACATGCTGACCAAAATGATCGCGGTATTTTCGACGAGAATGGAAATGGGAACCAGTTCCCCCTCCATCATCGCCATACACCTCTCGTCTTTGCATAACTGAACATGGCCGGCGCCACTGAAGATCATCAGAGTGGTTCAGTCGAGCATTCCGTGGACCTTGAAACTCAAAAAAGGGAAATAACAGAAGAGTTAAAGAAGTCTTTAGTTAAGGGTAATATCTGGTGAGTTTTATAGAATACTTTGGGGTAGAAATTGTATTAGAATAGAAACGGAAGTTAACTTGAAGAGTTGAAGTAAGACTTGATTCAAAAAACAGTTTTTTTTCTATTAGTTTATTTATTCATGTGAAGATTAAACTATATGGTTTGTTATCAGAGAGTCTTAAGAGGTACGAGCCTTAAGCAACTTGGAGTAGGGCGACCATATTTGGGTGAAAATTATTACTTTTAATAGTTTTTCTTATCTAACATATGCTTATAACTACATGTACAGCTGTAGCTTGATGGATAATTTTGTACGGCCATTTCTCAAATCCTGGCAAGACCATATAGGTTTTTTTTGTGGTTATTGCGTGTTTTCTCATTTCTGCACCAAGGCCCACTCTTCCAGTGCATAACTTGCTGCATGAAGCACCAAGATATAAAATAATTCATGTACTTCCTTAGATACGATGTCCAGATGGATTGGTCTATTGTTTAGTGGCCACTGACATAATCGCATGTCTTGAGTGGATGTTTTGCTCTGGTACAACCTCTAAGCATCCTTAAAGGATGTTCACTTTCCTGCCTTTTCTGAGAATCACAGTAATCAGCCGCTATAGTTTTCTAAACCGATACATACTCTGCATATGAAACCATAAACATATATATTTCAATATACTTCAAATGTGATGACTACTAGAGGTGGTTTCTGAAGATTTTTGTCACCTCTGCTGTGAAAACATCTACATCTCTGCCTCTTCCTGTTTGCATTCTTGATTTTCAGTTTCCTTGCTCAAGAGACCTCTTCTCTACTGAACATCCAGCTTAAATATTTAACAGGAAAAGCTGTCCATTTGTAGACAGCCCCTGAATTTCCAATTTTTTTTATAAAAAAAAAGAGCTGTTCTGTATTACCCATTTTGCAAATTATCCTGGAGTCTCTGTATAGTCTGTTAAAGTACGGGGTACAGGGTTCGCACAGGTCCCGGAAAACCTGGAAAGTCCTGGAAAAGCTACTGGTCCTGGAAAGTTCTGGAAATCTGTTAAACCCAACTAAACACACAGAGCGTCAGCTTTCGAATGTCTTAACAGGCTGTGGCCAATTTACATTATCAACCCAGTTGTAGAAACCAAATTATCGTGTAAAAATATGAAGTGTATGGAGGGTAGTAAGGAGAATAAACATTGAGATCTTGGGAGTGTAGGGGTTAATGTGAATTTTAGAGCCCTTGAAAAATTAATCTGAGCCGTGGAAAAGCCCTGGAAAAGTCCTAGAAAATTGTTTCTGATAAAAAAGTACAAACCCTGAAGTAATTATTTGCTGTGTCTAAGAACACAATGCAGTGATCCCTGTCAGCGTATGCACCTGGATACCTCTTGCTGGAATCTGACATGCTAGAGGAGGCTGCTAATACTGTCAGCTGAGTAAAAAGAAGTCACTGTCACAAATTCTGAAAAACCATTTTGGTAAATATTCAATGATCAAGAACAATTATTGTTTCTAAAATACAAGAGCAGACCTTTACAACAGAACTGCACATTTTAAGAGGACAATTAGCTAACTAAGGAGATTTTGAAAGAAATTCTGATTAAATGGAACACTGTCCACACAGACAACAGATCTTCTTATAGCAGTTTGTTCAATAAAAGTACCATTTCTTTGTGAAGTGCAATCTCAAAAATTTGTTTTGGGACACAGGACTTTGCTAAGTTATCTTATTTTCTAATTTGAAGGTATCTTGTTGATTGTCGTTGGTTCAAACAATGGAAGAAATTTGTTGGATTTGATACATGGGATCAGTTTGGTGTTGGTGAAGAGTTGAATAATCCTGGTCCTATTGACAATTCAAGTCTTTTTGCAGGTGAGCCAATATTGTGGTTGACAGTGTCAAATTTAATGGGGTGTGTAAATTGTTCAATTTAATTAATGGATGCCATTCTGAATCAATCCTTGACTTTGCACACCTTGCTAAGTCATTGCTGCTCTCAGGGAATACAATCTTAAAATTTTGAAGAGCCGGCCACTTGATGTTTTGAAAACCAAATTACATACAGAACCAATGATCTTTGATTCAAGCAAGGAAAGATTCAATCTTCTTCCTAACATAAATTTTAATTCGTAATATTTTGTGATGTTTGTACAAACAAGTACAAGTAATTATTAGTGATTGGTTTAAGAACTAAACTACATGTACCTCATAAAAGGAATAGCAAATGGTGGGACAAATTTATGCTGAATAATTTGGACTTAGTTGTGTATTGTACATGAAGCTATCTTTTGCAGGAAGTTGATTTCTTGAAAGAGAAATACAGTACTGTTACTTTCAATTTCTAGTTTCTCTCAACACATGAATGAAAGTAGGAGTGTACACTGTAATCACTAGAAAGATGAAAGCAAAAAAAAAAAACAAAAAGTGAAAAAAATCAATGTTTTTAAATGGTTAGTATGAACATACTATATTTATACGGGTCCTTATAAATTAATTTTGAGTGGAAAATTAATGTTATTTAACAACTGCATCGCTAAAATGGAAGTTGGGTGCCTGAAGCATCCAGGAGCTTCCACTATTGGAAGATGAAGTCTGCTCCCATGGCTGTCAAATCCTGGCAACCCAGCCATGAGCCCCCACACAGTAAGGGGAACAGGCACCTGTCACACTGTAAAAACAGTGAAAAAGAAGGAGGGAAATATTATTAAAACTCTTTTATTTCCAAAAATGATCTATCCTAGTTCGGTGATTTGTACTCCGCATGAAGTCAATAGTTTGATTTTTCGATTTTTGTGGAAAGGCAACGACAAGGTTACCCGACGTTCAACATATGCACCCTTTGACCAAGGTGGCCTTAAAATGTTAGACTATGAAAATATGGTTAAGATTACTGTGGTTTCTGGAAATCTTATTTTGATCATCTCTTGGTGAACAAAGGGGGTTTATTTTTAATTCAGTGCAATTACGATATCAACCAATTAACAATCTCGGCAAATTTTTATCGAGAACTATTGGATTGGTGGTCAAAATTAAGAGAAGGATCCTGATAATATACATAAGTATATTTTATGGAACAACAAAGAAATAAGGATTGACGGCAAAAGTGTCTTCTATAAACATTTCTTTAATAATAATATCATATACACAACTCATCTGCTTTATGAGATGACAAACATTGAGTCCTTCAATGTCGTCAGGGATGCAGGATTGAAGAATTCCAACTTTTTAGTATGGACGGGTTTAAGGCAATCAGTTCCACTGAAACTGCATGTTCAAGTGCCCAATTTTGAGAATATCCATCTTCTTATAAAGCAAAAATACGAAAAACCAACTAAATGGGCCAAGTTGAGAGTAGAATTTAATCTGGAGGATAAGCAACTTTCGGAGGCTTTTGTTATGCCACTGAGAGTTGCAACTGAACCTTATCTACGTTCTTTTCAGTATAAAGTATTAAATTCTGTTCTAAATACAAATGAATTACTTTGTAAGATAGGCTATATTTCTGACCCCAACTGCTCCTTCTGTCATCAGACTACTGAGACCATATCTCATATTTTTTTTGATTGTTCCTTTTCTACTTCCTTTTGGAATGAGACCTGTGAAAAATTTTTAAATAAACTTAATAGTTGCGTTTGCCTCTCTTTAGAATATCGTGAGATTATTCTAGGATTCTTAACGGGGGAGATGGATCTGCTTAACTATATAATCATTTTAGGAAAAACGTACTTGTGGACTTGTCGGTGTAAAGATACGAACCATCTTTCAATCACTTTGAAAGAATTTATTAAATAAATATCAAACCAAAAGTATATTTCTTACAAATTAAATAACATCAATCCGTTTAAGAAAAAAAGGAAAATTTTTGAGGAATTGTTTCTTTTAAACAATTAAGTCTACAATTATGTGCTTGTTCTAAATAGTGTAAGTATGAGTAGTGCAATGTAAATGTAAGTATGAAATGAGAATTGTAAGTAGTGTGAAGAAAAATAAAATGGGAAGGAAAAAAAAAAAAAAAAAGGAGGGAAAGGGGTGGGAGGAGCACTGCCTGGGCAATGAGCGGCCACATGATGGAACGCAAGAGAACGCCTCTTGTATAATGCCACGTTACGCTATGCTACGATCCATAAGCACGTGGAATTCCAACACATGGGCATATGTGTTGACACCGCTGACCTCCAGGGGAATGCAAGCACTCTTTGTTGTTAACTCCGTTAAATTACATTTAGCTGCATTTAACAACTGCATCGCTAAAATGGAGGTTGGGTGCCTGAAGCATCCAGGAGCTTCCACTATTGGCAGCCAGCTCCTAGATGAAGACTGCTCCCATGGCTGGCAAATCCTGGTTACCCAGCCATGAGCCCCACGCTATGCCGAAGGACCTCCGAGAAAGGCAATGGCCAGCTCGGAGAGAATGGGCCTCATGGCTGAAGTAAAGCCAGAGCCCCACAAAACCACGCCCAAGTCCGGAGGCACCCAGCTACTACGTGCGATTAGGTACCTGCTAGGAGATTCTACCAGCTACCGAAAGGATGGTGTCCACCGGTGTATGCACATACAAAAGATAAGTTTCGTGTGACCAGTGACCCATGGTCTTAATGAGGTGGTCAGGAATGCCTCTCTGGGCAGCTGTAGTAGCAGCGCCAATTCTCATGCTGTGGCCTGAGAACTTCCCTGAAATGCCAGCTTCCTGTAAGGTGGCTTGCAGAAACGAAGGTAGGTGGGCCCTTGACACAGACGGTCATCCTGAAAAATGAAGAAAGGCCCAACACCTGGTCCATGAAGATGAAGGTAGTTGGTCAAGGTAAGACAGGACAGAGGGGTGCAGAGCCACGGCCCAGAGAAATAAAAAATAGCCATGCCGGAAAGGATCGCAACAGGCGGCCCATAGCATGACATTGTCTGGGTTAGACAACTCCAATGACTGGTGTAGAACACCCATGAGGTCTGCAGTCACAGGCTTACGCTGGGGAAGATTTGCACCCTGATGCACAAGAGCACGAGGAATCCTGGTACATGCGCATATATATAACAAGCCATTGACCGCGCTGGCCAAACAAGGAGTCCCCACGCTCTGGAGAAACGCTAACACTAGAAGCACTGACAAAAAAAACACCATCCAAACGATACCATGCCCACGAGGAATCCTGGCACGTGCGCATACATGCCAAACTGCTGACTGCGCAGGTCAAACAAGGGGTCCCCATGCTCTGGAGAAACCCTAACGCTAGAATTGCTGACAAAAAACGCCATCCAAACGATACCATGCTCTGTGGCGCAAGAGCACGAGGAATCCTGGCACCTGCGCATACATGCTAAACTGCTGACCGCACTGGTTAAACGTGTGCCTCTAGTTGTTAACTCTGTTAAATTGCATTTAACTGCATTTAAAAGGCGCTGGAGTTGAAGACCAGTGGAAAGAGGGTCTGGATAGCCATAGTTGATGTGCAAAGAGCGAACTGCCGATACATGTAGGTCAACTTTAATGCAAGAATGATGAAGGCGATCCACCAAGTGGGCACAGAAGCACATCAAGGTTTGTTCATCGGCCCGTAGGAGAAGGTGACTCAGATCCGAGGGAATATCTTGACTGCAGAATTCTAGGAACTGGCGTTGGGCCGAGCCATAAACTTGACGAGTTGAAGGGGCAAGGCCATTGGCTAAATACACTTTTCAGTCCAGTCGCAAGAATCTGCACCAGCAGAGATGGTGGAATCGGTGTGGCCACATGAGCTGCATGCGGTGCTAAATGATAGAAACGCTGGAAGTCAAAAACGGGATAAGGCATCAGCAATAGAATTGTCCCGCCCAAGTGTATGTTTTATAACTTCTTATGGAATGGCAAAGGCGACAAAATAAAAAGAATATATATAATATAATGATAAATGATTACTCAGAAGGGGGATTAAAAGTGATTGATATAGCTTCATTTAATCGATCTCTTAAAGCCACATGGATAAAAAAGTAAAAGTAGATAAGGAAAATTGTGGAAGCTGGAAAAGTTTTTTTGACTCGGAACTTGAAAAATATGGAGGTGAAGTAACTTTAACTGGAAATCTCAACACAAAAGACAGTCGCAACATTATCAAAGTATCAGATCCTTTTTTCAGAGAAATCCTTGAAATCTGGTTAGAAGCCAATTATGAGGAAAACATTTTGTCGGATTATCACCTTCGGTCATCGCCCTTATGGTATAATTCACTAATAAGAGTTGAGAATAGACCAGTTTTCTATAACGACTGGTACCTCAAAGGAATAACAAATTAAAGTAGAACATTTAATGAACGACTCTGGAAAGTTTCTTTCGCTTACTGCCTTCCAAACTATACACGACCTGATAGTCCATCCTTTATCCTTTCTTGGAATCGTTTCTTCAATCAAACTTCTCCAAAGATACATACCCCATAATACCAGAAACTCGATTAAATATGAAAGTTTCTTGACAAAATTTCTAAGAAGCAAAAAGCCAAGTAGATTAGTATATAAGAAACTTGTATCACAAAAAAGTGAATCACCTAACCAAAGTCAACAAAAGTGGCAGGAAGACATCATTCTAATGACAAAACAAGAACTCAACTGGAAAGAAGCTTATCAAATGGCAATGCACAAAGAGCACAAAACTTGTAACTTTCAATTTTAAATTACTTCATAGAAGAATATCCACAAATAACTTCTTGAAAAAAATTGGTCTTGTCGATAGCGAGAAATGCACTTTCTGCAAAAAAGAAACAGAGAAACTGGCACATTTATTTTGGACTTGCCCAAAAACTCAAGCTTTCTGGACCAATTTCAAAGTATGGTTACAGTCATGCCAAGTTATCACTAAAGAGACACCCTTAGAGCCTGATACAGCACTGGGTCTAAGGCCAGATAACTCTAAAAATAAACTTCAGATTAACTTCTGGTGCTTAAACGCTAAATATTACATTTGGCTATGTAGACAGAAAAAATGTCCTCCAAAACTAGACAATTTTTTACAGTATTTAAAACATATCTATGAAATATTAAACAATAAAACTACAATCGTCTTAAAAAAGTGGGAGCCTCTGCTGGCTCTTTTGTAATCTCTTGACAACTTCATCCTAGTCCCCTGAAAATGAAAATGAAAATGAAAATGAAAACGACAATGAAGGAAAAGAAACAATACGCGTATATACCATATACCATATACCATGTATAACTTTTTCAGTCCGAATTTTAGAATGAGCCTCTTGAAGGAATGGATATTTTTCTTTACCCGAGTAATTCGCTATTCGTTAAAATAGTTTACATGTATTTATTTTATACCTTGATGATGGGGAATACGACTTCCTTGACTTAATTCTCTTCTTCTTAAACCATTTTTGGCTCTTACATTGTGCCGCTCCTTCCTCGCTCGTGGTTGGACGGACGCTAATGAATCATGCATATATTGCAGTTAATTTTTGGTCTCAGGTAATTTTATAATTTACTAGTTTCTAACTAGGTGATTTTATTTCTAACTAGTTAGTTTCTTCAAAAAAAAAAATTTTTTTTGGGGGGGGGGGGTGTTTCTCAAAAAGAGTAACACGCTGACCACCAGCCCTAACCTTATCCCAATTCCTACTTTATTGACCCCCCCTGACCCTATCCCTTACCCCACTGACCCCCAACCCTATCCCTAGATCTAGCCCCCAGTTTTTTATTATCTTGCACTCATCTGGTTTTGAACTCCAAACCTCTGACTTTGAAGTCCATCTTCATCTCCACTATGCCACACAAGCAATAATTATTGTTGCAAACTTGCTTATATTTGTTGGTCTTATAAGTTATTGGTCCCAGACTCACCCTTCCCCTTTGACACAAATTAACCTGGTTAGAAAAAAAAACTAACTAGTTAAAAATCAAATCACCTGGTTAGAACAAACTAACTAGCTAAAAATAAAATCACCTAGTTAGAACAAACTAACTGGTTAAATTATAAAATTAACTGAAACCAAAAATTAACTGCAACACATACAAACGCATTCTTTTGGAATAGGGAAATATTTAGCACTGCATAATTTCTTATTGTTTTGTTTGCGAAAACATGTCACTGCATAATTTCCTATTGTTTCATTTGAGAAGCCATATCAAAAACTTGTGCTTCGTGTTTCATCAGGGGTTCCAAACACCTCGAAACAATAAAAGCACTCGGCTTGCGGCCTCGTGCTTTTATTACTTTCTCGGTGTTTGGAACCCCTGTTGAAAAACTCACACTTGTTTTTGATATATTACTTGTTAACCCTATTCAGTTGTTGTTTTCAGTTCAAGAGGAATCGATTACAGTAATGGAACCACCGCATTCTTACATGTATATTCTTGTTTCAGCTGATGGTACTGCTTTAAAGGACCACCTCATTGATGAACTTGATTATAATTTGGTCCCCAAAGATGCCTGGTTTAAACTTGTCTCATGGTATGGAGTGATTTCAGAAGAACATGCTCTGCCAAGGAAGGTGGTGGAACATGGCATGTATGTCAAAAGCTGCAAAGTTGAGGTGTACCTGATGCAGCTCAAACTTTCCCAGCACTCAGAACCAAACACCTTAGTAACAAGGCTGTTTAGTAAAGGAGACACTGTTGGTAGGTCATGATACCTGATTTATACCGTATGTGAAATAAATTCTTGAAATTGTATGAAGATTAATAATGTTTGTTTCTAATTGGTGAAAATTGCTGCTTTCATGTAAGTGTTGTTTGGAGTTTATGTTACAGTCTTTACGAGGAGTGAATTTATGAAAGATCATATATTTGAACTGTGGAGAAAGTCATGAAGACATGACTGATCATTGCAGTTAATAAATATACAGCTTAAGCTGCTGTGAAATTACAGACTGAATAAAATTCAAGCTTGAACAGGATTCAAACCCATGGTTGTGGTGACACCAGTGCAGTGATCAGCAAACTGAGCCATCAAGCCAACTGAGAGCTACTCACAAACTGACCAGTGGCTTGATAGTTCAGTTGGTAGAGCACTGTGCTGGTATTGCAGAGGTCATGGTTTCAAATCCTGTTCAAGCCTGAATTTTGTTCACAATATTCTTTAATTACCGGTATGTTGCAGCTGCTTAAGTTGTGTATATCACAAACTGTGATGATCAGTCATGCCTTCATACTTTTTAATAGCTTACTAAAAAGTATTTCTGCTGGTGCACAATAATCCTGGCCACCAGACAAATAAAACCTCCACTGTATGCATTTGATTCACGAATGTCATGCATAAATAAGCCTGTATTCTCAGTGTTTTTTTAAGTATGCAAGACATAGTTTAAAAGGGGACTGAAAAACTGAGCAGGTTTTCTTGGCTGATCACAACTGGTACAAGGCTTACTGTTCTGTATCATGTCAATATCAGTGCTTTCAAAGTACATGTAAATGATGTGGTTATCCTAATTTAGTCCAAAGCTATAGATTTTTCGTACAAACATTTCATCTGCTTCACTGTGAAATACACTATACAGTCATGTACTCTTTTTGAAGATTTAAACGATAAAAGAAATTATTGTACATGTCTCAAACCTGTTGAAAGGCCATGCTATATTTAAGTATCTTTCATTCACTTTTCAAGTTTCAAGCAGACTTCCTGCAGGCTTTCAGTGGAAGGAACCAGCCACAAGAATACATGTATCTGTGTGCAAATATATCTGTCATGTAGTACTCTGACTAGCTCATTGCTGGTAAGGATTTTTAAAGGGCCCTAGTCAGCCACACCTTTGTTTTTGTTTACATGCAAGAGTTTGGCTATTATATTTTATTGAAAGGACGTCAAAACAAAGGAAATCACTGTGGAGTTACAACAGATAATCAAACACTCTTTCAGGAACACAACTTACAGTAATGTAATAAGAATGAATCACCATGCAATAATTATCAATAATTTTGATGGCATCGAAAATGGCGTAGGCTGACTTGGGTCCTTTAATGTCCAGGTCCTCATTGACCATCCTGGTACATGTGTCTGTTGAAGTTTCTTGCAAAATTACTTAAGCCTTCATTCCTTGATTCGGAAGTTCACTGTGACTGGGCTACATATAAATAGCTGTTTATTCAGGAGACTTTGTTGGGGAGGAAGATGCATGACAAGCCACTTGGTGGCTATCAATCATCATCATTATCATCATCATCATGTTAACTTTGTGAATTTTTGTGTAAACACTATTCAGGTCATGTTATGGCAGAAATGAGAAGAGTATTTAACATCCCGGAGGAAGTTGAAACAAGAGTATGGACCAAGTACATGAGCAACACATATGACCTTCTTAGCAACTTGGATTACACTGTACAGGATGCTGGCCTTTATCAGGGACAGGTGTAATAAAGCTCAGAGTTATACAAGATCCTTTAGTTCTTACTTGTGTTACATATATTAATTTTAACCTGTCGTAGTTGAAGAACTGTTTTTCAGTAACCTTCTAAGATGAGAACTTTAATAGTTGACTAACTAATTAATATTTTAGAAATGAGACAATTTTCCATATACTATTGAGTTATAGTAACATGAGTGGAAGTTTTGGAGAAAACATGAAGAACGAGAAAATGTTGTGGCAACACGTAACTGTGGACAAGTGTTTTGCAAATTTGTTATTTCTCCCAAACTTTCAATCTATAACTCAATGGAAACTTGGGAAAAATGTTTTTATTTCTTTAGAAACCACTGTGAAAGAAATTTACTCCTTTATTTCAAGTATCTTCTCTCGCACCATCATTAGGGGACTTTAGATTTGAGCAGGAGTATGAGAGCAAGTACGAGAATGGCTTTTCAATTCTAGTTTGCAGGCTTCACATTATCACATCACATACCCTAAGCGTTAAGAGTAACTCATCTTTACTGTTTTTTAGAAGACTATCTGGTGGTTAAAACACACAGTGTTCAAGAACATTGTGTACACCAACCTTACACATACCTTTCCAAAATTTAATTACCAAGCTCATTTGTTGTTCCACTTTCACATAATGTTTGTACATTATTGTTTCAGGTTCTTATTCTAGACCAAAAGAATGAGGATGATACTTGGCAACATCAAGCACGACAAAGGTATCTGATCCCAATCAAAACTGAAAACTTGCATACAGTGCAATTGCTTATTTAGAAGGATCACAAGTGGGCTTGGGAAGTTTAGAAAAAATGCCTAGGCATGTTGGTCATATTTCTGCCCTGCCAACTGAAGTGTAATGAAAGGTTGAAAAACATCTTTAAATAAGAAAAAATAAACCAGTCAGAACGAAATAAAGATGGTTGGAATTTGAGAAGTACTTCCTCAGATAGATAAGACTTAAGGACGTTCGGGCCCAAAAACTTCCCACACACAGATTTTTTTAAAACTTTGACTGCAGGTAGAAAATGATAAGATTAGATTAAAAATGTAAAAAAGTCGGGGGTCACCAAACTCGTTTTGAAGATAAGGCATAGCACAGACCATAGCATTCCTAGGATTTCCAGTCAGTTGAGGTGATTCTGGCCGGATTCATTACTATTGGCATATATTCAAGTTGAAGGATCATATCTAAGTTATGTGTGTTTAACACAGCATGTATGTGCCTATTTGATAGATCTTTGCTACTTATGTCATTAAATCAGCTAAAGTTAGCCTTAAAAACTACAACTTTTAAGTCACGCACACCTGTATCCATGTACTACTTCGACCCTATTTGAATAGAATATGAGAAGTATTTAAAACTTCCCACGTACATGTACAGAATTTTTTTGGTTTTTTAGTATAATGGAAAGAATCAGAAAAGGAAGTGATCTGCCGAAAAAAAGTGGGGGTCACTGAGCATCCAACAAAAATATTCGCACACCAAGTTAAAGCATAGGCCATCAGCTCTATATTTTGTTGAGATGCGCAATAGCATTGGGCGTGAATGTCCTTAAGCAATTTTTACACCCTTCATGATTTACAGCATGTAGTCCACATACACTGTACAGCACAAGCCAAGTGGCCCATCACGCCAAAGCTAATCTCAGTTTCTCTAGCACAAAGTGACTAGGAGTATTTCTACTCCCCCCTTCTCCCCCCCCCCTCCCCAGATGGGATGCTAGTCCGTGGATTCCAGGGTTATCCCCAGCATTGAATTCATCAGAGGCACTTTGAGAGTCAAGTGGCTTGCACAAGAATACTGCCAATACAATGCACCCGACCAGGGCTCGAACCTGGACTGCTCAACTGGAGTTGAGCACACTAACCATGAGGTCACTTCCTCCACATTTGACATGGTGTAGCTGCTCCTTTAAAATTGAGTATTGAAGACGGATTCTGCTCAAACTTTGAGCAATAAGTGAAAAAATTAGTTACTAAAGACATTAACTCTTGGAATACATGACTTGTACTATTGATTTAAAACAACTCATTTTTTAGTTCATTTCTCTCTAAGTGACTCCACAATTGAATTCCCAAGCATTCTTGAGAAAGTTAATGTCAAACTTTGTACGAATGCTTAAAGTGGTACTACGACCCCCAAAAAATTATTTTTTCTTTGGATTTCAAAACTATGTCAACTAAACACTAACTGACCCAAGTTTTAAGTTCTGATTTTAAAAAGACACCTGTTTATTTTAACTGGAATTTTCTTATTTATTGGTCTGCCATTACTTATTTTAAAATCTTGAGAGAGCTGGGTCGAGGGGAAAATGACGTCAAAGACTCACCAGTTTAAGAATGCAATGCGTGTGTACACGGCTTAATTAATATGCAGCACAGGAGTTGAGCTTTCAGACCTTTAAATCCGTGTTTTGAATTGCGTTTACACACTGAAATGTTAAGCTAGTGAGTAAATCACGTCATTTTCTCTAGATCCAACCCTCTGATGTCCTATCGGTCAGTTTTGAATGTGAGTAATGGAGGACCATCAAATCCAAAACTTACACTCAAAATAAACAGCCTTCGGATCAAACTCAAAGCTCTAAATTTTGCCAGTTAGGTGTTAAGCGAACACGCTTTCAAAATCGGGAGAAAAAAAGGAAATGATTTTTTGATCATACTGTAGTAGCACTTTAAAGCATATGTTGTTGTGTTTTTAACTATCACAAAACGTCTGTTTGATTGAAATAACTTTAAGTTCAATTTTTTCTCTCAGGGTCAGCTTTTTCGATAATTTCTTCTTAACTGTATTGAAAATATTATCATGCCATAAGGTTTATTTGGTAGCTTAATTTGTGTCAATATTGCTCAACTGTTTTTCAGAAATCATCTTAATTTATTTAGTAATTTCTTTAGGTCATCGATGTACCTTTGGTACCTGTTTGGTTTTCTCTCCTGATAAGTACAAAATAAATACACTAATGGGCTACCCTGTCTAAAAAATGTTTACGTACTTACTTACTTAGCTGTTTTCTGGGAACTAACTGTCTGCTTTATTTATTTTATTTTCAGTACTTTCTCATCTTCATCTGTAAGTTTTTTGAAAGATTTGTTTAAACATAACATAGTAAAGTTTGCTTTGATTGGTTAATTTACTGCCTTCCATTTGCCTATGGATAGAGTATACTTACTATAGTTAGCCTCATTTCACATAAAGCCTTAAACTGATTGCCTTTTGAATAAATTAATAATAATTATTATATACAAGTAAATCACTTAGTCCAATGCAAGAAACTTCAAGTCTATGTAAATGAGAGAACTTCCTCAAAATTCTCTGATATAAAAAATAAAATTTTCAATGAACCCTGTACTCTGCAATCTTCCATTTGGAGCACTCTTAGAAATTAAATGAATGGTGTTTCTCTTTTTCATTTTTAAGCCCTCAACAGTCTGTCACTGGTCCATCTTTTTTATCCCATTTTACTCCTTGGTCCCTTGTTTACAGCTATGTACCAAAATGAAATTGGAATGTGGTAAACAACTGCATCTCAACTCTCTGTACTACATGTACATTTTTCTTGTATTTTAACAGGTGACATCAAGCACTGGACACAGTAGTCAATCTTCAAATTCCTACAGGTCAGGCTCACCTCCCTATATCTAGTATGGAGTATCCATTATTTTTTTTTTTGATCAGTCCTTGTGTTTGCTTTGAAGGTACTTTGCAAGTTTCACAACTTTGAAACTGGAATCAAGTCTCAAAAATAGGGGCAAGGGGAAAATATTCTAAAGGAAAAGGGTTCAGAATGAAAACCATCTGAGGCAACTAGGTTCTATTTTTTGTATGGAGTCAATGAAATAATCAGTGTTAGTGTTTTTTAATATGAAATTGTTTTTTAGGTAAGAAGTCATATTAAAGTGCACCTACGCCCCAATTTTTTTTTTCGCTAAAATGAATCTACTTTTTATTTGAAATACTCCTGAGAAAACATTTTTTGATGTGGATAAATCCTCGATTTTCTGTGCCCCATTTTTGTTGCGTGACCGAGTCTGAGGAGAATGGGTCCAGCAGCTGTTGTGATGTCTACCCAGGAAGATCGAACATCTCCAGTCCTCTTATTTCCTTGAGGATGATGCAAAACGTATAATAATAGTGTGCAGAAATGCCTTCCAGAGGTGCTATTGGCTGTTGAAGCAATATCCCAGATTTAAAGAAAGGTATACTATACAATTTAATGGTGATGATCGGTCAGTAGTACTATAAAAACGTATACGATGGTTGATTTTGTCGAATTATTGAACAAGCAAACTAACTCTGTGAGAACCCTTTGAAGAACTCTTAATGGAATTTGATCCGCGGACTTTCAAACGCTACATGTATTTTTGAAATTTTCTGCTGAAAGCCAACCAGCAATTTCTGGCCATTTAATATTATCGGCAGACCGCTTAGGGAGCACATCCTGTTTGCTTATCCGACAAATTTCACGCTAAACAATGAGAAAGAAATTACTTTGGTGTTTGGAGTTACGACTTAAAACATATAACGATGTGAAGTCGGTAATTTTATGAATTGCTTCCTTCCGCCTTGCTTCCCAAAGCTTCAAAAATAAAGGTCCAAACAATTCTACGATTTTCAATCGCCAGATTGAAGCCAGTGTTTTGGAGGTCATTACGTCTCGAAAACTGCAACACATACCGTGCTGCTCAGATATACATTAACCAAAAAACGTGCATAATATGCGTATATGTGTATTAATATACACATATGTGCGTATAAGTATACACGCATGTGCGTATAAAAATGCGTATATACCCTTAGTAAATTCTCAGCTCCAACTAATGCATTTCTAGCTTTTTGATTGGCTAAAAAACTCGGACTATGAGCCAATTGCCAGAGTTTTACGTCATATGGAAAATAGTGCGCCAAGTTTAAAATTTTTCACTTTGTAAAATTTGGAAATAAAAATCGGCGGCAAAACCCAGTTTGAGAATTTACTAAAACAATTATTCCATTCGCCCTTGTTGGATATGAAGTGATTATAACCAACTTGCTCTACTCACTTCATATCCAACGCGGGCTCATGGAATAATTGTTACATATACGCATATACGTGTCTGTTCATCAGTATGTATAAGCTGGCTTATTGTCTTTCGATTGTCAGCGGGTTATTGTTTTAAAGAAAAGCTTGACAGCACCAGAAAACTAAACGACTACGAACTACATGGAAATGCAAGTGGATACAAAATAGATAGAAAGTAAGTGCTTGTCGATATAAACGGGTTGTCCTTTTCGAATGGAACTTTCAGAATTCATCACTTACCACCACTACATCCGTTGCAACGGTTTTAGAAGAATTACGGTCGAATTGACTCTCAGTCCAGGCGAAACGACTCCGGGCGAACAGGACATCAGGCAAAATGACCTGCTTCCCATGCAAATAGATTGTGTTCAAAATAAACTTATACCGGTGCATTCTATTTTTGGTATTTTATTTCTTTCTTCTAGTAAGTGTGTAACCCTTGCCCCCGCCTTGATTAGTCATTTTACTAGTAGCGGGGGCAAGCAATTTTGTAATGATGTATATATATATTATTATCAATAAAGTTCAAGTTCAAGTTCAAGTATGCATCGTACTTCAGCAGAATCAACAAAGAGGCCTGTTTGTAAACACCGTTCTGAATACAAACCCACACAGGATGTTTCTTTTATGGCTCACACCATTGATAAACAAGTTTTTCGTAGAAACTAGTCTTTTCCATTCATTATACACACATTTAAGGCCATTTTAATCGTGTTGCATTACCTGTCAGGACTACGTGTTGTTCTGACTCAGGTCTGACTCGTATGCAAATTTTGATGAATTTGATTTGCCTCTAGTTTGGTAATTTCTCATCACTCCTGTCTGATTTGCCGTTTCGCGTGAAACTCGACTAACTGTTTATTCAAAGATTGTGATCATGCGAAACCACAAGTTGATCATTCGACTGACTTTTTATTTAGGCTTTTAAACATTCGCTTTGCAGATGAAACTTTGAAACTTTTTATTCAAACTTGGGAACATGGGAAACCACGCTTAGTGATCAGTCGAAGAACTTTATATTCAGACTTCTGAATACACTCTTTTCAAATGAAGCCTTGACTAAGTTTTCATTCAAAGGTTGTGAACACGTGAAACCACACTTTCATCTGGAATAACTTTTTTCATTCCAACCCGTGAACACTCACTCGCTTTGAATATGAAACCTTGACTAACTTTTTATTCATACTTGTAAACATGCGAAACCACGATTTGATTATGAACCTCAACTAACATTTTCCCTTGCAAAAACATACGGAAACATTGACTTCATGTAAATGACAGAAAACTTGATGAAACCTTGATGTCAAATATTTATGTCAAATATTTATGTGCTGCCGCTTGATGTCAAATATTTATGTGCTGCCGCTCAGTCACGTTTTTGGTTTTTGGCGGCAATTCACACGACCCAAGTGATCTCAGATTTCTTTTACCTTACAGCTGTAACAGTTGTATTTTTAACGCTACACATTTGTTGACAAGAAAATTAGACATGTAGTATTTGTGCTTAATTTTTATTGATGGATAGGCTCACATTGTGGCTGTGTTTTCACTAGGCCGATTAACTAGCTGAACATTCTTCCAAGGTGTTTGTTTACAGACCGACATTAGCTAGTTAAATATGACATCTGTTTTTACTGAGAAATGTCAAGCCTCTAATAACTCAGAAGATTCAAATTACAAACCTGTGCAACTTTCAAAAATGACGGGAGAGAAAGGGCTTTCAATGAGTTCACTAGTAATGATTCTCGCTATATTTTTGCGAAGGAGGAGCTCCGAACAGAGGATGCGACTAATGTCTCGCTTTCGCTGCTCAGGACTGAGCTCGTTGTGGGTGATGCATGTGGCATAGGAACTTGGTATAAAAGAATTGCTGGTTGCCCGTAATGCGAGAATTCAATTGACTAATTGATTCTACATTCTGACGAAACAGGTAAGGCCCTTGACGAGGGATCTGAGCATCCAACGGGTCCAGAGGAATTGTAATTTAATGGCGAAAGAATTGGGAAGTGTTTTGCAATTCGTCACCCATGTTTCAATACAAATATACAAGGTTTTGTTTCGAAAGAACCACAAGGCAAGCATCTGGAAAATAATTCAGTTGCCAGATTGTTTGGCAGGCATCTGTCACTACACGCGATGCAATTGGCTGCGGTATTTGTGGGGACAAGTTAAACCATCTTGCGAGGTAGTATAACTCTGCGTGAGTTTCCTGTCGTAAAGGAGAGAAAACAGTTGGCATTTTTAACTCGCTAAACACTAGACAAAGTGTTTTCACTGTATTTCCGGACTTTTCTGACTTTATCAGCTAAAATTGTCCTAGTGAAAACACAACCTGTTACAAATAAAAATTAATCATAAGTTATTTCAGGTTGTTTACTTTGAGTAGCGGCGCCCCAAGGACTAGACGGTGAATTTTGCCATTTGCTGGAACTTGCGAAGAACTCTGCTGTTTGTTAGGGATCTATTTAATGCAATTGTGTAAAACAAGCGATAATGTACCAATCATTTCCAAAACCGCCCCCCCCCCCCCCCCCCGGCCAATCCCTGGGCATTTGATTCGTGTTAAGCTCTGCACAGTGGGGAATTTGACCCAAAAAACATCTGTCAGTGGTCGGAAGCAAAAGGATTTCACAATTCTTTGATTCAGCACGTGAGCCGCGTTCACGGGTCATTACTCTTGTCGATTCCACGCGGATTTTTCTGTTGTTGTCGTTTTATATAGTTATATGCCTTTGTTTAAAGTGTGGAGCGAATACAAGCTGAAAAAGAAATTCGTATTGGCTGAAAATTTTGCAGAACATGTTTCCACAGTTGCTTTAACATGCTTGGAGGATGGGGGATTTAGACCCTCTTGAAGCTCTAACGTGTGGGGCATTTGACCGTCTAAACTGGCAACATAGCGGGGAATTTGACCAAAATTTTTCAAAGAAGTCAAATTCTCCAGGGTTTGCCCTGGAGGGGGGGAGGGGCATGGGCAGTTTTGGAATTGACCGGTACATAAGATTAATACTACTAAATAAAATATTTGAGTTATCATATTCTTTGAGTTGTGTGGGTTCAGGATGTGTTTACAAAGATTTTGACATTAAATCCAGGGTTAAGGGAGCGTCAACGTGGACAGTGAAATCGTTTTTTTTTCCGTATAGTCAGCAGTTTTTCAGTTTTTTTGTTTGACCTTGCAAATTCGAATAACTTGGCTGTGGATACTAAAACAAACCCATGTCAACTCTTCGCAAGATGTTATGCATACATGCGATGCAAACACCTTGTGTTTACATTCCGATGTGTTAACATTGAAGCGACCGCCGACTGCGCTGAATAAACATAAACATCTTTCACGATACAAAATTGTATGCTTTGCATCTGTTCTCAAACATTCAGCAATTATTCCTCGATGGAAAGTGAGTGAAGGAAGTTTGTTTACCTGTCACATAGTCAATTACCTACATCTATGAAACAATTTTTCCAAAATCATCGTGTTTCTTGGCACTTAAAATCTGAGAAAACATTTCGGAAGCGTATAACGTGAATATTCGCGCAGTAAACCCCCAGATGATTCACACGTTTAAATGTCGAGTTTAAGTAACATTTTTCTTTTCATTCTGATTCATCAATAGAGATACAGCAATAGATAAAGCAGATGAACTGCTTCTTCTCGTTCTTCAATAAATACATGAAGCAATGCAACGTGCATGTTTGTACCATGATGTCCATTAGTTTTGTGCAATATGTTAATTTTCCGTTGTCGGCTCGTTGCTTTTTTAGACTCTTTCTCTTCTCACAACAATGAAACACAAAGAAAAGCTTTAGTCCTGAATAACAAAGACACATCAGATGCGCATGTATATGCGCATATACGCATGTAAATATACACGTATGTGCGTATAACTATACGCGTATGCGTGTATAACTATACGCATATGTGCGTATAATCATACGCATAATTATGTGCGTATAATCATATGCGTTTGTGCGTATAAAGCGCATCTGCGCAGTCAATGTATATCTGAGCGGTACTGTACTTCGCTGTAATAAGCATGAAGCATTCTAGAAAGTAAAATACAAACTGATTTAATAGAACAACCATACCTTGACAAAATACATTCTCGCTAACGGCAACTGTAAACGGGCTTTATAAACACCTTGTGTTTAGGTAATGAATTTACCATCCAAAGCAGTCCTCAAGTTCTCTTTCCTCCTTTTTGTTTTCCTGCTCCTCCACTAGCTTCGTATCTAGCTTTGCATTCCTAATATACTAGCAGCTTGTCCACACAGAGTTCTTCCCCGTCGTTGAAATATTGCAAAGTGCTCTCAAAGCTCCAGGCAGTGATTTCACAGTGTTGTGGAATGTCTGAACATGCCTGATCGAAGTTTTCTTTCGGAGTCTTTGAATGGAAACTTAACTCTGACTCCAGTGATGAAGAAGAAATGATTCTCTGACATTTTAGCTCCAAAATATATTGGAACGATTTCCATTTTCTCTGCAAATACAGAGAGCAGACTGAGGCGCCATTGTGTTTGGTTCCTGGATAGACGTCATCAGCAACCACTGCCCCAGACTGCCTAAAACTCGGTCATGCAACACTTCAAGTGCGACTTGGAGAGGGCATAGAAAATCAAGGATTCAAGCAAATTCAAAAATTTTCACACTCAAATGATTCGATTTAGCGAAGAACATTTTGTGGGGTTAGGTGCACTTTAAGCACAAGTTTAGTTTCACAGCAGGAAAATCAGTCTCCAGTTTAACACTTAGTTTGTGGCCTGAACACTTGAGATTTCAAGTCTGTGCACACATGTAACAGAAGGTTCTGTTAAAAAAATTCTGCAGCAGTTACAGCTCAAGAAGTTCCTGGGGATATGGTGGATTGAGATCAAGTACGTCCTTGCCAGGGCTAACAGGACTTGGAAACCTTGGAAATACATGTTTCATGAACTCTGCCCTTCAGTGTTTAAGCAACTGTGTCCCTCTGACCGAATACTTTTTAGCTGAGAAATACAAAGAAGAGCTGAATTGCAATAACCCTTTAGGAATGAGAGGTGAAATTGCCAACGCTTATGCAGGTCTCCTTAATCAGATTTGGAATGAACAATATAGTTCAGTAGCACCAAGACAGTTTAAAATGCAAGTAGGGCGTTTTGCACCTCAGTTTTCTGGCTATCAACAGCAAGATTCTCAGGAACTTCTTGCATTCTTGTTGGATGGACTTCATGAGGATTTAAATCGTGTGAAAGAGAAGCCGTATGTAGAAATAAAGGATGCTGATGGAAGGCCTGATGCAGTAAGTTTCTTTGTATTTTTTCCTGTATACAAAATTTTGTTACATGTGGTGGAGACTGAACTCTATATCATCTCTAAATTGGCACAAAACTTAAATGTCCTCCTTGATCTCATCCTAATTAATAATACTTTTAGCAGAAAAAAGATTATACATGGAGATTAAGAAAACGATAACTCAAAATTGAGTTGAACTCTTTTGACCTTTAACTCTTTCATTATCCTATCTTGAGTGGATTACCACACAATGCTTAGCAGACCTAGAATGAGCTGGAATGGAACCTTAAACTACATGTAGCTAAAAGATTTTTTAATGAAGGAATAGTGCTTTAGCAGCAAGAAATGTAAGCTTATGATTATGATCAAAAACAGCTCTTTTAGGAGCCACCAAACTTGTAAAGGCAGTGACCTATGTGCATGCTGATATTATTTGTTAACTGAAGTTTGTTTGCTTTAGCAACTTGTAAATTTTTGATGGCAGGTGTTTATTTAATGCAACTTTATGGCATGTTGTCTAGATGTTTTGTAGATAAGCTACATCCCTGATTTGTAAGGAAAATTTTGAGTAAAAAGGTCAGGCTTTAATGCATCTTTGTTTGCAGTATTTGATTGTTTGAGACCTTATATTGAGTCCTTGTATCAGTTCAGTAATGTTTGTTATTAATTTTGTTAAAGTTATAAGTAAAGGTGGAACCACAAGAAATTGTGTTTTCAAGTGGCTTTGATGACTTGAGATATTTGAACCATAGCTGTAGTCTAATATTAATTAATATTACAACTAATGTTTTGGGTAATATTAATTTTGTTTCCAAACAGTTTTGACAATAAAAGAATAAAATATCAAAAACTGAATAAATTGCTGGGGGTGGCAAGTACCCATGGGATTTCCTGCTCGATCCTCAATAACAAGAAAACCCAGCTGCTGCTGCCTACAGTTTTTACAAGTCCTTTCCATCAAGAATTGTTGGCAGTGCTGTGAAAGTACCTAAAGGATGTACATGTATATTAATTTGTTTTATTGTAAGGTTGTTGCAGAGGAGTCCTGGAAAAATCACATGCAGAGGAATAATTCCATTATTGTTGATATATTCCATGGACTTTTTAAGTCCACTTTGGTCTGCCCAGATTGTAGTAAGGTCAGTTCTTGTGATAAATTAAAATTGGAAAAGGCCACCTTGCTGCTCAGATATACATATAAATATAGTTTGATCATGTTCTAGACTGTTCAGAACAGTTAATTCATTTATTTCCAACTGCTCTTTACTTTATGACTTGTGCTCTACGCCAATCTTTCCTTGTTTCTGATGTTGCTGTGGTGCCTAAATTGCATGATCATATTTAACAAATTATTCCATGAAGTCACTTTGGATAATTG
>CM042754.1:7025413-7041647 GCA_022496165.2 Catalaphyllia jardinei
AATTGTAAAAGATTAATGATGGATGGTCCACAAGGCACATACATAAAGCGTCAAGCTGGCTAGATAAAAAAAAAGAAATAAAAATAAATAGTGATGATGATAATGACAATGATAATGATAATGGTAATAAATAGAGGATATTAAATTGAGAAGATATGAATTTTATGTTCGAGTGGCAAGAACAATATTTCACGAGTGAGATATTGTTCTTGCCACGAGAACATAAAATTCATATCTTTGAGGCAACGTGTAATGTTCTTTTTATTACAAGCATGAAATAATAATAAAAGGTAAAGTCTGCATACAAGCCAAGTGGTCCATCGGGCCGAAGTTCATCTTGGTTTCTGTAGCATGAAGCAAGATCTGCAATAGGATGCTAGTCCATCGCAGGGCCACCACACCTCCCCAAAAATAATAACAAAAATGCCCCCAACAGTTATGCACATGTCTTACACTAGTTACACGTCATTATGTTTTTGTAACCAAGTGTCATATGTTGTCTCTCAAGGTCTCTGTCACATTTGACCCATTCTGCTACCTGTCTTTACCATTACCAGTCAAAAAGGAGAGAAGCCTTGATGTTTTCCTTGTACGCAGTGATCCTCTTACAAAACCCATGCTGGTAAGTTTGTGTTTATGTGGTTAATGGTTTATATAAATCAATGTGGCTGTATGGTGCAACATCTTACATGTATCTTATTTCTGTTTCTGTTTCAGTATAAATTGACTGTGCCAAAGATGGGCAATGTTGCTGACTTATTGGCTGTTCTCACAAAAGAGACTAATATCCCCAGTGACAAGGTTAGACATGTACTTGTGTCTCTTGTTTATATATTCTAATGTAACTGACCACGGTTTTAGAGGCACGGTGGCCTCATGGTTAGTGCGCTTGTCTCCGGATTGAGCGGTCCGGGTTCAAGCCCTGGCCAGGGACATTGTGTTGTGTTCTTGGGCAAGACACTTTACTCTCACAGTGCCTCTCTCCACCCAGGTGTATAAATGGGTACCAGCGAAATTACTGCTGGGAGGTAACCCTGCAATGGACTAGCATCCCATCCAGGGGGGAGTAGAAATACTCTAAGTCGCTTCATGCTAAGGAAACCGGGATAAGCTCCAGCCTAATGAGCCACTTGGCTCGTAAGCAGAGTTTAGCTCACCAAGGTTAACTCTTCTGGAGCAAGACTAACTTTAATGCACATTTATAATAAACATTTTACTAGGAACATTATTGACCTTTTCACTGCATCCCTCTATCCAGTTGTATGGAACAATGTGTGTTAACATTATTTCACATTCTTCTCATTAACATATTGATAGGAATTTAGTTCATTAATATAAAAATTGATCTAACTTGGCTGTTTTATGAAGTAGTTATGGAAATAAATATTATAGGAACAATATCTGACTGAAGATTTTTCTTTCTGACAACATTTTGCAGACCTGATGTCTGCAGCTTGGTTACCACATGTCTATTAATGAATTTTCATAAATTTGGTACTGTTTGAGTATGTAATTTAAAGCATGTTTTAACCCACTTGCTTTCAAATGTAATAATATAACTAAATTTTGTTCCCTCTCTTGAATTATGTCATTCATTTTTGTTTTCAGTTTCCAAAAACTAGATGTAAGCAGTGGGATTAAGATGTGTTACTTGTACCAGCCCCTCTATATGTTTGGTTACCAACAAGTCTTAGTGAAGCCAACCTGAATACTAGTCTTGGGGTCACTTACATGTACATGTATGGTGGGTTAAGTTAAATTAATCACCTTGTGTATGAACTTACACTGTACCTTGCAGATGGTGGTAACAGATGTGTATAATCACAGATTTCACAAGGTGTTTTCACTCAGCGAGTCACTGACTCAGATTCTTGACAGAGATGACATTTTTGTGTAAGTGGTATTTAAATATTTTGTAGGTTCTTACCCTGGTCAACATTGGCTGGCCCAGTTCATCTTCTGCAAGCAATGAATTAATCCTGGGCAGTCTTAACCTGTTCTGATAACTACATGACAGCCAAGCGTCATGAAGTGATGAGTATAATGATGATGTGCATGAAAGTTAAAGCATTGCCAATAATATTATTGGTTGTTTTAAAGGGAATCATTATGATTTCAAAACCCTGGTAGCAAGGAAGAGTTCTTGTATGAATGCATGCATCAACCTAATTGTAGCAAGTGATTGTCACTGAATTTTAATATTATATCAATAACTCTCTTTAAAAATAGGATCTGTATAAGCATCAAAGTTTAATGTTATTTACTGACCCTAATAACACAATTTAATTTGTAAAAAATTGATATTTCATTGTTATTATTTAGTTATGAGTTATCACACAGTAAATCTGAGGATGATGAAGGTGACTTTGTCGTTCTTCCTGTTTACCAAAGAGAGAAAAGGTAAATTTCATAACATCCATTATGTACAATTCTATATAGGGCTACCACAGGTCAGGAAATGGTCAGGGAAAGAAATTGTCAAGATCAGATGAGAATGAAAATCACAAAGAGAGTACAAAGTATAAGAGTTTTGTATTTCTCCAAGTGACATGAGAAATACAACAAGACGTAAAGAGCAGAAGGATATTGGAGCCAGTTTGAGTTCAGTTCTTTAATTAATAAATCACTATTCAATGACTGTGGTCAGAGACAGAGGGGAAAACAACCACTCCAAAAACAAATCAGACATCAGAATTTGCCTACTGATACTGACAGTAACAGGAAAAAGATTATTTGTCATTAAAGTGCTACTATGATCAAAAAATCATTTCCTTTTTTTTCTTCCGATTTTGAAAGCGTGTTCGCTTAACACCTAACTGGCAAAATTTAGAGCTTTGAGTTTGATCCGAAGGCTGTTTATTTTGAGTGTAAGTTTTGGATTTGTTGGTCCACCATTACTCATGTTCAAAACTGACCGATAGGACATTAGAGTGTTGGATCTAGAGAAAATGACGTGATTTACTCACTAGCTTAACATTTCAGCGTGTAAACGCAATTTATTATATATGCAAAACACGGGTTTAAAGGTCTGAAAGCCCAAAACTCCCGTGCTGCATATTAATTAAGCCGTGTACACACGCATTGCATTCTTAAACTGGTGAGTCTTTGACGTCATTTTCTCCTCGACCCAGCTCTCTCAAGATTTTAAAATAAGTAATGGCGGACCAATAAATAAGAAATTCCAGTTAAAATAAACAGGTGTCTTTTTAAAATCACAACTTAAAACTTGGCTCAGTTAGTGTTTAATTGACATAGTTTTGAAATCCAAAGAAAAAACAATTTTTTTTTTGGTCATAGTACCACTTTAATAATTATCTATATGTGCACCTATAACTATTAATATTTGCTCTTACAGAGCCCGCCTGACCAACTATGGTTACAGCAGCTCAAACAAAGCTTTGTTTGGACTCCCGCTAATGATTTCTGTCCCAAGGAAAAACTTAACTTTCAAGACTTTGTACAACATCTTGATGGAAAGAATGAAGTAAGTATTTAGAGCTGCAGAAGATAACAGTGAGAAAGCTTTTGTAGAAGTCTGTACATACAGGAATTTGTTTCAAAACAGAAAATTATATAAGCAATAGCCTTCATTTAGCACAAAAATATGCTAGGATATTTGTCTGCGGACATTATCTGTTCTGAAAAGTGAACAGTTTTCTGAGAGTGTGACTCAAGGAAAACTGTGAGCTGTACGAGGAACAGAATGAGACAGTGTCTAAAGACAAATATCCGAGCATATTTTCGCCCCAAGTGGAGGCTATTGTGTTTATTATCCTTGAAGTCTTTTTCACAACTCTTGATGTCCTCAGATTTCATCTTCTAGTCTGTGTTGTCGAGAATACTGATCCTAGTCACTTTCACCGTCCTTTTTTTCACATTGAATTTATGAGCTTGCAAATGCACAGTGTAATACACCGTGAATATGAACCTGGGAATGCTGTTAACCACTTCATGCCCTGTCTCCGACTCTGGTTACCCACACTAGCTTGATTAATGAATAATTAAAATATAGCATTAATGATTACTCAATATGAATCTGTTTTCTAACCCTATTCCACCGAGGGGTTTGAAAAGGAACTGACGACTGATGTTGTGACAGTACTCAATGAGTGATATTGCCTGTCTGCTCTTTTTGTTCTGTTTAGTGAAATAATTTTATTTTAAACCTATCAGTTTTGATATCTGCTGGTAGCTGAACTTTCTTAAATTTATTTAAAAATTGTTTTTATTTTAATTAAACAGTTCTATTTTTATCTCTATTCAGACGTTTTGTTAGTGTTCCAGTGGAAGATGAAGGAGTAGAAAGTAAAATTGAAGGAGAAAGTGAGGCAGGTGAGGCTCCAGGGATAATAATATTATGTTGTGGTTTGTAGAAAATGCTACAGTTTTTTGTTACTGTTGTTTTACAGATGTTGAAATGAATGAAGATAAAAATGAAGGCAGTGAAAATGAGGATTGTGAAGAATTGGAAAAGGCAACTCAAAATGTGCATGTGAATGTAAGTTATTGTATTTTTATATCTGCATGAATTAATCCTTCAGTTCCTGGACTTTTGAACAAGTTGAAAAGTAAGATCTCAGACCAATCAAATAAAACCTGTCTGGAATGATTGAAATTGCAGATCTTGCATTAAATTCAAGGAAGTGAGTTGTTTGTAATTATCTGTGGTTTACTTCCCGGAAGAATTCTCACATTTTTAAACCTGAAAACTGGAATGTACAAAACTAACCCCAGAAAAGCACACCTTATTCCCCCTTTGCTAATCTCGTTCCCAGATCTCTTGTGGACGACGCTGAAGGCGAGATCTGGCAAAGTAATAAAATTTCTTTTTATTGATTGGCTGCTCACTTTGACTCCTGACCAATCACCTCTTTGAAAATTTACGCGGTTTTCTGCGGCAAACTTTCTTCAAACTCAAGTTCTAACCTTGAAATTTCCGCGGTTGGTGAAAATGAAAAGCCGTTAAGAAAAGACGAGAGAAGGGAAGATTTGGAAGTAATTTGCCATTCGGGATTGAACAACTTTTGCAACATGATCGTACCGTTACCTAAATCCCAAACACGTCATCCAGCGCGCGCTCAAGCTCCCCTCCATCTCCCACACATGCTTTTTTGACACAAAACTTTACAAACACCCCCCCCCCCCCCCACCCGCTTACGAGGTCGCCCAATCTCTGCGAGGAGGAGAAGGGGGAGGATTTTGTAAAAACTTCTTACGTCAAAAAACTTGTGTGGCTGATGGAGGGGAGCTTGAGCGCGCGCGCAGGATGACGTGTACAAGGGTACGATCATGTTGCGAAAAGCGAATTGAGACAAAACTTTGCAAAAGTCGCTAAAATTCTCCGACTGTCGCAAAAGTATTCGAAAACAAATCCGGCCAAGTTGTAGAAAAAAACCTTTCGAACTCATTTTGTGTTTGTTTGGTTTCGTGAAAGCAACGAAATTTAGAGATTTGAACGAATATTCCTAAGTCATGTCGTAGGCCTGTCGTAAGCTTGTTGTACGCGACAAAATCGGCCTTTACTGCTCCGAATTTATGATGGGCATGCGCACTTGCCTCCCCTGTCACATAATGCAAGTTGGATTTGGCCAGATCTCGCCCTCGGCTTCGTCCACAAGAGATCTGGGAACGAGATTACCCCTTTGCATCTGTTGCTAAATGATTTAGTTTAATTTATTGGTCTAACTCGGTTGATACTAGCTGTTTTATTGCTTTACAAATATTTAATTTTGCGTCCAATTGGGATGGGAAAGGAAAAAAAGAATTTATCACATGCTAAGAGGAGTATTTTGCGTAGAGAAAACTACTACATGTAGATTATTGATGATGGTTATGACATCGCAGCTATGTCATGATTGCTACTTGCAACTTAGTTTAATTCTAAACTTAATAATTATGTTCAAGTGATGGCAATGCTCTGCAATTTTTAATTAGCTTAAAAAATGAATGAAATTGAATTTCTAAGTAAATGATTGGCCATGTCTTCCAAGGCCTCTTCATCTTTCATCAAGTGATCGAGTCAAAACAAAAGATACCCTAAGTAATAAGAATGATTTCAATATCCAATCTTAATTATTAGATTTCAAAATATCGTTTCAGCATCTATGTTTTTCGCACCCTTTTAGACTGGATTTAATTTTTACTGGACTAACTGAATGTAACTACAGTATCTCGTTAGTTTTTAGCATTGTTGTTTATTTAATAGAGATACCTTCTGATTTAGGGTAAAAATAACGAATACCCAACACAGTTTTCTCTGACTAAATTATCAGGCAATGTTCTTGAAATTAAGTATTTAGTAAAGTGGTGGAAAACATGGTACAAATAAACTGGAAATGCACTCTGCATAGAATGAAAGAATTCCTTGAACTTTGGGGCCTGCTTGATGAGGTGACATTTACAGGACGTGTAAGAAGTATTGAACAACTGAAGGATCCTGCTCTGTGAAAAAGAAAATGTTCATATCATACAGCTCTGGTCTGAAACATTTCATCTGCTGATAGGAGTATAAACACCAAAAATGTGTATTGCTAAGGATTCAAGCCCCCCTTGTCAAGACTCTGAACCTGTCCCCAACTGTTTCACAATCAATGTTGTTCCTTTACCAGCAAATTCCTTGAGAAACAAGGCTCTTTCACAAGCTTTGGGTTGTTAAAAGTTTGTTTGTCCAGCAATGGAATCCCAGTTGTAACAAACAACTTCAGTCTCTTCCCCTTTAAGGTGACTTTTTTAAGTCTCAACCATTTAGTTTTTTGTCCATCTTAAATAGTTTTATCGTCTTGAGCGTGGTAAATAATTTTGTAAAGAATTTCATTGTTAACACATTTGTTTGGTTTTAAAAGATATTAATTTAAGCTCAAGTGGTACAATGTAGCTGCCTGAAATAACCATCAGTCAATAATCATGGCAGTTCCAGTAATTTCTTTCTTATCCCTCAGCAAAGTAACTATACCACAACCAACCAAAAAGTTATCATTCACTGGTGATTTTTTGCACTTTTCACAGGAAGCTTGAAAGAAGCTCTCCTTTGTTCGTTATAACACACACAGACCTTTAATTGAATGAAATTTGATACCATTTCAAAAGTTTTGGTTTACTTGCAGGGTGATGAAAATGAGGATGATAACATCAATTCACAAAATAATGATCATGACAGCTCTAACCGAAAGAATATGATGAACACTCAATGCAAGGGAAAGACCTGCAAGTATCTTTTCAACTTGACTCTAGTCAACTCATATGGCAGTAATGATATCCAGGTGCTGCAAGATAATGGCAAGCCTCTTAAACAACTCACAGGTACAATTATTATTATTATGCATGGCTGCAATCCAGCGCTGTGATTCAAAGTCATTGAGCATCTCCTTTAACAATACTGACGATTTTCTCTTATAGGAAACTGAATTATTTTTTACCTTTTTGGCCTTCATTTTAGTCAGTACACACTGCCCTGAATTTTTGTGTTAATTTTGTTTTACATCGTTTTACTTATTTAGATCAAAATCCTCTAAATAGACCAGTTTTTCTCTGGCAATTCATCCACATCTTTCAGAGTATTTGCATTTTCACAAAGAAATGGCACGGATTACAAACATACACTGATGTACAGTACCGCCTGAAAGTATTTACCATTAGCACGCGGTAAAACCTCGTCTTTGCCGAAGGGTTCTTCCGGTTCTTTCCGAATTCACCGCGGTGGGACGAATTCCTCAACCTCGTCTTGGACGGGCGCAACCGAACGCCGCGGCAGACCAGACGCGGTATACCGCAGTGAAGAAACAATAGCAGCTAATTTCTTTTGTTAAAAAGTGTTTCCTTATTGATTTCTCTTATACATGAAATTTGCTTGCTCGTAACTTGTTTACAGGGCTCGCGACTAACTTTTCAGCTTGCTAGCGCAGTGGCTTGTGACAGGTTTGATTCACTAGCTATATAGCCAAAACAAATTGTTTCATTAGCCAGATACTCTACATTAAATATATATCATCACATCAAGTCAAGTAAATGCTAGCCCGTGTAGCTTGTGGTATGCTTTGAATGAACAACTGACAAAGTTTTTGCGTCCTTGATTCTCACAGAACCGCCGTCGAAACCTCGGAACTGGCGCCACAGAAAATTTTTTACCGATTATTGTTTTTCACGAACATAATAATTCGTTCGGACATAACTCTCTATACATTACAGACTGACATAGGCATGGATGTTATACACGTAATTACAAGCGTCGCACAACAACGAAAACCAAAGTTTTCGCCCGTCAGAAATTCTCACGGATCTTATTACTGCATGGCCATCGCAAAACATTCGTTTCGTTTAAAATGCCGACTCACGGCAAAACCTCGGTAAAAGGGTAAATACTTTGAGGCGGTACTGTAGTTCTTTCTTTAGAATTCCTTATTGATTTTGTCAAGAGATATATATTCTCCTATTGTATATCTATACTCTCATATCAGTTAAATTTGGTGCAGAAATTGGCACTTGATGACGAGATGTAGCATTTTCCTGCTTGGGTGAGACACAAGCAAATCAATGCAAAAAAGAAAATTTCCTTTGGCTCCAGAAGTCAGTTGCTTGGAGAATAGACCCTTTGCATAAATGGGGCCTAAATTTGAATAACAATACTTGTACATAATTAGCCTCACATTCATGTGAAAATTCCTTTGTCTTAAAACATGAATGCGAGGCTACTTGGTACATCATTAGCCTCGTATTCATGTTTTAAGACAAAGGGATTTTCACCTGGATGTGAGGCTAAGGATGTACCAGTATTGTTATTCAAACCTAGGCGCCATTTATGTAAAGGGTCTATGGTCATGCTTGAAATTGAGTGATATCTCACAATTCACTGTCATTAGTCCCTCTGCATGCCTGCATTGTGCTAACATTTATTTTTCGTCTTTGATGTGAAGGACGTTGTTTTCTTGCACTTGACTGGGACTCAAAGGTGAAGGAGAAGTGCTATAATGATCAACAGGCCGAGGTACTAATTTTTTATATGACAAGAATACATGCAGATATATCAGAAAAGACATGAGATAACATGGAATCTTCAACGCTGGGTGGGGAATTTAATACTATTTTGGAAGTCTGAAGGAAAGGGAAAGGTGAATTTAACAGGATGTAACTGGAGTTGAATAGAACCAGGGGACTTATCATAAAACAACGTAGCACTAGATAAGTTATATGTAATACATGTATTACCCTTTTCTAGTGATGAAAGCACACGTCAAGAGATCAAACTTCTTGGTAATTCTATTGAGAACATCTAAGCTAATCTAAAATCGATATTGCTGTCTTGACCTATAACAGTACGAAATGGAAATATTTGTTTATGTTTTGTTTTCAGTCAACAAGGGTCCTCTAGCATATGTTACACAATTTCAAGACCGATAACACGTATTTGTTTAATTCCTTTTTGTCACACCCTCTGGTCCTAAAAAAAACAGCGTAAGGTCTATAGTCAGGTCTAATATGAGTCTGATAAGTCCATGACCATGTAAATAGACCTTTGTGAGTCTTCGCGGGCTATAAGGGGTAATAGCCGAGTGAATTTACATTGTACTTGACCAGTCAAGTGGTGTAATAGTTACACGTACATTTGCAATATCATGACAAAAAGGATCTTCATACCAGTCCCTTCTTACAGGTACTGTTCACTTTTTCGACATCATTCTGAGCTGAACAGAATGATTATCAGAGGCTAAAAATGTCAGCCTCCAGGGATACTGGGGATGATAAGCAAATCCCTTTATTTACAAATTATTGTTCTGAACAAGCCTAATAGCCCCAGTTTCGTACACCCGGCTGCACTGGGGCTAGTTGCGTCGAACTCACCAAAGTCAGGCTAATGCGGGGAAGAAATGCGTCGACGAGAGCTCTAGAAATGGTGAAGCATTACTGTTGTGCTTTTAACTGCACAAAACGCACCCAGAAACGAAAAATGTTGCAAAAGATCCAAATTTGACAAATATTGGATTTTTTTCCATTCCCTCGGGACAACGCAAATAAGTATTCTGTTGGGTGTGGAATGTCATAACGAGAGCGGCGTATGCGATGGATTGCAGCCTGTCGTCTGGACAGGTTAATTGTTACGCACCAGAATATGTTCAGTTCAGTTCATTTCGACGGAGGTCCTGGCGCGACTAAATTGAATCCTGCAGTTCCCTCAATATTTGCATTTCCACAACATTTTCAGCAAAAACCTCCTAAACGTCGTACTGGTCCGGAGGAGAGAGGTCGAAAGTAGCGAAAGGAAACACCACAAAGCCCGGCATAGTAAATCGAACACAACACAATCGAACTCAATCCATGAATTCGGCAATCAAACCAAATCAAACACTGAACTTCGCGTTAGTTCGATTTCCGAATCAATCGAACTTAATCAAACAAATCGAACCCAATCGAACTCAATCCATTAGATTGTGTTGGATTGAGTTCAACTCAAATGGATTGCGCTCGATTGGCTCTGGTAAAACCCAAAGAAATCCCATCAAAGCAGGTTTTTCTTGTGGTTTTTTACTATTTATTCAATAACAGAAATCCCATTTATAAAGGCCACGGCAGTTAAGAGAACAAAGCTATCATTATTCCTGCGGGCGAATTCCGAAATTGTTTTAGCCTTTCCATTTAAGTTAACTTCAATTGCAGCAAGGCAACTCGAAGGGTTACTTTTATGCAAAAATTCAAGCAAATTACTTACCGCGACACAGGCAACGGCATACAGTAGATGGATGATTATGAAAAATATCTCACTAATGTACCAGTCAAATCGAAGCTTGAACAGCCCCCGCCCCGTGCATACCCCGGGCATTTGGCGTCTTTTTTCCCGGGGGCAGGGCATTTGATCACTACTCATAGGTGGTGGAGAAATTTCTCGCTAGCCTCGATGTCATGGACCTATGATGGGGCATTTGAACAGCTTTTTGGCCTCGGGAGGGGGGAATTTGAACAAATTCAAACGCCCGGGGGGTTTCCCGGGGGGGGATGTTTAAGCTTCGATTTGACTGGTACATAACGATATACATGATTCTCAGATGAACGAGCGTCAGTATATTGGACGTTTTGGAGCATCTTACGTACTGCCATGATAGAAAGGATAAATAGTAAATGTAACAGTAAAATTACTTTTCTCCTTGGGTCAAAATCAAAGTAAATAAACAGATGTTCGTGCACATTTAAAATCCACAGCGCATCTTAAGCCATTTCTGCGGAATTTGTTCGCTTACGAAAAACACGTGGGTTACACTCCGGGCTCAAGTAACTCGAGCTTCTAAGATCTGGATTTCCAACGCGTTTTAAACAAATCTCGAGTTCGAAAATCGAACGTTCGTTTGGGTTCGATTGATTTTCTTTCTCTTCGGTGAGTTCGGTTTGGATCGATTTCCGAATTCAATCGAACTCAATCCATGAATTTAGTTCGATTGAGATCGATTGGGTTCGATTAAAATTTAGTTCGATTGGGTTCGATTTACTATGCCGGGACAAAGTCGAGTAAGTGTTTACCTCCAGAAAAAGAAAAAAACAAGACGTTAAACCAAAATTAAAGAACCACGTCTGATCACGTCCAGTCCTTCCGTTACCAACTTCGCAAAAAATACGCATCTGGTCTCGTCTTTGATTTCGGTGGCAAGTTAGAGAGCTTTTACAGACAAATCCAAAAGGTCTTCACGACGCTTATTTGCAACCCTGATTCCCCGCACTTGTAAGTACTTTTTCAACACAGGAACTTTCATTCTGACGAAATTAGGTTCCATTTCTTAAGTTGCAAACAACATAAAGCTACAAGTGCATTCGTATCTTGCCGCGAAAGATTTTACCCCGCTTAAGGTGATTCCCGAGTTTTGCATTGCGCATTTCTACTACGCACAATTTTTGCGTCATCAGCGCGCGCGTGTACAAAACATAAGAGATTTCCCTCAAACTAAGCTCGATAGCGAGATAAAAGCTAGCTCTTTTTCTCTTAGACGAGCACAGTGACCACCACTTTTTATTCTATAAATTCAATGTGAACAATATCCGCAATAACTGAGAAAAAACGTTGGCAGAAATCTATATGGCTACTTTTTTGGCAAATGAAATAAATGCTACAGATAGAGACGTAACGGGCCCAATAGAGCAAGTCCAAATTATGTTTCCTTTAAAGGATAAAATGTCAATTAATAATGAAAGGTATTTGAGGCCATTTTTTCTGAGACATAGATGAATAAGGAATCAAAAAAAGTCGAACTCTGTGTGATATAACAGGCCGGATTGAAAAATAATCGAGCTTGTTTGTTGCGCACTGAGATAACCAAACGTCAAGAAAATAACCATATTTGTAAGCATCATAGCAGGAAAACAAGCACGGTGACCCCCTCTTTTTATCGGAAATCTAGTTTCATCGGAAATCTATGGCGGGTTCTTTTACTCGGGAATCACCTTAAGCCTCACTTCCCTGCCACGTTCTTTGCTCGGCCCAGGGTAACCGGGCATACGAAACTCGGCTATTATACTGATAATTATTGTAATGATAAAGTCGTGGTTAATGGAATGCTACCTGTTTCGCACCCAATCGAGTTCGCATCAACCGAGTTTGCAGCCCTGTACTCACCTTGTTTGAGTTTGCTTCGATGTCAATGGATTAAAGAACCAGAAATACGTGATGTTTTGGGTAATTGTATTTCATTATGTCCACTAACCTGGGCTGAACTAACTAGCTGAGTAAGCTCCAGCTACCAATTAATGCAGTACTATTTTCTTAGGAATCCGAAGAGCATGAAAGTGTGCACAAGAAGCCAGAACAGAAGAAAATTGGCATTGGCCTAAATGATTGTATCGACCTGTTCTTATCGACAGAGAAGCTTGGAGTAAATGATCCTTGGTAAGCCATAACTCTACCAAGTATACACCTTAACAACAAACATACAGCTTGCTCCACAGAGCCGGCCTATGGTAACACGAGGTCTAGTAACTCAATCAGTCTTACATAGGGATTGCTTCCAACTTGTAAGTATTTGCCAGCACAGTGGAGGGAGACTTAATTATACTGGGTGCAGAATTTGCCAAAAGTGGCAAGGAGCTTATCAGGGTGTAAGACCAGAAGAGTTGCTGCAGGGTCTGGCTGAAACTGGAACGTGACATTGTATTAGTTAAGCTTCATTTCAACGGACAAAGTCAAAAACGAGGAGTTGCAGTAGGATCGTATCGGCAGGAACTCTAGAAGTGCTAGACTACAGCCAAATGATAAGCACAGCCTAGTTATCGGAGATATCCTGGACTCATTTGGACATACAGAGTGGTCACCAAAGATATCATGTATGCTGCCACTACAGTGGACAAAAATATTGTTATGCTATTGGCTCAGTGGCCTAACTGAGATGAAAATCGTACAGAACGTTCGTCCTATATAACCAAAACACCCCCGAGACAAAACAGGCATTTTAGTTGTAAAGTACACTCTTGATTCAACTGTGACTCGGTTACAGTTGCTTACTGTATTTTTGTACTGATTTTTCTTTCGGGGAGTTTGTAATAGTAATTGGGCCGATTGGAGTACAATAGTCCAGTTTCGAATTCGCCTTGACCGCTAATTAAAAGCACTGAGAACGCATTTGTACAGGGTTAACCTCGACTTAAAGTAAAATATTCACAAATTCCAGCGAGAAAATGACCTGTTTACAGCTCTGTGTATTGTTTAATATTCAAATTTGTGTCACCTTCCCGCTGGTATTTATGAATATTTTTTTAAGGTCGAGGCTAACCCTGTAGAAATGCGTTGTCAGTGCTTTTATTCAGCGGTAATGGCGAATTCGAAACTGGACTATTCAGGGAGTAATCGTGCGAGTAATTTCAAAATCGGACCAGCGCGAGGCTGAATTGAAATTGTACGACGTGAGGTCCAATCACTAATTAATCGTATCTATAACGAATTCCGGAATAAAAATGTCTTATGAGGACTTCTTTTGAGCGAAAAGGTGTGTAGCGCTTTTCCTAAGTTATGAAAACTGAATGAAATATTGCGAAGGAAGCTATTAAGGCGCGCGTAATAGATGTGCGAATCTCGTGCGTATCCGGCAATTACAGGTATCCAGTTACAAAAAGGTTCAAATCGGACACCCACGTGATCGCGCGCCGATTACGTGACAAATAGGCGCGCGGAGAACCAATCACGATCGAGAATTTTGTTATACATACGATTAAGTTTTCTACTATTTACGTCGTTCAAGTAATAGAAATTTTATGTTATAGATGAAATGTTGCATTTACGCAGTGAGAAGCTTCTCGTACTTAGCAAGCCAGACATGTTTTGAAAATCTGATGAGGTAAACCTTTGTCTTTAGTGTTGATGATTATTTCAATGTAGTTGTTATTTCCTCTTCAGGTATTGTCCATCCTGCAAGAAGCATAAACAGGCCACCAAGAAGTTTGACCTTTGGTTTCTTCCCAGAATCCTTGTTGTTCACCTAAAGCGATTCTCCTACAACAGGTGTCCAGCATTGACTAAATTTGAGTGTCTCACCAGGGGCCCGTTTCTTGAAGACCCGTAAAGTACCTTAATGACTACAGAGCTGTTTTATTCACATAAATTATTCTTAATATGAACGCTGAGAGGTTCCCTTCATACAACAATTTTCAGGCGTATACATCTCTTTGTTTCTGATACAGATGAACTGAAAATGGCTTTGGGGCCTCGAAACGTTTTCGGGGTTTTCGAGAAACAGGCCCCAGGACCTTGATTTGGAATAAGTTTATCCTTACTTATTCTAGAAGTCTATTTCTTTTTCAGTGTAAATTTTATAAGTACGATTACAGAACTTATCAAATGCAGAAGGATGGTGTTTTGGTATAGCTTGGCATATTTTTCTAGGACTCTGACATGGCTTTGTTTGTTTTCTTAAAGTTTTTGGCGAGATAAGCTGGACACATTGGTTAATTTTTCTTTGAGGTGCGTGTATTTTATTTCTGTCGTAAGTTATACCTTTTAGATGTTGCGTTGTACTATACATTCAAAGTTTTAACAATCTACTGAGATATGAACTCTGTAAACGTAAGCTTATTTTACTAATCGTATGTATTTAACAAATTGACGTCAGTTTTTCAAGCCTCTGCCCAGTTATTGATCAGAATTTCGTCTCAACATTGTCAAAGTAGCTGTGGATCCGCAGACTACTTTGACAATGTTATGAAGAAATTCATTGTCAATAATAGACAGACGCATGAAAGACTGACGTCAATTTGTTTTTTTACGATAACAATGCATCGCATAAGTTATAAATTCATGTGTCTGTCGGCTTATTGACAATAAGAATTAGCCAATGAGGGCGCGAGAATTTCTGCAGTTATTGTAAATTTTTCGATTGTGATTGGTTCTTCGTGCGCCTAATGGTCACGTAAATCAGCTGGCGGTCACGTGGGTGTGGAATTTATGATATCCAATTTCAGGTTTTTGTAATTTGATACCCTACGTCATTAACACATCAATTACGTGCTTTTTTATGGCTTCCTTGTTTATCTTTTCTGTAATTTTTAGATGACTTATAGAAAGAGCTAGTCGTTTTCACTCAAACAAAGTGTTAAAAAGACTCTTCGTTTCGAAATTTTTTTTGATACGATTAATTAGTAATTAGACCAAGCGTCATACAAGTCAGGGAGTTATCATGACAGTAATTTCAAATCGGCCTCGGTTTCCGCTGCTCCGTCGTCCGATTTTGATATTTCTCGCCCTATTACTCCCTGCATTGCACTCCACTCAGCCCAGTTACTATTACAAATTCGAATCACTTGTGAGGATCAGACATCTTACAGAAAGGCGTTTAACCACATTTGTTTGGTCAGGCTGGCAACGGACAGTGGATTGTACAATACATTTTGCCTTCATGTAATGTAGTTTACTTTGAATGTAGTACAATGGTAATGTTAAGTGTTATAATGTAATAATATTGTAAAAGGGAAAGTTGATAGGTTTAGGAACACAAACCTATCAGCTGGCGATAACTGTGTAGTAGTAATACCTAAACCATTATTCCAAAGAGGCCTGAGATTCCTTTGCAACTATGGGGGTTTTTTGCGGACAAAATTTTGAATGTGAATACATCGATGTTTTGTTCAATTACGTTATTGTTATACGTTATAATTCAAGTTGTGAAATAAAATAAATCAACTTCATCCGGGATAAATTGATGTTGGATGTCATACATCGATGTTGTGTAGCATACATCGCTTTCCTGACTCATTCATGCGTGACCTTATGTAACTA
>CM042754.1:7056647-7064147 GCA_022496165.2 Catalaphyllia jardinei
CACTAAACAAATCATCGACAACCACAACAAGCTCATTTTGAACTCATCCAAACACGCGAATGCAAACACCGATAACCACGTTGACAAGATGCAACTGCCGACAAAAGGTCACATGCCCTCTTAACGGAAACTGCCTTCAGTCATCAGTCATCTACCAAGCAACCGTCACGCGTAACGACAACAGCACTACTGAAACATACATCGGACTCACAGAAAACGACTTTAAGGCACGATACCGAAACCACACTGCATCATTCCGTCACGCTAAACACAAGAACTCTACCGAACTCAGCAAACACATCTGGACTCTTAAAGACAACAACATCGACCACTCTATTTCATGGCGCATTCTCTCATCTAGCTCATCTTACAACAGCTCCAACAAACGATGTAATCTATAGGCGAGTTCACACTAAGGCCCAAGTAGGCCTTAAGTACCTTAAAAACTCAAGTGAACTTGAGACGGTCAATGCTTTCTTTTAAAGATAAGCGTTCATACTAAATTGTAAAGTATGCTACTTGCGGGATCGCTTGTCAATCAAACTACGCGGCAAAACCCACCAAAGCAACTGACAAGACTTTCAAAGAGAGAAGAAACGATGTCGGCTTCCGTTGTGATCCATGTTTTTGTTTCGCCAAGAAGGTTTGCGTGCACTAGCATTTCCCGCCGTATAGTTGATTGACGTGTTATCGCTTTCGAGTGTTTTGATAGTGCGTAAGCACGCATTCGAGCACGGTAAAACTAGACTTGAGAGCGTACTTCGGCTTCTTTGAGGATAGGTCGTTTCCAAGGTTACAAAGTAAGGTACTTGAACCAAAATAACCCCCGTTCACACTCCAAGTATACTTAAGGCATACTTAAGGCCTACTTATGTACCTAGTATGAACTCGCCTTATGTCTCAAAGAGAAATTTTTAATCATCTGTCGACCTGACCTGTCATCGCTTAACAAACGTAACGAACTTGTATCTTCTTGCCGCCATAGAAACAAAGCGTTGCTGCGCAACAACTAAACATTTAACCATTTTAAATTTCTTCTACAGTATTATGTAACTCAAATAGTATTTAACCGATGGTTATGAATATTCTTATCATTAAAATCCCCTGAAGAGTGAGTAATCACGAAACAGGCTTGTCGGGATAAAAGTGTAGTTTTTTTCTTTTTTCAATATATAATTGTATATATATATATATAGATATATCATTATTAAAATCAGTTAAATAAATAAATAAAGTAAATAGGTATACACTTATACAATATCAAAGATAACGAAAGAATTCTTTGCCAAGATTTTTTGACAATTGAAAACACCGACTCGGACTTAAAAGTGCAGGCGCTGCACTATGCAAATGAGCTACTTGTACGCGTCAGACTTTCCTTTCAAAAACTTTTGCAAATTCGCTTAATATGCAGAAACAATACGAAAAAATGTTTGGGAAAAGAGTAATGACGCGTACTAGTTGTCGATGCGATAAAAGTACAGACTACGATAAACCATGGCCGTATTTCGATAGTTACGTTTTTACCACAATATCAACGTCAAAGAAATTGCGTGAGCGCGAGCTGAAAAAGACATTGCGCGACACACTGACGCGAGCAGCGTGGTTGGGACCTAGTAATTTTTGATTGGTTCGTTCTGAGCATGCGCATGCAAGTTATCCTGGACTCTTCTTTCGCCTGCCCGGGTTCAGCCCTTATATTAGGGGCTGGAAGAAAGGAGAGTTAAGGAACTGGACTAATAATCTTGGTGCTATTATAAGGATTTATATGGTATAAACAAGGTGCTGTTGCTCCTAAACGAACATGGGGACCCCTCATTTTTATTTCCAAACTTAAGTTCCTATAATATAAACAATTAATTTACAAAGTTTGAGAAAAAACTCAGTGTAGGTTCTATTTCAGTGGAATGACCTTAAGGGGTCTAAATCTGCACTCTGCCATTTGCTTTGCGAAACAACCTGTTCTCTCAGAACTGATAAACAGCTAGGTAACAACGTGACATCAGTTCAGGGCCGTAGCCAGAAAAGAGTGAAGACTGAGGCAATGTCCATGAAAGAATTTTGACTGAGGAAGTGTCCGTGGTTAAATTCTCTTCCTGGGTATTTAGGGTGTTTATGACGACTATAAACAATAAAAACGAAAAACAAATTCCCGAGGCAAGTGCCTCGGTTTGCCTGTTACTAGTTACTACCTGTTACTAGTTACTAGAGTATCATGCACATTTCACGTCTCAAATATAATAGTTGATTTGAGAAAATTTATTCAAATGATAATTGCGTTCTCGAAGAACGAGAGAACGCATTCTAATTTCGTTTGCAGGCGCGAGAAATCGAGATTTTTTGTGAAGACTGCAATTTGGCCGCCCCTCTAAGTTTTTTCAGGGGCTTTGGGCCTCATATACACGTGCAAGAGAAAATAACACGTGCAAGAGAAAATAACACGAGGCTATGATACATTTGCATCTCCGTTTTGACTTTTTTTTTGTTCGACGTTTTGAGGTTTTCTTTGAACTGATTTTCACTCTGATTGCATTCGACAAAAAAGGGAATGCAGTCCCAGTGCAGACTGGAGTGAGATTTCTTGACTTTAGGCGAAAAAGAACTCGTGACATCAGTCATCGCAAAGCACTTGTTATTTTCTCTTGCACCGGTATATCATCTATGTGATACGATTTGCATTTTCGATCGTTCACGATTGCTCGTTTGTAGTAGTTTTGATTCTGGACCGTGCGTGGCCTGTTTGGTCAGGATGTGAGATGAAGTGCTTTTGGTGCATAATAACTGGGGCAACAATTATTTATTCTGTTCACGGACACAACTTTGAATCGCCTTAGCACTAAGCTAATTAACAGTGGGAAAAGCCATATTTTTTTGGCTACAATTTTTTTGGCTACATTTGTTGACTTAAATAGATCTAGTGGCCACAAATAGTTCAGTATGTATCCCGCGAAGGTCAAAAGTGAATCGATGGAAAGATACTCTGAAGCCAAGACCTATTAAAGGAAGTCAGAACAAAGGAACAGCAAAATGCTGACTATTTTATTCATCAGAGCGAAAACAATCATTATTTGACAGTTGCGATCGCACGGAGGTTGTTTACCGGCGAAAAACCACGGATAAATCGACACGCGAGTGAAAATGTTACAGATGTTAACTGATATGTGTGCTTCCAGCTTAGAATACTTGATGCAACACAAGTATTCGTTTTAAAAAGTTGGTCTTGATGTTAAAACATTACCCGTTAAAGTGAAACTGAAAGCAAAGAGCCGTCACGCAACGTGCCACCAAAGGTCATCAAATTGTAGTTCACCTGGAGTTCTCGAGTTCAGTAGATGGGACGTCGATTGCTAACCTTACCATAAAGCAAAGAAATCAAATAATCCACTGAACAATTGTGGACTTTTCCACTATGCCATATCTGTTCGGAAACACTTCAGCCGTTCTCAATAAAAAATAATGATTCTATTATCACAGGCGCCGCAGAACGCAGTTCTAATCTTTGATTACTGCTAGTTTAGACTAATTTTCTTTGTTGGAGAAGTAATTTCAAAAACTCGTGCTTCGGGTTTCATCAGGTTTCCAAACGCTCGAAAACGATAAAACCACGAGGCCGCAGGCCGAGTGGTTTCAACTGTTTCTCGCGTTTGGCAACCTGATGAAACCCTCGCACTCGTAATATTAGGGAGTTTTAGGGGTTTACCTCGGTGTAAGATCCTCTGAACTTTTCCTTTGTTTTGTAGCTATTGTTAGGGTTAGGGTCTATTATATTGACTTCTTTGTTTTCTTTGTTTCACGTTACTTGCAAAAAGTGAGTTCGAATGTCGCAGCTCTGCAAATCTTTTCAGTACGCCTATCGGTCTAAAAACTTGCCGAGGCTAAGCATGCACCGACAGCGTTAAATTCCAAAAGAAGTTTCCAGAAATTAGCCATTGCGGTTCGCGTTCTCCAAAATACATAGAACTTAGTCATTTCGCGTTGTTGTTTTCCAGAGGACGGCAAGAAATGTATCAAGATTCAAAACACACGTAGACAGCTGTTGTTTTGCTCATTAACCCTTAACCCCTAAGGGGTCTCCCTTTGACGAGTGAAATCCTCTGGCGTTAGACAGAGTAAAATCTATAAGTCACTCTTAGGGAGTAAAGGGTTAAGGGAGATAGTTTTTTAAGTCTTAAACCCCTAAGGGGTCTCCCTTTGACGAGTAAAATCGTCTGGCGTTAGACAAAGTAAAATCTATAAGTCACTCTTAGGGAGTAAAGGGTTAAACCTTTTGTTTAGCGACGCTCGCCTCGCCGTAGCCGTCGTGGTTTAACTTCCTACGGCGCTTTCCCGAGAAGGCTTATGTCTCGAGTTGTCGTTCTTGTGAGCTTGTGAAAACACGCTCTCTGCAAAAGGCCGCCGTTATTTAAACAAACTTCCCTCCATCCGCTTATTCCATATTTGGGCAAAAATATCCCGTGGTTCTGATTGGGCGGCTGAAAACCCCCAGCATTGTTCAACCTCAATACTTTTGTTCTTGGGCCATCGTAATTTCATCAAAAATAAGACACAAACAGCATTGAAAAACATGTTGAACTTGGACATTTTGATTATGACTTGACGTTTATAGCGCGTTTTTCCTATCAAAATTCAACTTATTAGTCGTTTTTACTTACGACCTTCGTTTTTCAAATTCAATATTCCTTTTATTCCACCATGACGTTCGTTTTTTAACTTCAACATTCGTTTTAACCTTGACAGTAGTTTTCTAAGTTCAGCATTCGTTTTATTCAAGCACAACGTTCGTTATCACCTATGCATTCTGATTGGCCATCTGATATGGAAGTTGTCAAAAAGATGTCAAAAAGTGGTCAAAAACTTTCCAGTGTGGCAACGGTAAGGCGCGTAGCACTGTAAGTTTCTTTTGTTTGTTTCTTGTGATTGAAAAGAGTTTTGTTTTAACTTGGGGAGCTTTTAACAAATATCCCTGTCGGGAAGTATCGGGTAATATTGTGTTGATTAGGTGACTTTGTTATCTTGGGTTACAATCTAAGTAAGGATTGTGTGCAAGTATCATAAGTATGTGTGAAAGAAACAATGTATGCATGTTTGTGGTTTGAGTGGAACTAAAAGAAAAGAGATACTTAGCTGCTGAATGTTCGTTGGTTTGGACGTTTACACAAGGAAGATAGACTGTTAGCATTTATAATTTGTTTGATGTTTAATCAGACTCCTGGGGGTACTCCCAGTTAAATTTGATGCGGCCTGCTTGACAAAAATGACCAAAATTTGTGATTTTCCCTACCCTATTTATGACCAGATAAAAAAAATCGATACCCTATTTATGACCCTTGCAGATGACACAGTTGCCCTAAACATAATTTCTGATGGGCCTGTGTTTATGATCTTATAGATAATAATAAAATTGTGGCTTCTTCTAAAAACACATCCAATTCAAGACTAGACCAAAAAGAACACATCCTATATGACCAAAGTGGCCAACGCAATACCCCATTTGTGACCAACACGTCTGAAAAACCATACCCTTTGAAGCTGCACAGAGCCCATATAAAGGGAATATCCCTCAGGTCAAGATGTAAGAGAGGGTTATGGTCTTCAGTAAATTAAAGCTGCTTAAAGTTTTTGTAATTTGTGAAACTGTGGACCGCTCCAGTGATAGAGTTTATAAATTATTAAGCAATAACGAACAGGCTCCCCAGTTGAGTTTGAGGAAAAAATTAGCGGGCAGATATTCAGGCTGGCTCTGTTCTCTTTACCCCAATAGAGAGCCTGTATTTAACCCCCACTTTGACCACACTGGATGATGTGAGAAAAGTTTCTCAAAAAAGAATAAATGTATTACTATCCTTGTAACTTCTTTTCAGAAATATGACAACTTATAACAGTACTTTCTTCATGACAAGGGAATGCTTTAAATAACATAAGCATATATACTAGAAAATTAACTGGTCAAAAAATGGTATATTATTTTGTAAAAGAGTCACTCCCCTAGAACTTGCACAATTTAGATTAAATTCCTAAATAATATACACATGCAAATTCTCTCTAATTTCTAATCTCAACAATTCTTTGTTGATAACTTTGGTGTTGTGAATGATAAAAGAACTATATTGTGTGTAAAATGAAAACACGGGGAAAGCATTCCATTATACTTCATAAAGTTACAATAAGTGACTTTTGATATATCGAAATTCAGGATCATCAGCCTGGTTAACAAATAATGGTTTCCTTATGGAAGTCCAATTTTCTTTTTTGTGGCTATGATGGAGTTGACCCCGTTATGAGATCATGAGAGTGTAACTGGCTTGCTGAGCACTCAAATTTGTGGAATCCATGCCGGCTGTTACATACACCTAGGAAAATAAACCAATTCTCATTTGTACAGTATATGAAAGTGTTAATTGCACTCCTATTCTGCTTAAAAAATTATGAAAAGCAATAATTGCATATCCTTTCCTTTTCATGTCTCACACGGTAGCATCTTGCACAGCATGTGACATGCGAAGTCTGTGCAATTCCCGATTTGTCTCATTTTTGAAACCTCCAAAAAGTTAGAAATCCTGGGTCACTAAGGGGCAATTTGGTATTCATTTGTGTATGGACGTTTCTAGAACTAAAATCTTTATTGTAGCGGACGGAGGTCTTCAGGCATCACGCACATTCCATTGTTGCTCCCAACGCGTATTTGGACAGGAATTTACTAGAAACCGAGCCAGTCTTTCTATCTACCGATTTCTTTAATTACTTGCTTGATTTACGTAAAAACTGAAAACACAATTACAGCGAAGCGCCTATTACTATAATTCATGCATTACATCGATCGTACAATAACAACACAAAACAGGGGGCGTATCACAATACTAGAAAATTTCTTAACACATCGAATCACCAACAATACAAGGAATAATATGGAACTCAAAGTAACATAACGAAATAGAGCATGCAAATAAACTACTCTGAGAAGGAAAATAACGATAATCTTGACCAGTATCTGAATACAGATAATCTTCCCCTAGGCCGGGGGTCCGAGCCAAAGTTGTTTATAAAACCACCTCTGGAAATGTTCTCGTAAGAACTCCCCGCGACGAGAAGACTAAATATCTGAAATGTCAGAGTACCTACATGATACCAAATCCGAAAGCATGCCATGTAACAAGCCAGACGAAATCACTCAGTTTTCCCACGCAGTAGTGCGAATTGTCTGTCCCGTGGTTTAATATATCTTGTCCTTGGCGCATGTGGCATTCAAGAAGATGATGTTAAAATTAAAGGAACAGCTTCAAATTGTGTCGCAATTGCTTCTGCTATAATGTGCAGGTTTCGAAATACCAAACCGCCGGCATTGCACTACAGGATTTCTACCGTATTGTCCAAGCTCACGACTAAATCCTCATTCCGTGAGAAAAGTTAACGCTTTTTGTAAAGAAACTTCAGACACGTCTTCCCCTTCTTTCCGGCAATCAGATCTTTAAGACCTTTGATCGACACGTGTCAACAATGTTC
>CM042754.1:7069147-7071462 GCA_022496165.2 Catalaphyllia jardinei
CAGATGAATTAGAGCATGGGACGTTGAATAGTTTTTTCGAAATCCAAACTGGCAGCGGTATAGTATATTATAATGCTCGGCGAATTCAGTTATGCGGTTATACATTACTTTTTCAAAAAATTTTGAAAATTTCGACAAGAGAGAAATAGGTCTGCAGTTTGTAAAAAGACTAGGATCATTTGCTTTGTAGACTGGAATAACTTTAGTAAGTTTTAGTTTATCAGGGAAGATGCCTTTTTCTAAAGAAAGATTTATAATGGTAGTCAGGGGTGCAGAGATCAAGTGAAATGAGTGTTTAATTACACGCATTGAAATATTGTCACAGCCGGGAGCCTTCCCCGAAGCAAACATGCTACAAATGCTTTCCAGTTCACACGGGTTGGTAGGTTTCAGGGCAATAGGAGGAAGGTTAACGTCACCAATAAAAGAACTGACAGAGGAATTAACGTCACGTATTACACCAGCTAAGTTGGGACCAATGTTAGTAAAGTATCTACAGAATTTATCAGCAATTTCCTCGGGATCTGTTATTGTTTTACCCTCAGATTCAAATGATGAGGGGAAAGGTGCTCTGCTTCTACGTTTATTTATAACCTCGTTAAGCAATTTCCAGGTTGTTCTTAGGTCATTTTTGGCGCTCTCAAACTTGGTATCGTAATATTTACGTTTGGCGAGACGAATTAAATGGTTCAGTTTGTTTTTGTGGGATTTATAGATTCGCTCATTGGATAAAGAGGGTGATCTAATAAATTTTCTGTACAGTTGTTTATTTTTGTTAATGGATTTAGAGATGGCCTGGGGACGAGATACTGACACGTTCCTAAACGCCTTCACTCGTTTTACCAGTCGCCGTGGACTTCCTAAGGAGGTGATAAGTGACAGAGGCACGAATTTCGTAGGTGCAGTGGGCGAGTTAAAGAAACTAGTCAGCCAGTTAGACAGACATAAACTTGAGAGCAGGACAGCCGTGCTTGGAGTAACATGGAGATTCAACCCACCAGGTGTTCCGCATTTGGAGGAGCCCACGAAGTGATGGTGAAAGCTGCAAAGAAAGCCACTTATGTCGTTGTAAGAGAACGAGACGTGAACGATGAGGAGCTGATCACAGTATTTGCCGGAGTGGAGTCTCTTCTTAAGGACGTTCGCGCGAAAATTTTCCAGTCGATAGAATTTTTTTAATTTTTACTGCAGGCAAATAATGAGTTACTTTGGCAGAAATGCAAAAACAAAAATTGGGAGTCACCGTCTTCGTTTCAGAGATAAAGCGTGTGGTAAACTTTGCTGATTTCGAAAATTGCCCCATATAATTGAGCACGGTCTACAGGGGTTTATAGTTAAAAATATCGAAGGTGAGTCGACGGAGGCAAACGATCTTAGTCATATTTTGTAGAAGTGGGTCTGTTGCGTAAATAATTCCAAATGTTACTAACGTTTTCACATAATTTAACCCTTTAAGAGGCATTTGAAACCGCCGCACAGTTGCACGAACCTGGAAGAGCTAATAAGAACGGAATTCGATGGTGCATTTTGCCAAAAAGTCAAACTTCTAGTGGATAGATTTTCTTTATTTTTTTCCCTAAACGTAGAAAATCAGTAGAAAAAATGATCCATCGAAAGAAAAATTGGGGTCACTGATCGTCCAAGATCGTTAAATCAGGCAAAGGCAAAGCAATGACCATCTGCCCTATCAGCTGTTTATTTTATGACTTAGCGCGCGCGCTCATGCATGACCTGGCATGTGAATTTGCGTGCGCAGTAAGGATGCGCAGAAACAATTAGCGCGAACGTCCTTATTTCCCGTGAACGTCCTGATTCTCTTCAAATTTTTGATTTACGTGTGACTCCTTAGCACGGCTATATATGAGCGCTACGTGTCAATAAAAGTGAGTTTTTTTGTCACTACCTTCTGCAGTAGCGTATTCAACTGCTTTATGCCCGACCAAGCGATTTACTGGCTTGCCATCACGAATTAAACGAGCGTACACGGTCTTATTCTCCAGACCTCCAGCATCAGTCGCACCGTCAGCCATCATGCTGATGTAATTCGCCCTTGTGGCCTCATCTGTGAGATCATCCTTGAACACTTTTCCAATTACCGACACCATTTTTGCGCACAACTTATCATTGGCATACGTCATGTGAATTTCGAGGCCGTTCTTCTTTTGTAGAGACAAAAGACCTTCGTACTTGCTGAAGGGCAGCTCCTCATTTGCAACGAAGTACGCCGTATTCATCTTTATCGTCATCTCTTTTCGACCTCGCTTTTCTTGTTCCTTCTGCCCCTTAGAAAAACGTCTGGCGATCGAAGACTGTGA
>CM042754.1:7081462-7112736 GCA_022496165.2 Catalaphyllia jardinei
AAAATCATCAAAATAAAAAATGTATAAAAGCAACTAATAAGAATACAAATGAAGTTTCATTTTTCCATAGTTTGTATTCAGTCAATCAACATTTAGGCATCAACGCGGGTTTAGTTAAAATGGCTTGTGAAGGTATCAACAATTGTAAATCAGGTAAATCAAAGAAGGATGGTCATTCTTATACATTTGAATATATTAAACAAGAAGACTTACCAAAGAACCATAAGAAATCAGCAAATATAAGACCGCGAATAGTCTCAGATGAAGAAAAAAAGAAACACCAAATAGAATCAATTAAAAAATGGCAAAACAAGGAATACCAATGTCCAAACTGTGATCAAACTTTTAAAAATAGCCAAAGGTGTTACCATAGAAAAAAGTGTAATAGTCAAAAATAATGATATTTTTGGCTATCATTAATAGCAATAACAGCGTATACTGTGTTTACATAATACAATATGTCAAGCATACTGTATTGTCCTTACAATATAAGATTACATAACTTGTTCTTATATCATTTTCATATATTTCCTAAATCCTTCATTGGAATCCAGCTATTAAAATCATCACTATACCCCTTCCACTTCACCAGAGCTTGTTTTTTCTTATAATCTCTGCGAATGACTTTATCAATTCGGAATACATCCTGTTTGGCTTTTAATAATTCAGGTTCATAAAAACTCCCTTGTATGTATTCATCATTGAGATCTTTTATTTTGTATGTTATTGGATTAGTGTATTTTATATTATCAACTATGAACACTTCTTCTGTCCAGTTTGGTGTATAACCCTTATCAAACACATTCCGTTTATACTTAGATATTCGGACCTTATCACCTATTTTAAATTTTGGTTTCTGTTTTGATGTTTCCATATCACCATATAAATTGAAGTAAACTATACCCTCATTCTTTTTCTTTGAAGCTTCAACTGGTGTTATTTTTATGCTTGAATGTTTTGCGTTGTTGTATTGTTTTACTAGTTTAGGTAACACGTCTAGATACATTGTATTACCTTGAACTGTGAACTGCTTCCACATTTTAGATTTAATTGTCCTATTCCATCTTTCAACTACTGATGACTTCTCTTCATTCTCAGTTGAGTACATTTGTATCCCATTTTTCTCTAATAGGTCTTTCAAATGTTTGTTATAGAACTCTTTTCCCTTATCAACCCATAGATATTGTGGTTTTCTACCTTCCTTGAATATTGTTTTGAATGCTTCAGTGACAGATTCACCTTTCTTATCTTTCAATGGAACGATCCAACCATATTTGCTGAATACATCAATAACCATAAGAAGATATCTGTAACCTTTGTTCCATTTACTGAACTGCTGCATTTCAACTAGATCACTTGCCCATATTTCATCGATATGATTTGTGATTACACGCCGCCGAGTGAAATTCCGTTTTATGGGTGTATGTAACTCATCAGCTAATTTTTCTTGCCAGTTTTCTTCACTCGACGGCTTTTCCCGTTTTTTGACTTCACACCTAGGCCTAATTTTGACTTAGCTGCTATAGCATTTCTAGCAACAGTATGTCCCCATTGTCGATCTTTCCAAGGAATTGCATCAAGAGCTTTAACCATCTTACGATCAGCTTCATTTTTACACTTCCCTTGATCACTTTTTGGTTTATTACCGCAAACTGAGTAATCAACATCATGCTGCATACTGACTGCATCTGTTCTACCTGTTGGTTGTTGATATATCTCAAGTATCTGACCAGTATTGGGATCATACCTCAGTTGCTCTTCAAGAGGGTTTCCAGGTCCTGTATACTTATGTCCAGGCATCACAAAACCCTTTTTTGGTGCAACCTTGAGAATAGCATTATGGATGTCTAACCCTCTACCATAACCTTTCCATTTAATCCATGAGTTGTATGATCTGCTACCTCCAGCATCTTTGTAAGCTTTGTATTGTCTCTTGTATTCAGCAACCAAAGCTCTACCCTCTTTTGCACTCACTTCAGGTCCTTTAAACAATCCAGGTGCAGTGAGAACATTCCAAGCTTTCTTCCAATCTACAAATGGAAATGGTATTGGTAATCCTTTACCACTATGTGTTGGATCCAATTTTTTTGATAAATCTGATGTGAAACTGTCCAAAGCTTGATCAAGATAGTGATTGGCCGTCTTTTTTATTTTTTGTTTGACAAAATCTGATTTAACAGCTTTTGCAGCTCCAAATCGTTCAAGATTGAATAAACCTTTAACACCACTTTTAAGCAGTTGTTCTCCTAGTAAGCCCCCATCTTGTGAGGGCTCAATTAGTTTCCCCGATTCTTAACAAATTTAGTCTTTGTTATCCCACAGTCAGCACAAATGCATTTCAACATCATACGCCCATTTTTAGCTTTAACATATCGTTCACTGCCTGGAACGTATTCAGTTTGCTTTTTCTGTTTAATACAATATGATTTCACCATTTATATATATATTTTATATTGTTTTTATATGGCTGATATTATGACTAATATTATTGAAAAAAATACTCCAAATGCTGCTGCCCCAGTTTGTCTTAATTCCTTCAATGTTCTCATTTTATATATATAATTCAGATATTTTTGAAATAATATTCAATGAATCTCTCATTATCCATTGTATCATGTATATTGAACACTTTTAATAAATCATGATACGACTTCCCCTTATTCATTTCATTCAAAAAGTATAAACAAAAGTATCCACATGTGGTTGTTTTTATATTCTGAATCTGATTATTTTGATGAAGCAGAGTTAAATTCTTTCTTTTCACATGATTTACCATTTCTTGAAAAGGAGGCATACCAAAACTATCAAAATAATTTATCACACCATCTTTTACATAAGTAGCTACCCAATGGCTTCCACTCATATATGATGGTTCAAGATTGTAGATAAATAATGCTTGGTTGTGATTATGTGGAACATTACCATCTCTTGATAAAACATCATTGATTGGGATGTTGAGATATCTACACCATTTTAGTAGATCATGATTGCTTAATGGTATGTTTTTATGGAATTTAGGTTTTACAGTATTGCTCCTATAAGTGGAATTTGATTGAATGGGCTGTTTGGACCTAGAAGGAGACCTTCCCCTTCCTTTTTTTGTTGTTCTTTTCGTTGTTCTTTTTTTTTTTCTTTCTTTTGTCTTTTAAATCCTACAAGGGCATTAAGCTGCCGCTTTTTTTTGTTTGTGAGTTTTGCATCTAAGAATGCTTTTAATATTGGTTGAGGGACACTTTCAATTCCATAATATCTGATTTGACTTTTATTTAAACATTGATCCATTGTTCCTCTGGTTCTATTTTTTGGTGTCTTTCCAATTCCACAATATGGACCCTCTGATTTTTTTCTGGTTCCGTAACCGATTTTATTATCCCATGACCCTATAAAAGGTGGTGGTCTGTATGCACCAATTCTCGGAGCTCCTTTTCCACCTTTTGGTGGTGCTCCAACTTTGGGGGCACCTCTTCCAGTCAAAGCTTTTAAAACCATTGGAATCCCAATACTGGCAAGTAGAGAACCAAGGAAACCACCTGATTGTTTTTTTGTTGGTCTTATGTGACAATCTGAACCTGTTTGAAGAGCGTCCAATATATCTTTCTTTTGTTTTACAGTTAGTAGGTGTTTGTTTGCAATAAGCTTATCAATCTTATTTTGTGGAATGAGGAAACCTCCAGTTTGTCCTTTTCCAAATATCTTTTTAACAATTTGCTGTGCTCCTGCACTAGATTGCCCTGGTAAAGCTGACAACCCTAAAGTTTTAGCGATTGTTGGTCCAAATGCACGCGCAAGAGCTAGAGCTGAAGTCAACAAACTGCCACCAACTTGCTTTCTGATATTAGTCTTGGAAAGTTTGATGTCCATACCTTTATTCAATTTCCGATTCTTCTCCAATCTCTTCTTCACTGTAGCTGGGACATGTAGAGTGTCATTTCCATTAAGAGAGTCATTAGTTAGCCTTATGACGACTGTTTCTCTTTTACTGTAAGCATCACCAATATTCTTCTTCTGATTTTTTGATAGTTTAACATTTATTGCAAAAAGCTGCGCCATTTCTTGTATATAATATATGTTATATAATTTTCTATTACAAAACATATTCAAAATAAATAAATTTTAACACTATTACTAATTCATTTCCAACCTTGTCGATGACAACTTCTTCTTCATATAGTACTATGGCATGGACACTAAAAGCATCATTTTGTAAAGTGTTTGCATTTAACTTATATCTAAAAATCAACTGTTTTGGATCTCTTGTAACTTTCTCTGTTTGGAATACTAAATCAAAATAAATGAGAGGGAAAAGAGATTTGTAATTAGATAGATTGAGCTGTGTTCCGCTGTTGTAATTATTTTTTCTCATACCATAAGACATCAAATCGTTGAAAATTCTAACTTTTGATTCTGAATCATACTCAGTTTCTGGGTAAAAGATTCCATTACCGTATTCCAATCTACATGTTGTAATGGTTCGAAGATTAGCAGCAGCATTGTCAGCTGAATCTAGTTTGAAAGTATCAAATATGTATGGATTCTCATCTTGATTATTTGTTTTATTTCGTTGTACATATATCATGATCAACAAAACATTGTCAATACTGGAAGAGATCTGGAAGAATCCACTGCTATGTGTTGGTGCAGAAACTTCATACAATTCCCTTCTATACTTCCAAGTTTGTTTAGCTAAAAAAGATGCAACAAACTTATCAAATATGCTGTCTTTTGGTGTCATTCTTGGTATCCATAGCAAGAATCTATTAACAACTACTCTACCATCATCTACAGCATTAGCTTTAAATATCAATTCATCGTCATTCTGTAAAGCAATATTGAATTGAAGTTGCATAGGGATTAACATTCGATCTTCTAACTCTTCAAAAAAACCGTAACGATTAAGAGGTATGATTACATTAACATCTTTGAGAACATTTGCGTCTGTCATCAAAAGTTTTCTAGCCTCGAAACCTGTATTAGTGTTGGCAGAAGTGCCATCTGTATCCAAATACCAAAGAGAGTTTTTAGCAACGCTACGACTATAATCATCACTGTATTCTAAAAGGTTTTTAACAAAAGTAACTTTATGGAGATTAGTGGTATCATACACAATTTTACCAGCACTTTTTATCATGATATGGTTAATCAATGAGTGGGCTCCATTTATAACTGCTGCATGATCAGCAAATACATAGCGTGATCCATCAGCTAATTTTTGCAACTGGAATTGCACCTCGAAATAAGCATTGTACCAATCGTCAAATGAAGACCTATCATTGATAGTAAACTTATACCCAGTTTTTTCTTGGTGTTGACCATTAGCTGGTGCTCGAATAACATCATCCAGTTGATATCTAACCAACTCATATCTTTGTAAATATTCACTTGATCTGAAAGCCATTATATTATTATATTACATAAATTTAACTCTATTTCTTCTTCTTAAACCTGATCCTGATAGCAATCTGTTGATCAAAATATCAGTACTTTCTTCTTGATGTTTCATAGGTTGTGGAAGATATTTTTGTCTTGAATCACCAATTTTCATATTTCTAAGACTTTTCATTATCATGTCTCCTTTATTTTCATTAGTATCTCTACCAACTTTTTTAATTATTGATTTCGATGCCTTCTCACCAGCTTTATTACCAAAATATCTTGCAATCGATGTTGTAGCCTTTCTGAGAGGTTTGAAAATATTATCAACAATAATACCAGAACCTAGATGTTTATCTACAAATATACCAAGTTTTGGATGATAAACTCTTGCAAATTCAAATGGTTTCATTTATAGTATTATGTTAGATAATTACAGCTTTTTTAATATCAACGAGAAAGATGTATCTGCTCCATTTAAGTTGACTAGTCTTCTTTTTCCATCTGTTATATGTATCCTGATACTGCTTATGCTGTTTTTATTGGTTGGATTAAATGTAACTCTACGTGGTTCAATAGTGAATGAGTAACTTGGTCTGAGAACACTGGTTGAAAAAGAATAAATAATGTCAGTGTCTTGACCATCAACAAGTGACTCATTTATCAAGTCGCAATGAATATTGAGAATGTCAGTGTCTTGACTGAGATTAGGCACTTTTGTACCTAAATTAATTCGATTTTTTAAAACTTGTTGATCAAACCCAATAAGATCATTGAAATTGCTTGCTGTTAAATCAAGTTGGTAATTCTTAGCTAATGTAGCCGTGACCCTGAATGTTGTTTCATCGAATTCAAGAGTGATAGGATACTCATTATCATTATTACCATCTTTGACAATCTTCGTTATATTTTTTATATATGAGTTGAAGTCTGTATAATTCCAAACTCCTGGTGGAAAAATGATGTTTTCAAATGTTGAACCGTTATCGGAGCTGTACTTTATTAATTGATTGTTATATGAGGGATTGACATTGAATCAAGTGAATGACATATTGATTATTCTGTTCAGACCCACTACATATTGTGAATTGTTATCCAATATTAAAGGCTTGTTAAATTTTATTGTGAAATTTTGAGGAGTGTTGTTTCTTTGATTTTTAACACTATATGATGATAATACTATCTCACGATCCATATATACAATAACATTACACAATTATACTTTGAAATATTGATTATACAGTTGATTGTATTGCGGTCTATTGATTGTTGACATTTTCAATAATGTGTCTAATATATTTACTCCCATATTTCTCATCTGAATTGATGTGTTACCTGCAATAACTTCACCAATAATTAATTCTAATTTCTTGAGAAGCTGCTTTACATCATTGAAAAACATAACATTTCCACCTCTCTGTCTTCTTCTTCGGCCTCTAATCCCTAAACCATACAATGTTTTCAGTCTACTATCATGGTAATTAATGTATTCGGTTAAAACATTTTTAGCATTTTCTATCCTTTTTCTCCTGCCTTTCAGCTGCTGATATAAACCCTTTATTATACTCTTTTGTGGTTGTTGCCTTAAAACCTCTAAGTTGTTTTCTTTTAAACTCAGCCTGCTTTACTACTTTTCTTAGATACGCCCTAGCCTTTTGGGGGGTCATATCTGGCTGATCGATAACCATATTTACATTTGTATAATTCATAATACCCATATCATCTAAAATTTTATTATTATAATCTTCATCCTCCATTGCATAATCAACTTCTTCATCATCATCATTTTCAGGTGGCTGCTCAAGTGGCTGCTCAGGTGGCTGCTCTCCAAGATTCCCAGGAAAATATTGGGGATCGACGTACATCTCTTTTTTTCCTTCCAGAATGTCTGACAACGATTGTTCATATGTTGGTGGTTTTGGTACTATTTGTTTTTCTTGTTGTGGTGGTACATTATTACCAAACAAATCCTCAAGACCCATGTCTTCAACTTCATCTTCAATATCAATACCGTAATTTGGAACTTCCCCTTTCTTCAGTGGTCTTTTTCTCCTTTGAGGCATCCCTAAATTCAAATTACTGTCAATTACATCATCTAATTTACTTGTCACTGGTTTAAATACCCTTTCAAATGATGATTGACTTGTCTCTTGACTTATTTTATTTTGTTTGATTGTATCACGAACCTGATTTATTTTTTTACCCAATTCAGATTTACTATTTGCAAGTTTTTGCCATTTAAGTAAACTCATTTATTCTTATAATATTACATTACATAAAAATGGAAAATCATATATAAAAAACAACGTTGAACACTATGTTGAACACCATGTTGAACACCATGTTATATTGAATTAATATACTAATATAGTATAATGAGAATACCAAATTATGATGTTAAAGACGATGTGGTCTCAAACTTTAAACAACTCCACAATTTCATGCCTAATCAATGTTTTCGTATGCTGATTTGTGGTCCAAGTGGATCAGGAAAAACAAATACACTGATGCATTTGATCTACAATCTACTGTATTTTGATAAAGTTCATCTCTATGCCAAAAACTTAGAGCAGTCAAAGTATCAAAATCTTATGAATGTCTTTCAACCGATAAGTGATGAAGTAGGTTATGATGTTATTGAAGCAAGTAATGATGATATCATTCCTGTTCAAGACCTTGACAGTGACTCACAGAAAATTGTCATCTTTGATGATTATGTATGTGATAAAAATCAAAAACCATTAATCGACTATTTTATACGAGGCCGACATAAAAATTGCAGTGTGATTTATCTGAGTCAAAGTTACTACAAGACACCAAAAGACATCAGATTGAACTGTTCACATTTCTGTATTTATGAATTCCCAAGTGCTAATGAGAAGAGTTTAATTTTTCGTGAAAATAGTATTCCAAAAGAATCATATGAGAAAGCAACTGAAGAACCGTATAGCTTTGTATATGTTGATAAGCCACGAAAATTCATAACTAAGAATTTCAATGAAAATGTATAAAGTAATTATATATGAGTTATTCAAACGGACTTTTACCAACACAATCAAAAACTATAAGTTCACTTCCTGGACCTCCTGGTATTGGGTTTAAACTTACAGATGATGGTAATTATGATATTGAAGGGAAGCGATTAACTAATATTGGTGAGTCTACTGGTGATAATGATGCAGTTAGTTTAAAAGTGTTGAAAGAACATACTAAAGTCAGTCAAAATAGTTATCATTTACAACCAAGTTTTCGATTTTATAAAGACTTTGGTGATAAGAGTCAATTAACTGTAGGTTCACCACCAAATACATCACCAGACCATTTTTTTCAAAATCATAAAGCGCATAATGATGTATATATAATTGAGAAAGAAGGTGATGATACTGGTTTTGGTGGAGAAGCATGGTCTAGCATAAAAATGAAAGGTAATCAATTAGAGAATGGTACTTATACCTCTGTTTTTGAAATATTTGTTATTGGTAGTTCTGGTGGTTTTCGTGTTGATGATACAATAATTTTTAATGTCCATGGTGACATTCATTTCGTCATGAAAACATTTGACAGTGATAAAATTGATGGTAAATACACTAAATCAATCATTCAATTCACAACTGATGGAAGAGCTGGAGTAGATGATGGGATAAGATTTCAAATCAGATATTATGGTTCTCAATACAATAAAAACATTAAATTTCTGTTTTATTCAAGAGTGGTAAAGGGTAAATACTCAACAACTTTCGACCATACTATTTTTAATGTCCGTGATGTTGTTGATAATCATATAATTCTCTATTTTGAGAATTTAAATCTCAATGGCAATCTTATTGATGGTTTAGGTGATCCTGTAGCATACGATAATGCTGCTAATAAAAAGTACGTTGACACTGAAATAGCAAAAGTCCATATAGATACTACACCATTACTTCCCAGAGATGGAAGTAAGCCAATGGACGGTGATTTAAACATGGATAGAAATCACATTCTATCTGTGGAAAATTAGATGATCTTAAGGTTGATGATGCTTTGGAAGTTAGAGCTAGAGATTTGAGAAGTGTTGTTAACAAAGGATATCTAAATGAAAATTTTCTCAAAATGGTGGACAAAGAAGGTAAAGAATATTATGATCTCAAACAGAATATAATAAAAAACTGTGAACCTTACTATGATGGACTTTTTGATGATAATAGTTTAGTCAGTAAAGCATTTGTTGATTCTCAAATTGCTAAAATACCACATGCTGCAAATACAGACAAATTTATTCATGTTGATGGCACAGTAGCAATGAATGCAGATTTTAATGCTGGTGGACATTTCATTGATAATGTTAAAACAATTGTTGAAGACGATGGAGAAAATCCAAATTATGAACAAATAAAACATAAAGCTGTTAATTTTGAATTGTTGAAGAAAACACGAGACTATTTAGTCCGTTTCATTTCTGAGATGGATTACTTATTAACAGATGGAAGTGAGGCTATGGAAGGTGATTTAAATTTAGCTAATCATAGTATCATCAATCTCAAAGATCCTTTACCATCAAACAGTAGTTATGCAGCTTCTGTTAATTTCGTTAACAAAACTGTTAATGATAGTAACACAATCATAACTGGTATAATTGATGAGAAAATAAGAGCGTCTGAAACACAATCCATAGATTCAATCAATAGAGAAAATGTATTTAAAAGAGTGATGGATAATGATGAGTTCAAAGAAGATGATGATGATATTCATAAAATTGGAGTTCAAAATAAAGATTTTCATTCAGTAAATAAAAAGACTTATGAATTCAAGATTGATTTAGATTCAGATATTGATTATTACAGCACCAGATTGTCAATTGATTTGGTATATTTGCCAAAAGGCTCTTACACAATGGTTTATGAAATGTATGTTGAAGATGGTATTACAATTGATGAGATAAATGCATCAAGTGGAACTCTCTCTGTTGGAAAGATTAATTCTAGAATAGATGGAACCAAGACACGTAGTATCATCCATTTTTCTAAATATACTATATTTCCTAGTTTTGATGATTTAGATATTGATATAAGATTGAAAAGTAAAACTGATCCACAAACTACTATTTCTGTTGTTGTTTATGGTGTTGCTGGTACAGTTAATAATATTCAAGTCAATCTTTGGGATAGATTTTACTATTATGATGATAATGTTTTAAATTATGAAGTACCTATTGATATGGGTAATAAAAAAATAACTGGAGTAGCTGATGGTACTGCAGATAGTGATGCTTTTAATAAAAAACAATTAGATAAGATAGTCACTTATTACACTTATACAACTACTTTTACACATGATAATTCAAAGATAGTCGGATTTTCCGGTACTAGTAAATACCCTTTCATTTATAAAGGCAGTTCTTTAGGTATTCAAAAATCTGGTTATTATCAAATAATATACACTGATCAATATGAACATAATGGTACATTACAAATTAATAATACAACTACTAGAGAAAAACTTTTTGAGATTAAGCTTAATACTGCTGAAAGTTGGGTCCCAATAACCATAAATGCAATTGTAAAAATTAATATGAATAGGTCACATTTTATAAGACTAGAAATACGTTTAACTGGTGATAATGAGCTCAAGTTTGATGGAAAGGGTTTTGCAGCTTTTTACATGAAATATTTACACCCACTATAAACATTATATAAACAAAGAATATATGAAAGAGTTGGGAAAAAGCATATTCAACTGGAATCACATTTCAGATGAATTAACAGAAGAACAGGTTGAAGAATTAAAATCTTACTACCGCGCATATCATAAAAAGTGTTTTGCTTACAAGCTGGCATTGAAACGTTTCAAGGAATGGAAATTATTAGGCAACTCATTGTCCATCATATTTGCATCTGGAGGTTTAGCAAGTAGTATTGCAACTGGTGGCATCAGTTTGATTGCAATCAGTACAGCAGCACTTTTGATTCAGGGTTGGATGAATCATAAAAACCTTGATCTTAAGATCCAAAATTGTACTTACGCTTACCAAAGCTATCAACATCTTCTGAATGAGATAAAGGATATGATGAGAAGTGGAAATTACAATTCATGTCTTCATAATACAATGAAGAACATTGATGATTATGTGACAGACAACAGTCCTATTATTGATAAGTATCTTTGTAAATACGATGAAAAATTCACTTGTCAATTATCCACTGGATTCTATCACCAATTAATGATTGAACCTTTTCCCAAAATTGTTTATAATATCTGATTGTCCTCTTCGACTTTGTTACTTGGATATCTTTGTAAGGAAGCCCGAGTATTTTGAATAATTGCTTTATAATAAATTTAATACTAATCATTCGTTTACGCTTATCATTAACTTTATTTAAAACGTTGTCAATTTCAATAAATACTTTCTGAATCTGATCCCTTTGTTTAGGAGTCAATTGGATATTATTCTTAATATAGATATTATCTAACACATTCTTAATATGATATTCCCGATGATATACTGATTTTTGTCGTATCAAATACATTTTGTCCTCATTAAAAAAAACATAACCATTAACTAAACCACAATTCAAACAGGTATTCATACCATTTATAATTTCTAAATCCTTTTTATTACAACATTTTTCAACTTCTTTACTAAATATTGTCAATTGTTTACAACAAAATGGACACATCATTTCATTATTATTAATAAATTCATCGTGAATAACAGTGTTGCAAGTCATCTTATATTATTATATGAGATTAGATTTAATACTATCCCAATTTACTTCAAATCTCAACTTTTGTTTTATTGGAAAAAATTCTTTACTTTTCACGGTCATCTCATAAGTTCCACAATCCTGAATATGTTTCCATATACATTTATACATCAAACAAAACTCACCACCACATTGACATTTTATATAATATGTTTTGCATTTCTCTTTACAAATATCACATTTTTTTGTTTTAAACAGATTCATTATATATTATAAATAGAAAATAATTTATATTTTTCCCAATAATTTTCAAGGTTTTGGTGTCCAGACTGATGTCCCGGGTTTAGGTCTGTCTCCACATTTGATTTCAATATTTTATTCCTATATTTGATTTAAGGTTTGGTTTAGTATTTGGTTTTTATTATTTAGTATTTGGCTTTTATTATTTAGTTTTTCCAGCAGTTGATTAATTGTTGGAAAAATAGTTTAGAAATATACTATAAAAAATAATATACAAAAAGTGAAGCAGTCGGCAGAAACAAATATTGAAAAATATAGTATAAAAAATAATATACAAAAGGTGAAGCAGTCGGCAGAAACAAATATTGAAAATGCGCTTATACCCCCAATTACTATACTACTGCATTGTACAGACAATCACCATGTTTTGTTTGACAGCAACTATAATAATATAATAATAAACCTTTATTGATCCGTATTAAAGCAAAAAACATGACTGAGGGGGGCGTGTATTTACAACATTATTTATGGCGTATTACGTATTTGTGTTGGCCGCTTGAGCGTTCGGGGGTTTCGTTATGATTGTGGGCACCTTTTTTAAGAACGAGGAGTATTCACACACCTTTCTCGCCTCCATAGAAACAGCGTACGGCACAATTTGTTCGAATACCGCTATCCATGCATTGACACTGTTAGCAAACACGATATCAATGCATAATAACTGTACTCCTTAAAATTGTGCGAAGGTTGTGGTCGCCTTTCTTTAGAACGAGCAATATTCACACACTTCATTCGTTTTTTATTTGTGTTGGCCGCTTGTGTGTGGGGGTTTCGTTATGTTTGTGGACGCCTTTTAGAACGAGTAATCACACCCTTCATTCGCCTGTTTATTTGTGTATTTTATTTGTCTTGGCTGCTTTATGTGTGGGGGTTTCGTTATGTTTGTAGGCGTCTATTTTAGAACGAGTAATCACACCCTTCATTCGCCTGTTTATTTGTGTATTTGTGTTGGCCGCTTGTGTGTTTATGGGTTTCGTTATGATTGTGGGCACCTTTTTTTAGAATGAGGAGTATTCACGTACACACCTTTCTCGCCTGTTTATTTGTTAGACTCATCATTAGCGTGCGTCTTTCTTTACAATTAAGCGAAAGTTTGTGGCCGCCCGAGAACGAGAAATATCCCCACACTTCATTCGTTTTTTATTTGTATTGGCCGCCTGAGTGTTTGGGGGTTTCGCTATGTTTGTGGGCGCCTCTTTTATAACGAGGAGTATTCACACACCTCCGCCTGTTTATTTGTGTTAAACTCATTATTAGCGTGCATGGTTGCTTCACGGCTGTGAAGGTTCGTCACGAGCCGTCTCGGATCGTCGCGGTCCTCGCCAACTTGGCGACTCGTCTCGGATCGTCACGATCCGACAACTTTTTCAGGTGTAGGTGTACACTACCTGAAGTTCACTTCCGCTATCCCTTTTCGCGACGTGACTTCCGGTGTGACCAGTCGGTAACGATTCGTGACGGGTCGTAACTACCCGGCAATCCGTCACGATCCGTCGCGAAGCGTCACCTTTTTTGCGACCCGTTACGGATCGGTTGTATTGGACATGAGTGGACAAGACGGCCACACCCGTGTAGCTAAAGTTGTATGTGGCACCAAGACTGTAGTAAGACCAATTACGAAACTGATTCCGCTTGGAATTAATTGACAGTCTATACTTAGAGACACACTAGGATTACCTCCCAGTGTGGAGAGTGGGCGCCATTCTCCCAGTGTGGAGAGTGGGCGCCATTCTCCCAGTGTGGAGAGGGGGCGCCATTCTCCCAGTGTGGAGAGGGGGAAAATGTTAAGAAGACAGACCGAAATGGCGTGACGCGCGAATAGCGCGCACACAGAAACGTTTTGAATTTTAAGTTACGCGCACTTTTATTTGCGTGTACGAATTGGGAGAGAATAACGTTTTTTATCGAGAGAATTTCAGACAATTTTGGGAGAGCAGTTGTTGTGCTTTTAGAAAATTTTGTGCCGTTTTAGAGGTTACCGTTTTACAGAGTTCGAAGTGTTTAGGACGGGTACCGTACCGCTTTACCGCTCACGAACAACAGGGTTATTGTCCAACGTAGTGGGCACTCTAGCCTAACTAGCATGATATCATGTTTGCATATGGGGTTCTTTGGACCATAGTAGCAGACACCTCAGCCTAACTGGCGTGTTATGTTCTTGTACGGGGATTTTCGTCGAAAGTTGTGGACACCCCAGCCTAACTGGCCTGATATATTTGTGTACAGAGATTTATGTCCAAAATTGTGGAAACCCTAGCCTAACTGGCCTGATGTATTTATGTACGGGGATTTGTGTCCAAAGTTGTGGACACCCTAGCCTAACTGGCTTGATATATTTGTGTACGGGGATTTGTGTCCAAAGTTGTTGACTCCCCTGCCTAACTGGCGTGATATGTTTGTACATAAAGATTTTTGTCCAAAGTAGTGGATATCCCAGCCTAAATGGCACAATGTATTTGCATGCAGGGATCGGTCCAAAGTTGTGGACCAACCAGACTATGTGTTAGTAGCATGCTTGTTTCTTTGTTCTGTAACGCGAATTTGTTCACGTGAGAGATTTTGGTCCAGAGTAGTAGACGGCCTATGTAAACACTCGCCTAATACCTATTGTAATATGTTCACATCTAATTTGAAGATGCACTCTTCACAAGATTCCACATGGACAGTTCACACAAGTGGTCGGTGATAGGAGTTTATACCCATTAGCAAACAGTTGTTGAACGAATTCTGTAGATTCTTATTCACGTAATGTTTGGGTTGGTTCTTGCAAGGCCCTCCCCAAATAAACTTATTTTCTTATTAGCTGTGTTTTTCATTCGTTGTGAAGTGGAGACAAAATTGTATGTAGAGTACATGCGAAACATCAAGTCATAATCAAAATGTACAAGTTCAACATGTTTATCACTGCTGTTTGTGTCTTATTATTGCTCAACCTCGTTCCCAGGGTCCTCTTTCTATCTCGAGAATTTTAGCAAATTTTGTGAAGTTTTGTCTCAATTCTCTTTTCGCAACATGATCATACCGTTACCCAAAACCAAAACACGTCATCCAGCGCGCGCTTGAACTCCCCTCTACCTCCCACGTATGCTTTTTTGACACGAGAAAACTAAACAAACACATCCCCCCCCCCCCCCACTGTTCGCAGTTTTTCTTGCGCTTACGAGGTCGCCCAGTATCCGCACGATAACAACATGTCGGGAGCTATTACCAGAAGCGTTTTAACGAGATTTTGCGATAACAATTGGGAGAAGGGGAGGAATTTGTGCTGTTATCGTAAAAAAGAGAATTGAGACCAAACTTTGCAAAAGTCGCTAAAATGTTCCGTCTGTCGCAAAAGTATTTGACAACAAATTCGGCCAAGTTGTAAAAAAACCTTCCGACCTCTTATTGTGTTTGTTTGGTTTCGTGAAAGCAACGGAATATAGAGATTCAGCTAATATTCACAGTGCGTTCAAAATGTTTTGGCAAAGAGTTACCTCCCTTGTCAAATTTATATACAAACCAAAGCAAATTTTGCTGAGCGCGGAAATGCCTAGGTACGAGTTTAGCGCTACAGTGTCACAGGATTTGTAAGCAGCGGTTTTCCCAGTAAAATCGCGGTAAGTACTTCATGTATCCCTTATTATAGTGTATTTAGAACATAGTATAGTGCATTTATCCTTATTATAGTGTATTTTATTAAAAACTGGATCATTGGATAATGCAATTCGAGAGTTTTCATTGGCTAAGTCATCATGGTATATGAGCCATTATACCATGATCTACAAAAATGGCGAGCGTGTGCGTGATTATTTGGGCCTTTTGTTTTTATTGTAGTTTTCTATATTTTGGGGGCGTTTTTAATAAAACAATTATTCCACTGGCACTTGTTGGATATGAGATGATTATAGCCAACTTGGCGCTACGCGCCTCGTTGGCTATCTATCACCTCATATCCAACGCGCGCTCATGGAATAATTGTTAAATATACACTGTAATAACTGGAAGGGATACATGAAGTACTTTGGAACACCGCCTAAGATAAAAGAGATGACAAAAGGAGACAAACCGACTGTTCATTCTTTTCGTTCCTTTATTAACTCTCTCCCTACGCAGGAAGATTGTGTGCCCCCTGTGAATTGACTTGACAAAATATATTATATATCTTTTGTGCTGATGTGCTGCAACAGTTTTCGTCAACGCTATAAGACTACTAACTACTAACATCATGTGTGTTTCTTCAACATAGTGAAATTTTATACTGGGAAAATAAATTAGACAAGGAGTTTAGAGAACCCAAACAAAAAAATCAAAATCGTTGTTCGGGTTGGTCTGTTTGTCAAAGAAAGCGCTACCGAAACTTTGCTGATTATCTCTGCTGTCTTCCCATATTTCTTCCTCTAAACTTTTGATATGTTCTCAAAAATTTATTGTTCTCATTGAATTTATAAAATAAAAAGTGGGGGTCACCGTGCTCGTTTAACAGAAAAGGAGCATTTATCTCGCTGTTAAACTTAGTTTGATGGAAATCTCCTTCCTTTTGTACACGCACCCGCTCATGTGCGCGCGCTGATGACGCAAAATCGTGCGCAGTAGGAATGCGTAATGCAAAACTAGGGAATTGCACCGGAAGCGCGGAAGGGGCGCTCGTACCAGTCCTTCTCCGCATCAAACATTGGACCAAGAGCGGAGTGTCCGTTTCACCGCCCGGCCTTTTTCCGCCCTGTTCTGATCATATAAAGAGAATTTAAACACTTCTAAGTGAGACCCACGGACTACCCTACTGACTATTCCGTGGACTACCCTACGGACTACCCCCACGGACTACCCTAAAAAACTCACCCATTGCTTCTAAACAAAAAATGCAGCAAAAAAGTTGCTGATTCACATAGAAGAGAGTTTTGTGTAATTTCTTTAGAAATCTGACTTCTCCTTGTTTTAGTAAACCCCAGTGTACTGCATCACACCTTTTTGCTCGGACCCGCTCGTTTCACCGCCCTACGTTTAAGTGCCCTGGCTGATAGTGCCTCTGCGCGGATGAACACCATCGCATCACGTGATCAATTTAAACCATTAAGAATCGAAAAAAATTTACTGGTGAACTATAAAAGCTGATAGTGTCCGTCCGCGGAAGAACACTATCGTGTCACGTGATCAATTTAAAACGATAGGAATCAGAAAATTTAGTAGTGAACTATAAAGGGTGATAATTTTTCTCCGCGGATAAACACTATCACGTCACATGATCAATTTAAACCAATAAGAATCTACTAGTCGTTCGAAACTCGGTATCTAAGTCTTCTTCACAGACACTTAGAAAACGCTAAGGAGCGGCCTTCAGTTTGGCAACAAGGGAACACTGCTATACCAGTCGCGAAGCGGCGAGAAAGGTTTTCTTTCTTGCTGCTTCGCGGCTCTCTCGCAGCTCTCCCAAGCGAAGAAAAATAATTTAAGAGAAAAATCTAGGAAAACCTCTGGGACCGTAAGCGTAGTCGTCTACGAAATGACGACTTCATTTCGTTTTGGCAAAGTTTTGGAGGAAAATTGTGATGCAAATGAATAATTAAATTCCTGAGAAACTAAACGAAGGATATTTGCGGTTTCTTGACTTGAAAGGAAGTTGAAATTATTGAAAAAACGTCGAGAAAGAATTGAAAACCGTTATTTAAAGTAAAATTTTAGTAAAACAATTAGATTATTTGCTCTCGATTTCTATGAGTATCACCTCATAGAAATCTTGAGCTCATAATCCAATTGTTAAATAGAGTATGAAACATAGAAAAATCGTGTTTTATTGTTTTTCGTCACATTACCTCTTTATCTTGCTTCTCGTGTTTTCTACATTTCCCTCGTTTACCCATCGTGTTTTATCACAGTGTAATATACGGCTTAGGCTTCTTTATTTGTCAGGTGATTTCTCACTTTTGCATCCTTTCTGCACATAATTTATGGCGTCATTTAGCGCACCCTCGTGCACGCGCATATTGAAAATATGGCTGATTTGTCTTGGTATTGAGCTCTGTCAGTTGAAAAATGACTATAGCTCACCAACGAACTTGGGCACCCCACCATTTTTCCAGGCATTGTGAGCAACTTATCATAAGCTTTGCGTGAGAAAAGACTTATCTGACTTTTATTGCTGAAAATTGGATAGATAAGGAAAATGGCAGAGACATTGTGGTCTCCATGTCAAGAAATTTGGTTCAGATTTCAATCAAGGATTCAGCTTTCCGCCTAAATCGACCTTCAAATGTTTATTTGTGTCCGACGCAATATATCGACAGTAGTTTAATGCGTGTTCTCATGAGTCTCAATCACAAAGATTTTACAATTATTACTGGGAATGCATTCTCCTAATAAGCATTAATTAATGCTGAAATGGGCATTTTCAATGCGTCAGTGCTCCTAAGACCATGGGCACCCCTCTTTTTTATTTCAAAATTGAAGTTCTCATATGATAAATATTCATTTTACGATAACAGCACAAATTATCGCGCAATCATTGGCTAATTTTTATCGTCAATAAGCAGACAGATACATGAATTTATAATCTATGCGACGCGGCAACGAGTGAGGGCGGACAATTTGACAGTTTGTTATCGTAAAAAACAAATGGACGTCAGTTTTTCATGCGTCTGTCCTGTTATAGACAATTAATTTCGTCATAACATTGTCAAAGTGGTCTGCGGATCCACTGGGCTCAACTATCGCCTCGTGGACCCACAGCTACTTTGACAATGTTATGAAATTCATGATCAATAACAGGACAGACGCATGAAAAACTGACGTCAATTTGTTGAGAGGACAACGTTTGAACGAAAATCTATTGTCTTTTATTTCAGTGAAATACCTTAAATGAAACCATTGTTTAATTGGTCCAAAAGAATGAAGCCAATCAGCTGGTGTTCCCAATACTACTCGTTTAAAAATGTTCTTGTCACGTGACCGAAAGAGATTCTCTTGCTCAATCTGGGAACGAAGCCAGCCTAAGTGGAGACGAAGGGGACGACGGGAAGAACGAAAATGCTCCGATCCTTCCACTGCGCATTTTTGTTCTTCTGCTTTGGTGATCATAATTTTTTGATGTTTTTACAGATTGAATTTTAATGTGTTCAAGCTTTTCAACAGATGCTAGTATAAATATATCATAAGTTTATTACCTAATATACTTTTTAATGTTTTATTTTTCCGAGGCCCTGCGGCAACATTAGATTGAAATTGAACTGAAGAGATAAGTACGCCTCCGCTGTGAGCATCTTGTGATCTATGCTTTTTGTCACTTTGAAACCGGAAAAATCATGACGAACCTTATTAATTACTTTATTCTAGATTGCGCTTATTATGATTACTTATCTTTTTTCTTTTTATGCCAGTTCCAGTGAAAACTAAGCTTGCTCTACTTATTCCTAAAGTTTAAATAAGTCATTTAACGCTTTTTTTTGCTTTTTAGGAAACTAATCTTGAAGATTTACAAGCTTATTAAAGTTCAAAGAAGTCATTTGACTTATCCAGGAGTAAGCGTGTTAAATGCATCTTTAATTCTCAGAAAGAGGAATTCAGCGAAACTGTAAACATTCATTTTATTGTTATGTAAATAACTTGCTGGTGACGTTATTCAGCTGTTAGTTGTTCCTGTACCGCCCACAACTTTTTATATTAGCTCGGTGGAGGTTAGCACGGTGATGCTGTCAGACTGTCTCGCTTGAATTGATGTACAAGCTTCCGTCGTGGGAAAGCCGCCATCGTCATCAAGTTAGTTGCAATGTTAATCGCAAAACGACATCGTTTGACTGCTGTTGGAGTATTCGTCTTTGTTGTGCTAACTCTGGAGTGGAAAGCAGAAAGTCACAGGCCAGCTGACAATAGGTTGCGGCGTAACGTGGTAAGTTATAACCTCGCAATGCACATGCGATATTAATAAACCATGACTCTTTTGAGGAAATAATAAACTTCGGCTGTGCTTGCAGCAGTAATTTGCTTTAACCAGCACGATTTCATGATTTGCCAATATTCTAATTTAACTTAAATTCCTAATTAACACTCAGAAGTCAGCCAGTTTTCGAATTTACGAAAGAATGTGAAAGTGAACGAAGTCCGATATTGGTCAGTATGCTTCTGACAGTTACAAACATCAAAACATATTTAAAGGGTTTACACCTCTAATATCAGCGATTGTGAAAACTAATTTTTTGCTTTAATGTCAGTTTTCTGTGACAACAGGATTGTTGAACAAACTGCGAATCGCAAATACAGCGAGCAGCTTCATAGGGCTAAGCAGTTTTAAGTGATATATTTAGTGTCCTCAGTGACGTGTTGACCTTCAAAGCCGATATCATAGCTTTCAAGCGCTGCAGTCGGTCACGCAACTGATCTACCGTGAAGAACTCACGTCTGCTTGGCAGATCAAGCGGCCACTTCTGTTCACTGGCTGTAAGCCAGCTTTTAACTCTGGAAACCACGACTTTGACAAAGTGTTGATTTCATACCATTTTGTATAAGGGACACAATTATTATACCCTGGGGGGTATTCCCGGGGGTACTCGGGGAGGGGGTGTACAGCATGCTTCCCAAAACCCTTACCCTATGTATAACCAAAATTAATGATATTCCCAACCCAATTTATGACATGACCAAAAATTTCAAACCTGCGTTATAATTAGTTCCTTAGTTCAGACCAATGTTACATTATTTTCTTTTTGATAATGATGAAGAAGTGGCTTCTTAAGGCTAGAGTACAAAAACCATGGACTATTTATGACCAAAATGGCTAGAATAGATGCAGTATTTTATGACCAAAACAGCTGAAAAACCATATTCTTTCGCCATGGGACCACACATACTTATATAGCCTATAAGGGAGTACCCCCAGGAATTATGCTACCAAGGACAATGCACATAGAAGAATCCATAGTTTAGATTGTACTTGTAGAGCATAACCTCCTTTAGCTACATGCAGTAAACCTCCCACATATCATGCATTGTGTGCTTTAAGGCTCTGCCATTACCGGTATTTTGTTTTTCATGATGTATACAATCCTTGAAGACTAACAAGGTGACAAATCTCAGGGTTCCATTAATGATGCCACCAAAGAGAATTTACACTTTCATAATCAAAATACAATCAAATCACCCTTGGAGAAATTATTTATGGGAGGTGGCCCTTAATAGGGGTTGGCTGCTTACTAGGCTTCATCAGGAATTAGCATGAGGTTCAGTAGAAATGTCAAGTTTTCAAATACTAGCATGCAATTTTATACAAGTGTTTAACTAATTTGAAAGCAAGCAAGGAATGCAAGTCAGCAGCCTCCATATTTAGTAAGTCAACGGCTTGTTTCATGAAGTAGATGGCTGACAACAAGCCTCTAGGTATGTCCTGTGGAATGTTGTGGAATGTTTTGGATTGGGAGGCTCTGAAATACTGTTTTACACTGTAGTAATTCTCTTGGAGATGCTTCCTGAAAAAGTTCAAAATGTCAAGAATATTAAGGAATTACTCAGACACTTCTCAGCTTTCATCCTACAGTGCCAGTATGATTTAAAAATGTTAACCACACCCTGACCTCATGCCCCCTCTTTAGCCGTAGTCTTGACTGTCCTGGGATAAAGACAGTCAGGGTACATTATTATTGCGTTCCAAAAAGACCTGCCATGTGTTTTTCCTAAATTACCTTATACAACTTACACAATCACATATTACTTCATGTGAATTAAGTAGCTATAGGCAGCTCAGAAATCAAAGTAGCTGCTTTTTTAGCTGGCACCCAGCACTAAAAAAGAACCCTCCTTACCCTCCAAAAAGGCTGAAGGGGTGTTATTTAGGCTAACCAGCAACTAAGTGAACCGTGCAAGCTGGCAATCCGTACTGTGTCTAATGCTAACTGCAAGCTAAGGCATTTTTTTAGTAGGCTAAGGCATTTTTTTTAGGCTAACTGGAATAGCTTGCATGACCCTCTGACTGGCCCTTTGTGCAGGGCCTGGTCGCAGCATAGAATTAAGTTTATATATCAGTGGTCACTTTATATTTAGAATTGACAGTACATGGTTGTATGAAATTCTGGGGGGCCGCTTAATAAGGGTAAAAGGACTACAGGAAACTCTCATTAGGATGATTAATTTAAAAGGTGGCTGCAGCTGTGAGAGAGGTGGCCAGTTAATAGGGATGCTGTTTACAGTATTTTGGGACGTTGAGAACTGGTCACTTTACAGGGGGTAAGGGGGTAGCAGCTTAACTGAGGTGGCTTAATTTTGGTATGAATCTAAGTGTAGGAATTTCCTTTATTGAGAAGCTTTCCTTTTGAGAAGCTAATATTTAGAGCATTAGGTCTTTGTGTATATGGTCAACTTTGTATACTGGTATACTGGTTGTTTTACCTTTATCAACTTCAAGTTAATAAATACACTATGGTGTACAATCATGTAGGTACCTGTTAACCTTTCCTGGTGAACACCTCCAGAATATGGACAACTCTATGGAAAGTTAAATGATCCCAATGCAATCTTTACCTCTTCTTATATGGACTCTTCCTCTATGAAGACAACATACTGTGCTCTTATGGTGTCTGTATTCAGTAGTGGATCTAGGGGAAGGGTCCGGGGGTCATGCTCCTCCCCCCTTAATTTGGGTAAAAAAATGAAAAAATCACAGACAGAAGAAAAGCGAGCAGGGCAAACAAAACAAACCTAGGCCCTGTTAGCTCAAGGTCTGGATCTTCCACTGTTATCAAAGAGGTTTGTGCAAGGTGCACAGGGATAGATAGACAAGATAGAAGACATAGTCTCTCACCATGGTAACTGATCAAAAATTACAAAACAACCCATACCTATATAGCCCTTAAATGGCCTAGAGAGACTAGAAAGGGTTTTCTGCTGCATGCACACGTAATCTACACATGCCGTAACTAAGATGCATGTGTCAGAGAACATTGCAATGGTGCATATTTAGATAGATCTCGTAGCACATTAATGCAAATGCGAACGGCAAATTCACTCCCCAACTGATTTTGGTTACTTTTCTTGTAACCCATAAAACGATCACATGGAGAAATACCTCTTTTTCACAGAGAATACATCTGGATAGAATGCCGGTGGTTTCACACGCATGAGAACTCAACTGAGCGCGTGAACAGCTTCCCGCATGCATAAAGTATGATCTAATCAACCGTGACTTTTTCCATAAATTTTCCAACTTCGTGCCCCGATATTTCTGCTTCTGGTAAGTGCATTTTTTCAAATATTTGGTGACAACTAAGATCAATCAGATGCTTATGTATACCAATTTCTGTAGGTGGGATAAAAATTAAAAAAGCAATAGTCGAAAAGTAGGTTTTTTCTTTCTTCTGCTCTACAGAATTTTTTTAAACTTACATATTTTGAAGGTCATTCCTAATAACATGTAATATAGGAGTTTGAGAAGATTTCACCAACCTGTTCTTTTAATAACACAATAGCTTTCGATTTTGGGGTGCAAGTGAATGTGTTATATGGTTGCCATGGTAACAGGATTTTTGGAAAAATATGATTTAAGGATTCTATGATGTTTCATTTATTTCTTTGGCAAATTTCACACTGATACAATAAACCATTAAACTGTATTCAAGGAAAATAATTTGTAAAACTAGTCTAGAGAAAATGAAAACTATTTCGACCCTCTTTAAAGAGATCAGAGCACCTCCAAATGAACATCAAATGCTTTTGCTAAGAACTTTGCATATTCTTTCATGTATGACAAAAAAGCAACACTTGCTTTCAAGCATCTTTTTTGATAGGGAAATGTGGATTATGGCACCTAGGAACTGGGAAACGCTCTCGGTCCACGGCTATCAAGTTTAGAAATGCACTACCATTTCATGAACTGCCAACCACCTTTAATGTGTTTTTTACAGAGGTCAATAAAAATTTCTCCTATGTGAGTGAGTGCTTCCTGTTCAGGCAATGGTATGGTTCAGGCATGAGAGGTCCTTGCAAATTTGACTGAATCAGATATGGTATAGCCAACACCTATTAGAAAAAGACTAGAAATCTGCTATAGTTGAATACAACTGTTTTGAACAGTTGTTACCACCACAGTCATTTTGTTATTCTAGACACAAAGCTTTGTGCATTATCATTAATTTCTTCACATTTTGCTCACTGATTAAATGTTCTAAATTAAATTATTTAAATCAGGAGCCCATGTATTTTCTGGAAGAAAATATAGGGGGTCCAGATTGGATCTAAAAGGGCCGGTCTAGATGGGGGTCCAATAGGAGGTCCAGATTGATGGGTCCCATTAATGGCTGCCAATTGGCAAGTACAGTGTAGGCGTGGGTTGGGGAAAAGTTAAAATGAAAACTAACTGCCCCACTGGGTAAGTGGATTTCTCTGGTCTATACAGAATCTTGCAAAGATTTCTCCACACTCTTCAAGTGAAGAAGTGGGCAGAGAATTTGCTTGTTACAATTCAAAGACATTACAGCTGTTGTACATGTGCGAACTCACAAAGCCTGCACTGTTGCCATGATAAACTTGGCCAATTGTTCCATGATTGTCAACAAGACTGAACATTAATGATAAAAACCAGTACTTTTCAGTGAATGCTGCTTTTAAATTCCACCTCAGGTTACGGTCAGCCACATTGTTCAGACTAGCTTATGTAATCCATGTGTGATTGTAAGTGTTTGTTAGTGATTAACATCTTCAGTTGGTGGTACCTACAAAACAAAACCAGAAAAGCAAAAACCAAACACTTGATTAATTTTAGGCTTGTCAACTTATGGTACTCTACTCTACATGTATGTATGCAGCCATGTAATATACTCTTTTAACATTCGTAGGTACATTAATTTGTAATAATTGTTGTTTGTTTAGGCAAAACCTGTTCAACCCGTACTTGTGAGTGCCAAAGCTGGACAATCCAAGAGGATAGTTTATAAAGCAACAAATGATGTCCTTGCCATGAATGCTCAAAAGTTTGGACAATGGACAAAGAATAATTACAGTGTAGTACAGACAGATTACCTTGTAACTGGAGGGAAAAAAGAGAAAAAAAAATTTTGGTTGAGGATAAATAGTGTGCAGATTCGTGACAAAGGGCTGTATTCATTCAGGATCAACGATTCTGTTGTTGGACAGTGGAAGCTCCAAGTGACAGGTACCTGTAAAGGTTTATTGAATGTGTAAGTTGGTCAGTCAGTCAGTGAAAGGCCATTGAAAGTTGTGCTGCATAGTACTATGAACACAAATGATGTGACAGAGAATTAACTCTGAAGTGTAAATTTTAGTGCTAATTTAACCCATGAATAACCCACTGGCGTTAGCCCTAGTAAAGGGAATCAGGAAACCACACGAGGTAAAGAAAAAATCTTTAACCCATGAATAACCCACTGGGCGTTAGCCCTAGTAAAGGGAATCAGGAAACCACACGAGGTAAAGAAAAAATCTTTTGACCTCGGTGGGAATCGAACCCACTAAAATTTACATTTCAGAGTTAATTCTCTGTCACATCATTAGTGAAAGGCCATTGTTTGTTAAGGGACACTATGCCTCTCTTAATTTCAACATAAGCACCGCCTTAAAATTACAACATTTTTTCCCAGACGTGAGCTGAAATCAAAATTTTGAGACCTTGGGTCTGTAGGCTTTTCATTCTTTTTAATAGTGATTGACCTTCTACTGGGCTTGCTTCCAGAAAAATTTCTGAGAGAGCATCTTTGACATGGGCAATTTTTGCTATAAAGTAGCTAAGTGCATTCCCAAGAAATTTTGCTGCAAATTGTTCACTTAATTTTCTACACATTTTCAAGCACAATTACATGTACATGTATCTCAGGCTTCATTGAGCTGATCACTCTGATCTGGGTATCATTGGAAAGATTTTTTCATCCTGCAGAACTTGAGTACAGATGATGCCAATTTGGTCAAAGGTGATGATATCAGAAGTAGAACAAAGGCCAATGCTCATCACAGCTGGTTAATGCCAGCACAGGAGTCAATGGGTTAACAAATATATAACAAAATCTTTTTAACAATTAATTATTCTACAAATTATCGCACTTTGGATATGAGCTGGCTATAATCATCTCATATCCAAAAAGTGCAACTGGAATAATTTTGTATTTAGAATGCTTCCAAAATACAGAAAATTAAAATTAAATTAAAATAAAAATACCCCCAAAATTACTTAATTGTACTCTCACCATATTTAATGTGTAGCATGGTATAATATCATGATGGTACTCCCTTATTTGGCCTAAATGGGGACATGCCGTTAGACAGGGTATGGTTTTTGGCCGAAGTGTGCTGAACAGGGTGTACAATTTTACCCACCTCTGTCCTAATTATAAAAAGGGTCAAAACCTGTCCTTATCAGGGTATGGTTACACCTGATCATTACAACTTCAGCCTGTGCACAGGCTCACCTGTCTGACACTTGGGCAGTGAAGACGGAATTGGGGAGCAAAGTGGTTTCTGTGAAACAAGAGTGTGTATTTTGTCTCTTGTCCTTGACAGGGTCTTAAAATAGAGATGTTGTACTACACAGGGTAGGGTTTCAAACTCTTGGTGGATCCCTTAATACCCAGGCATAGGTCAAGCACTGCCCCAGGCATGGTGTGATGAACCATCTGATGATAAAACAAATCATGTATCTGAAGTTAGCACTATTGACTCTCAATTGTTTTGCTGAGACTATTGAATGGAAACAAGTTTTTAGAAGTGCAATGTGTGTATAATGGTTATGTCTTATTTGTGAATTTAGACATCTCTGAGCCTTGCGGAGGGCCTGTTGATGAGATCGGTGAGTATCTTGAGTGAGAAAGTGAGGAAACTGATTGTATGTATTAATAATAAATAAGCAAACATGGTAATTTATGTACATCTGATTCAACACATTTTCCCTTCAGTTGACAACCAAAAAAAGTGTGATGAACAGTCTACAGTCACAAAGTCAGACAACTCACAATAAAATGCTTGGAAGTACATTAAAACTGTCACTGCTTGTGATGCTAGCTTGACAGATATTCCACGGCCACAAGGTTGATATTCCTAATTCAACACTTATACCCAATATTCCACGGAGACTAGCTTGGCGGACATTCCATCAACTCTTTACCATGCAACTCTTTCTACCAACTACTGACTGACTATCAGCTTACATATTGATTGATATTAATGCAATAGCCTCCATTTCGCTCAAAAATGCAGTTGAACCTCTGGTTGCAACCACCTCTCATAAGTGACCACCTCTCCTCAGTGACCAGTTTTCCAAAATACCAAAATTTTCAGTTCACTATTTGAAATCTCTAAAGCGACCAGCAACCACGGCCACTTTTAAAGCTAAAAATTAGTGATTTTCATTTGTTTTTAACCTCCCGTAGGCAACTAGTGGACGGATAATTGAATAAAAATTGCATAATAAGGTGTTGTAACATTATTGTATTCCTGGATGAGAGATGGAAATTTCTCAAGTACCAGATTGTTTTCTCAAAATCAACTTTTCACATGAATAACTCATTTATAACAGGGATTTCTCTTCAGTCACCTTATGCTAACGAGGCAAAATTTTGACCTAATATGGTGTAAGATCTCGTAAGCGACCACCTAGGCTTGACATTTTGGCTGGTCGCTTACAGGAGGTTCAACTGTATGCTAGGAATTACTTGTCTCCGGGCACTTAACTTGTTCCAAGAGGCAAACAGTTTTCCAAGAACATAGCTTTTAATGAGGAAAACTGTGAGCTTTGAAGGACAGATAATGTCTCTAAGGAAATATATCCATTGCAAGCATATTTTCATAGTACCTTTTAAATAATTTTCCTTGCAGGTGCGGTTTTGAAAATTTGAGAAAATCACTATTTCCCAGTTATAACTGGAGCATATCCAGTCTTATAATCTATCAAATATTTTCACTTGCGCAGTTGGTCTAAACATGTCACATGACCGAATATTCCCAAGCTGTATCTAGGGAACAACTGAGAATATTCCCCAATTTTCAAAACTATGCATGTTGCGAAAAAGATTTAAAGGATTATAAACACAAGGCTTCCATTTGGGGCAAAAACATGCTTACATGTAGATATTTGTCCTTGGACATTATCTGTTCCTCGTAGCTTGCAGTTTCCTCAAGCTATGCTCTTGGAAAACCGTTGGCTTCTCAGACAAATATATATGCATCGTAGCATGTTTTCATGTAAATTGGAGGATAAATTTTGTTTATATGTGACATGTTTAGACCAATTGCATGCAAGAGAAAATATTTGATGAATTATTATAACAACTGAAATTTGATGTTTCAACTGTTACAAAATCAATGTACATGTACTTAAACAAGACAACAATAACCATAATTACCTGTCTGAAGGGCAAGGTGGAATGAAGTTGTTTCAAGCCCTGAAAACTCACACTATATATTGCATATGTTTGACTCCTTTTCTACAGGTATTGCTGTTGCATGTAAAAGAAGTAGTTTTAAGTGGTTCAATTAAGTAACTATGTGCCATCATTTTATTAATTTCAGTATCTGCATGTGTGAAATTTAGTAAGATTTCATATCCACACTGCCATTCATTTCCTGGAAAACCACTAGATGTGAATGTTTCTAGTCATCTATATAACGGAAAGCCCATAGTACAAGTTGTATGGAATCCACCAAACAATGGTTAGTGCCAGATACTTCCATTTCATTTTTTTATGTTCAGCAAATGTTACTGTTGACAATTGGCTGTCAAAAGTGATTGAATACAAAAAGTATGTTTTAGCTTTACATTATGTCTTCACTTATGCTTTAATTGAAATGTAAAAAAGCATAATCCAGAACCAAAGAATACATCATACAATTTTTGTAAAGATTTTGCAGACTGTCTGAGTCTCTGGCTGTCACTCTCTTTCCTTAATTCTTTTGACAACCTCTGGCCAGTTTTCTTCTGTGTCATTTTTTCCTTGCACCCTATAACTGCCCATCCTAATATAGTCTGCAAGGATAGCAATGCAATTTACTGGGAAATCCATTTGACTAACGGTGTGACAAGTTAGTCTAGACTAGAAAGTTGATACTTGATGCCATGAGGACAACGTGTAAGTAGAAATACAGTAATTAAATATTGATATAGTGATGTTGTAGCTTCTGGAAAATGTTGAGTCTGGGATAGTGCAAGGAACAGGATCATAAATTGCACTTGAACTTGGTCTAATAATGGTTTCAGAGTCTCAACAGGACACCCCCACCCAAGAATTCACATAGTATGGGGCCCTTCCTCTGTACTAAAACCAAATGCCCTTAATCACTGTTACACAGTAGTTAGTGACAAGCAATTTGTCCATCCCTGACAACATTTTGTGGCTGTTAAATGTTCAGGGTAGCAGTAGTGTGTATTGGTTTATTCAAAGTTGTTTTTTTTAGGATTCAGTGATTTGTGGGGCTATCAAGTGTACATTGCTGGAAAAGATAATCATGCTGGTCACTCTGACTGTCATCAGATAAACAGCAAGGTACATTTTACTTTTTGTATGTGAGTGCCCCATACAGGTACACATCATTTGAGTCCTAGCATAATTTATTCCTCAACATGTGACTGGATCATGCAAAGGGCCTTTTAAACAATACTTGCACTAAATCCTGGACATAAGTGATACATGCATCCATATTCCAATATTACTTGCTTCCATTATAATCCTTTGGGGCTACATGTACCAGAAGCTGACAATCCTTACTTTTCATTTTAAAAGTGAGTGCCCTCTTGCAGTCACTTACTGGACCAATGCTTGGGACACATCAAAATATGAGAAGTTAAACTGTCCTAGGTAATGCTCCTTCAAGGGACCGCAAGATGAGACTTGTTCAAGATTTAAGTCTTCTCTCTTCTACGGTGACTAATGGGGGTTGCCCATGTCATGTAAACTAACTTGTTTCAAATATATTCCCTATAATCTAGAATCAAAGGTTGTACTGGATGTTTGTAGACTACATTAAATATGGAGCAATATATCAAATCACTGTGCACAGTATGCCAGCACATTATAAACCTGCTGACAGAAACGATGTGGTTAAGGATGTTAAAGTTCCAGGTAATCATTTACTTATGATAATAACACTGATGTAAAGTGTATATGAAATAATTCATATTTGAACTGCGGTTATAGATGCAAGTGAAGTGTGATCCTCCCAACTGAGCTATGAAAAGGTAGGATCATGCGAGGATCATACTTCATTGCATCTATAACCGCAGTTCAAATATGAATTATTTCATATACACTTTACATCATTTCACTCCTTACGGGAGATATGAACTCATTAAATTGACCTTGCTCCCAATGTCTGGCTTCATAGCTCAGTTGGTAGAGCATCGCACCGGTATCATGGAGGTCATGGGTTCGAATCCTGTTGAAGCCCTGATTTTTTTCAGGCTTCTTCTTTCCAATTGCTTAAATTGGATAATTTACTGCGAGGATCATACTTCACCTGCGATAATAACACTGTAGTTGTTGTTATGAAAGTTATCAGTGATTTGACATACAAACAAGGTAAATCACATTGTCTTTTTTGTATAGCTTTTCTAACCAGATAATACTTGACTGCAAACTCAGCTGCAATAACAAATAACAAATTAATGCTCTGTTTGCAGAGAAATGCCAGTTTCAGGAGTTCTCAAAGTCATCACAGTGCTGTAAGTTTTTTTTAATTTCTGACTTCATATTCAAGTCTATTCTGTTTTATGTGAGTGACCTTCAGCTAACGTTAACATTAGTTAACATTAGCTTATTTCTGAAATTCCTTGACATTCTCCAAACCCAGTTGTTACTGTTCATCCTTTCTGAGCGTGAAAATTATTTATGTCACAACATCAAGCCATGTCATGCATCAAGAGTGAGCACTGGGACCTGACGGCGAGTGCAGCTAAAGGGCTTGGCAGTGGGTGCAGCAAGCTAAGAGGGCTTGGTATTGGGTGCAGCAAGCTAAGAGGGCTTGGTA
>CM042754.1:7112934-7127955 GCA_022496165.2 Catalaphyllia jardinei
CAGCAGGTGCAGCAAGAGGGCTTGGCAGCAGGTGCAGCAAGAGGGCTTGGCAGCAGGTGCAGCAAGAGGGCTTGACAGCAGCTGCAGCAAGAGGGCTTGGCAGCAGGTGCAGCAAGAGGGCTTGACAGCGGGTGCAGCAAGAGGGTCAGCGGCTACGGCAAGAAGGCTTGGCACCAGGTGCATTAACTTTGCCTACAATTTACTCTCTTAAAATGCTTGGTGGGCCCCATTTTTCTTTCTAAAGATTAATCCGTTTCCCACTTTTATCTATTTTAACAAGAAACGGAAAAATCTGTACACATCTTTTACTAATTCTACTGTTGTTGACAAGAGTTGCGTAAACAAACCCATGAGTAAGCTGTAAAACCAATTTAATGCAGGAAAAAAATAGACATGTTAGTTACCGGGCTAGGTCGGTCCGCGTGGGAAAACTGTGGCCTTGGCCTTGAATACTGCCGAAGACCTCGGGCACAATTTTTTTCCCATACCGACCTCCCGCCCGGTAAATAACATATATATACTTATTAAGAACTGGATCACTGGATAATGCAATTCGAGAGTTTTCATTGGCTAATCCATCATGGTATATGAGCCATTATACCATGATCTACAAAAATGGTGAGCGTATGCGTGATTTTTTGGGCCTTTTTGTTTTAACTGTAGTCTATTCCATATTTTGGGGGCGTTTTTAATAAAACAATTATTCCACTCGCGCTTGTTGGATTAGTCCAGTCCCTTGGATATGAGATGATTATAGCCAACTCGGCGCTACGCGCCTCGTTGCCTATCTATCATCTCATATCCAACGCACGCTTATGGAATAATTGTTAAATATATCAGCCTTTTCTCGTATTCTGCAGCCAAAACTGTCAGAAACAGTTCTCCCAGTTAAAAGAGCTGTCACAACAGATTCTTGCTCGAATTTCATCGTAAATTTGTTCACGCTACCGAGAGCCGTTGCTAATACATCTTCGTCCACGATGATTTTTGGTTTTTTTTTATGGGATTGTGCAGCTATAACAATTAAGAAGTTACTCGACGGTGAGTATTAGCCAGTGAGAATTTTGTGTTCGCCAGCGAACGTAGAAATGAGCGTTCCTCTTCTCTCCCACTCCTCTCTTCTTTCTTCTCTCTCCCTCCACCCCCAGTGTCCCGTTCTACACCTGCTATGCAGGCTACCTTTATGGAGAAGTTGATCTGTATTTTATTTCATGAATTAAGACTTGTTCTCCTTTGGGCAGGTTCTCTAATTAACATCACAGCAGAGTACAGTGAGAAAACAATTAATCTAAAATGGATGGTGCCTTTGGAAGAACAATGTAAGGAAATCAAGACTTTCAAGATCGAATGGAACAACATTCAGAAACCAGAAGAATGTAATGGACAACAGTTAATCAAGGTACGAATGTTCATCAAAGGTGCTTGTATTAGAGATTAGGTCAGCTGCTTTCTCTTGTAGCTAGAAGGGGTGATGGGAAACGTCCAGTTCCAGTCTTAAAATGATTAATTCACTCCGTTAATGAGATCTTGTGCATAATTTTAATTAATACCAGATGCTTGTTTTATTTTGCTATTCTTGTTAAAAAGCACCTTAGAGTTCGCAAAGTTCTTTGGAAGATCCTTGGGAATATATCCTCTTCTGGGAATCCTGACAGTAAATGTAAATTGGCCAAAACGTCCAATCCTGCATGTGAGATGAGCATGCCACCACTTCACCGCATGTTTTCATTACTTCTTTCTCTAAGAAGTAATAGGAAGTACAGTCAACTCTCGCCTTGCGGGCACCTCGCTATTACGGACACCGCGCTATTATGGACAGCAGCAAAATCCCCGGCGAAAGTTAGACGTTTGACTGAAATAAACTCCCGCTATTACGGACTCTCGCTACTACGGACGTACGGACACTTTATTCGGCCCCAACGTCACGATTTTATTGTTTTCTCTCTCGTTATAGCGGACACCGAGCAGCATCTTGGAGTATTTGCACACCTATCAAGTCTATTTTTTTCTGCTTTTTGAGACTGTCTTTGTCATTTTTGGTGGATTTCCGCTTTTTCTGTCCATGAATCAAAATTCCTTCATCTTTTCCTAAGACCCTGTTTATAGTCTCGCTGCCATGTATTAGTTCGTCCAGTCTGTCCGAATATTTCCTTCCGCCGTAAATCTTATAAATAACTGGAAGTTGTCCCAAGCCAGATCCTCGATTGATCCGTTTTCCGCAGATTTCTCCTGTTGCCTTGTGGTTAGCCCTTTTTAAAAAAGACGACACAATACTCGATAAAGCTAATGGGGTATTGCCAACAATGCGTCCAGTATCTTCTACAATAGCAACAGCATGCGGATCTTTTGCATTTTCTGGTTCCCGCTGTAAAGTGAGCGTGTTACCAATAACAGGCTCGAAAATGTCCTTGTAAGCATGGTGGCCTCGCATCCACGAGTAGTAGTACTCTGCTTTCAACTCCTCCAATTTGAGGACTGGCTATAAACGGTACAGTAAATAGAAATAGCTCAAAATGAGTTTGGTTTGTTCTTGACAGGACCACAGCGATCTTTGATCTCTAGGGTGACCACACAGAACGGTCGTGCGTGTGAAATATTTAAAACATATGACTAAAATGCATACTTTTGTGTAATTGCAACTGGTACATCTGGTACATGTCAAGTTTACACGTGGTCTTTTGCAGCAAGCGTGTGTTGACTAGGCTGTGTTCTAATGCAGACACCATTGAATCATGCCAAAAGATAAAACAAAGCGGAAAGCAAGGAACAAATTACCTTTAGAGAAACGTTTTCAAATCGTAGAAGAATACGAAAATAGCAAAGGATTGACAGGAGTACGCTGAAACAGAAGACTCTTGTAAGAGAGGAGTACGAAAGAGGGTTTTCCAGTGCGAAGAAGCGTAACTGTACTTCCGATACTCGGACGTGAATTGTGCTGTATGGGAATGGTTCAAGAAGAAAACCGAACAACGCATTCCAGTCGATGGTCCTATTATTCAGGAATTTGCAATGAAAGCAGCAGAGAAACTTGGCTACCCTGAGTTCAAGGTGTCAAGCGGCTGGCTTATGAGATTTAAAGAGCGCAACAACCTTTCGCAACACAAACTCTGTGGTGAATCTGTTGATGTGCCAGAGGCTACAGTGTACTCTTGGAGAGAGCGTCTTGGGTCTACAGGTGTATTATCTCTGGATATGCGATGCAAGACATCTGGAACATGAATGAACCTGGCTGCTTTTACTGCGCACTTCCGGACAAGAGCCTTTCAGAGAAAGCAAAGAAATGCAAAGGAGGCAAGAAGTCAAAAGAGCGATTAACTGTTGCTTTCTTCGTTTCTGGTACTGGGGAAATGAGAAAACCAGTTGTAATCGGAAAGTATGCGAATCCAAGGTGCCTGAAGAATATAAACAAAGATGATCTTCCTTGTCAGTATTTGATTCAACAGAAGGCTTGGATGACATCTGATATCCTTCACAAGCTCCTCAGCTAGTTAAACAGCTCTTTCAAGGCCCAGAATCGGTCAGTACTTTTAATCATTGACTCTGCTGGATATCACCCTTATGATCTCAAGGGAAGCTATTCGAATATTAAACTTGTGTTTTTTCCTTCAGATCTCGGAATAATCCAGAACTTTAAAGTTCATTACAGAAAATTGCTACTTCGTCATATTATTATAATGACCACAGACCACGACAGTGCAACAGACATTGCCAAAACATTGGACGTGCTGCAGGCCATAAGGTGGTTGGGGACTGCTTGATCTAAGGTCGAGAACGATACCATTATCAAATGTTTGCAGCAGCTGGAATTTCCAGCACTTTCTCAGAAGCAGCTACCATCAGTACTGTGACAGGAAAGGAGGATGCCTTTGCTGATCTTCATGTCTCGGCCGATGAGGAACTGGGGAATCCTGTCCAACAGGTTGCACCTGGAAGTGGAATCAGTACTTATCTGGAGTGCGATAACGCACTTCCAACCCGTTACAGTCTTCTTACGGAACAGCTGCTGCTGGAGGCCATTGATGCTTCTCACGATGTCATGGAAATAGAGAGTAACGACGAGAATGAAATGGAAAAACAAGATACCCCAAGCGAAGGCGAACGCTCAAACGAAACAACCACTTTGAAAAGTTTCAAGGACGTTCTGGACATCGTCCAAAACATTTCTGCTTTTTTCATTCATAGAGTGGAGTTAAAGGTTGCAGTAATGAATTTAGTCTCCTTGGCGACAAAGTGGGGGAAGTCGCAATTCAATGGAGAAGTACACAGAGCCGATTGGAACGATATTTTAACGCAATGTGATAGCTGATGCAACAAATAGCTGATGTTCAGGTTTTTCCTTGAAAATATTTTTTTTAGAAATGTAGATTATTGTGCTTCAGTACAGTAGGAAACCAAAACGATGGATGTGTGGACATTGCTGCAACATGCGATGACTGTTTTTTACGTACTTTGAAGAACCACTGTACACAAACCTAAAGGGTACGTAACTCCTATTCTGTTAAGTTCTGTTCTGTTTGTAAATAAAGTTCTGAGGCTCTTTATTTGCGACAACGGGTCTGAAAAAGACACCAGAGTAAATGAAAATGAACACACGTGACCCCCGTCTGTAAATATGGTTTAAAGTGAAAATTTTCTCGCACCCCGCTATTACAGACACGAAATCGCGGTCCCGAGGGTGTCCGCTATAACGGGAGTTGACTGTAGTAGTAGACCTTCTCCTCATACCCCTCTCTTTATCTCCTGCTATTATGCCTCTGTGTGTTTTAATATTCTGTGGTGTATGTGTGAGCCCAGATGGAAGGAATATATTGACAGCCCATTCAGTGATCAGTTCGCTGTTGATATAGATTTGGTACATGGAGCCTACAATAGAAGCTACCAGTTCTCCAGGTGGACTAAGATATAACAACGGCATCAGGTAAATCTAATCTGGCCTCTCAGACTACCCTCTTCAAGAGAGGTGCCTCAGATGGGGCGTCATAGCAATGGAAGTGTTCAATTATAGAATGGCTCCATGGCTACGCATGCTCACTGCTAATCCTTAATCCAGACTGAAATCATGCTATTAGAATAGCTTGCTTTATTTACTGATGGTGTAGAACCAATTTTCCAGTTCCAGTTGCCACGTTGAGTGGGACAATGAGGTCTTTATTCTCCCAATTGGGTCTTTTTCTGTGCTGATGTCTCCAGTTTGAATTGTGGAAAAAGGCACTTTCTTTGGTCTTCTGATTGAACGTCTTGCAAGGAATTATTGCTTAACACATTCTGTTGTGGTTGTTACATTGAGGACCACGACATATATACATTGACAAAACATGTCAGAGGTCAGAGGAGCTTCCCTTAATTCTTCCATTAAGTCTTGGGAAAGTACATGTTTTACTGGTAGACACTGACGAAAGAATTTCTGGTTTGCGTGATTAAAATCAAGATTTCGTTATTTGACTAGATCACTTTCGTCCGTGTCAGTCATCTAATACAATTTTAGTTTTGTGTTCTTGCAAGTCTGAAGGGCACATAGAGAAGGAATTACTTTCATATTGGAAACGTGATTTCTGGCTCACAACACTGCTGTCTTTCTTGGTCAGTGGAGAGAATGTCGTACTTGTAGCCGCATGTTTCTTGAAGTCTACTTAGGTCAGCGGAATGCAGTCATCGCCTTTTCCGGCATGATGGGTTGATTTGGTGTTTGGTTGGTGTTTTGTTCTTGGTTTTGTTTAGAGTTCAGGTTCTTGTATTGAACTAGCAGACATGCTAGGGGGAAGGCTGTTTAAACTGTTGTACTCCGGGTTGAAGCTGATGCTGATTTTGGTAGCTGAGACTCCCAAATTGCGGATCAACATAGATTGAAGTCCAGGAAGCCAAACGTTATTTTACGGCAGCATGTATTTTGTTTATTTCAGAGTCACCATTCACACTCTGTGGCAGGTCGTTATTTCGAGGGCACCGACTTAGTGTCTGTTTTACTCTTCTTGCATCCAGCGGACACACGGATTATCAGTTGAATTGTTTCAGATTCTCCATTAAAAAAATATAAAACATAGAACTGGGCATTCAGGAGATGGGATACTGAAAATTTGAGGAGAATTCAAAGCAGTGAATGGATGTAATTTAATTGCGATCGAAACTGTAATCCATTAAACCCAGTCACTTCTAAGGTTAGCATTTGAATATCAATGTGATATTATTTAGAGAATGGTTCTTTCATATCCTGGTGGCTTTTTGCATAAGGGTGTACAATTTATCATGTGAGATAGCTTCTAGTTCAGGTCTTCCTTAAAGCTTCTTTGTCTACATGCTGGTGACGCAATTAATTTTAGGAGATAAAGCACCTTACTTGTCTCTATGGCCTTTGAAGGTCATTACAACAGCTGCATTCGAGCGCCTGACAGTTCAATCCCTTTGCACCTTGTATGTTATAGCGTGTAGTGCTAATTGTGTGCATGTTGATAAATTACACTTGCAGGACAAATATGAATACTCCATTCCTTTAGAGAAAAACGAATGCACCAGATTTAACTACTCTATAAAGGTAAGTATCAAGCAGGCGTAACTTCTGAGAGTGATGGTACTTCCAAGTTGCAGTGATGGGCCCGATTTCACTCCATCACTCCTTCACTCCATCACTTCCTGTTAGACATTTGGAAACTCAGGGGGGCGGGGGGGGGGAGCTCCCACATGAAAAGCCGCAATGAATGCTCTTCGGAAATTTGAATTTAACTCCTACGGGAGACTTTTGTGGACGTTGCCTGAGCTTCATTATACCCCTAAAAGATAACACTTAAAACGGATTAGGTTCGCTATTGTTCAAGAGTGGATACCGTGGGCACTTGTAGACCCGACTCGCGTAATCGAGAGATCAGCAGAAATCAAGCCTGAAAACTGAAAAATTAATAAAGAAGAACGTTTCGATACTTTGACAGCTAAAAATGGTGACTGTTTCGTCGTCAACACCGTAAGTGAGACCGGAATCCTTGATTCGTACCCGAGACGACAAAAATTTCTAAACCTTTGCTACCCGCGGCCCCCCCCCCCCCCCCCCGCGGGTTTTGAACATCTGGCGTTTAAGGCCGTTTCATGGTCGGTTGCACCGTGTCAAGTTAGTTATTCTTTGAGTTTTGACCTAAGAACTCAATATCTTATCGCAGAAATGCTCTACATTGAATAAATTCTCGCACGATGACGAACGTTTTTATAAACAGAAGCTACCTGTAATTATAGAAGTCTCTTTTAAGAAAATAGCTCATGTACTGAAAGTGTCCGCTCATACAGGTTTAACCATATTCGATTGTCGAAAAAGAAAAAGAAGAGACTAAAAGTTACAAAACTGACGAGCTATATGAATTTTCGAATGATTCAAGCCATGATTAAATGTTGTTAAAGGTCAACAGTCGAGAGAATTGAGGAGAACTCGATCAAACGATGTGTCCCGCGCTAGTGTCTAGTGTCTATACTCTCATAGGGTTCACACTTCAATTTCTGTAGAACTTATTCTCTGAGAGTTGACTCGTCACCGGGGTCAGAGTACGAATTTTTTCGAAGTGTCGAAACATCGACATTTTATAGTACACCCAAGCTCGAAACTTTGCTCAACTACAAAGCTAAAATTATAACTAAAATCGCTTGACATTTCTAAACAAAGATGTACAGTTTTAAGAAGGATTGGATGAGTTTTTCCGTGGAAATTCTTGAATAATTTCAGACTGCCGGGTATGGAGTATTTTGAAAACACTTCCCGGCTGCCGGGTACCTAGACACTAGATAAATATATACTAAAAAAAAATTAGATTATTCGCCTTCGATTTCTATTTCTATTATTTTCTATTATTTTCATCAGAACAAACACATTGTTTGAAGATCTGATTGTCAACGAGATCGTAGTGAGCTACACAAAAGGATTACCAGTTAACCTGGACAATTTGATTTGTATTGTTTGCTAGAGCTTTATCTGATTTTAATATTTGCTAGGGTAAATATAACACACTTGTAAAAAAGTCGCAATCCTAATCGCACCACTTTTTTTCAGCTCAGGGGAAAAACCAACAAAACGGAGACCAAAGTGTTTAGGGTGGCAGTGTTAATTCCATCGCCGACGCCGCCGACACCGACCCCTTCAGAGCCAGGTTTGTTTTAGTCGTCACTTTTGTCTGTATCTTTTAGACATCCTTTATCTCGCTCCAATAACGCTATTGTCGGTGGGGCCTGGGTGACTCTCCTGTGCTTTTAATACGTGTATATCAATGCAAAACTATAGTTAATTTTTTTGCTGAAGTTTTCATATAGTTTTACTCTTAAGAGTTAGTACATAGTCTCTTTGTCTCTCGACCAAACCCCAGGTATTAGTCTAAATTCTGAATGTAAAAATTCCGTCCAGTCGCTTGACACAATAAATCGTTGGATTCAAATATTTACGAGGTAGTTGGAATTAAGCTACAGTATGTTCGAACGCAGCCTAAAGAAGCAGCGGGCTGGCAAAGTGTACTTTTACAGATTCAGTGTACGTACACACAAACTACAGTTCACTGCGCGATTCGAAAAAAAAGGAAAGGAATAACCCTAAAAACGTCTGGGAACGTAAACCACTAGGTTTTAAAGGCGATTAGTAAGTGTTTGGTTTCCCTTAACTTTCGAGGCAGCCCTTATTAGACTTTTTAGAGATAAGCAAACTTATCCATGTTTTCGAAGACTAAGATCAATTAAAATCAGCTGTCAATTTAGAGAGGTGGCGTCACTAATCGAAATGCGAAGACATATGCATCAAATACCAAAAACAGACCTGATAAGGATTTCTGAAACAAAATCATATGATAGTCTTTATTATTGCTTCAAACTGGGATGTGGTTTGTGAGAGAATCAGGTCAACACTTAAAATCGACTAAATTAGTGGCACTCGGACAAAATTTCTGTGAAAGTAAAAGGAGAAAAAAATACAATTCTTAAATTACATGGCGTTATCATTACTTCTAATGTCAGGTTATCGCAACAGGCTTAAGAGAACACTAGTGCGGGAACACTATTGAGTTGAGACTAACCACATTTCTGGATAAAAGTACAGATGTACGTGATGGCTTTGGAATTTACGGGCACTTGCTAGTCATTTATGGACACTGCACTAAGATTTTAAATACAGGTGTCGTCAGGTTTCCTTGAGTTGTCTACATTCAATGTGAGTCCTGGGGGCTTACGCCTGAATGGCGATGGTGGAAGGCTTGGGAGCGCTATCCACGTGTGATAAATCGTTGTCCAGTGGAAATGAGTTGACGAAATGGACTATGATATCCACCAGATAAATCGCTATCCAATGCATTGGATAATTATCCTGTGATAGCATTAACTATTGCAAACTTTAAATAAATACGCATGACCTGTATAGCATCTAGACAGGGGACATTTTCTGTTTACATAGCTTTTTTTAGTAGTTCGTATTGTGTGATCTACTGATACTCCTGGGTTCAAACCATTTACTATGATAGCTTTTTTTCTTAAAAACAAATGCTTGTTGACTACTCAGTAAGAGGACACGTGATATGAAATGGAATTAACTGCAAAAAAGTTTCTTTATTTCTTTTGTAGAAGCTAATTGATTTTCAATTCACTAACATGTGTAATTCATTATTCTGTAATAAGCAACAATATTTGGTAGAACCCACGTGTTGCATGTGTTGTTTGAATGCTGACTCAATTCCTTTTTTTGTAACAATCAGATAATTCGAAAATTCTGATAGCTGCTTTTGGTGCTGTTCTTGGATTTTTTATTTTTGGCCTTGTTGTGATGTACAGGATTTTCTTCCGGCAAGGTAAGGTTCTTAGTTCATAGCATTTCCAAACAGTTTTCCCCCAAAACCATATAAACTCTTAAAATTTCTTATCAATTTTGTGACAACCGTAAAATCCTGTCATGCACCTACCCTTTGAATGAAGCTGAGATGAAAATTGCTATGTTTGCCCATTTTAAACAGTATCACACAAATCATAAAAGTTTTAAGAGTTTGTATGATTTTGGGGGACGCTGTCTCAAAATTAGAGACGTTTGTATGGATTTTAAACCATATTTCAAAGTCCATAACTTGGTCTCTGTTCGCCCTAAAAGCATCATACTTGGTCAAATGACCAATCTCAACATGATCTTTCATGTGGTGGTGTCAGTTTATCGATTGGTTAAAATTTGAAACTCGCCCCAGTCCCCTGTTCAATTTCGGAATGACCAATACGAATATGGCTTATCACTAGTGAACTATACGTGCTGAAAATGATCGGCCTTTCTTATTTTACTCTTTTGTAGTGGTGGTTGTCCTTCCTGATCCTCCGTCACCAAGACCTCCTTCCAATCATCCTTTACTTGGGTCTGGTAAGTTGCCTGTTTAAACAGTGCAAGTTTGATATTTCGAGAGTATATGTCTGCACTTTATGACAGGTGTAAGAATATAGAGTTACATTAGCAGCTTCATAGACGAAAGCTGTTACTAAAATTTTAAATATGCAAGTTCGAGGTGTTACCAGCTGAACCTGAATCTAAGTCCAATGGGGCTAAAATAAATAAATAAATAAATAAATAAATAAATAACACAATAAATCACTCAGTCATTCAGTCTCTTAGTCAATCAATCAATCAGCAGATTAATTTGCAATCTGTTTTTGTTATTTTTCAGACAAGAAAGAGGTTTTTATAATGCATACCAGATGTTGCGACAAGTGTAGTTTCGTAGTGCATTGTTTTGGCGACGTTCTTAATTCCACGGAATTGATCAAGGCCAGTATAGACATGTGGAGTACACTTGACATTGCACCCAATGTACCACGTTGGTATGAGGACCAAGTGAAGAATTCACACTGTGTTATTGTTCTCGCTTCAAACAAAATGTCTCTTAGATGTCAAAACGCAGTGGAAGAAGTAGATGATCGTGAGTATTTCCAAGTTCATTTTGATAGATAGCTTAACAGAAAAACTAATCAGAGGTGTGTGTGTCACAACAGCAGGGTAAGGTAAGCTGCAATGTTCGTGTAAATCCTTGCATCAACAAAATGCGTTACATTATGTTGGTTTGAAAACTAGCGATTCCGTGCTACAAACGAATAATTACAGCAGGATTCAGACGCGTTTCAAACATTTAAAAATTTGATGCGGCTCTTGAAGCCTAGCAACAGAATTTTTTTAAAATTTTTTGCAAAAAAGTTTCATCTTGACATGCTTATCACAATTCGATAATAAAATATGGGTTTCACCGAGCTGGAAGCCAGGACTAAGGGTGCTTTTAACAGGCTGCACAATTGCTATGGCAAACTATCATGCCACCAATGACTGGGCATTTTATGTGATACCAATAGTGGAATATCACGTGCTTAAGTGTGGTGGTATTAAAGGGGTTTAAGTTTCTAAATAAACTGTGGTGCTGCGTCGGTGGGAGTATTACAAGATAATTTGGTTTTATCAACTGAGTTGATAATGTGAATTGACCACCGTAAAGAGATTCAGAATCTGAATCTCTTTACGGTGGCCAATTCACATTATCAACTCAGTTGATAAAACCAAATTATCTTGTGGTGGTATTAACCTGTCAAATTATTGTATCCAGCCACCTAAAGTGATTGTTTTTGATATCGTTACATTCTAGCCTTGAATATCAGATGCCAGTTGAATCTTGTACGAGGACAGATCGCTCAGAATCCTGATGTACACAGATTCATCCCTGCCTTCTTTACATGCAGTGGCAGCAAGAAAAACATTCCAGAATTCCTGGCCTTCCGGTGGAGTCATAAATTGCCCAAAGAAGTTGACCGTTTGATTTTTCATTTGCTTAATGTGGAGAAGATTCAACCGTATCGCACTCAACCCATCATTGTGATGGGTGGCAATGGTCACCCATTTGATGAAAAGAAGAAGGAATTAGAACGTGCAGTGCAGGAGGCAGATTTGTATCATAAGAAAAACAATAATGTACAGAGCGCGTAATACGTGAACTGGTCTGGACAAGAGAATTGGGAATGGTGGCCATATACAGCTGCTTCGTACATGTAGGTTGCCTTACAAAAGCGTAATAGCTTACGCGACAATTACGAAAGGTTCTTACCGCTGAACTTTATGATGTTTTAGGGAGAAAGAAGGAAAAAAATCAGAAAAATATTTCTGGTGTCCCTTTCTCGCGTAGAAACAACACGGATTTCAATCAACCGACTACCACTTCACCTAACATGTTTCCGGAACTTCGCGTACGCCTTATGGCTTCTGTAGGACAACGTTTCTCGAACCAAGTGCAATTGATGCCCTTTCTCCTTCCACCCATTTAGTTGCCATAAGTGATTCCTCGTTCTGCTCAGGGAAATATGATATCTTCAGTGAGTTTCTAATCTGTAAGTAGGCCGATGCTGTGTTAGAATGTGTATTATATTAGTAGATTAGGGAAGCATCATTGCGTGATTTTATTGCTGTAAATGACATAGCTGTCACAGATAAATCAAAGATAAATTGTCAGAAATGGAAATTCTCTACTCTGACCTCTCAAGTAGTTGTACAAATCTTCGCATTGAGGCTGAGAGCCAGAAAGGTCGGCATAAACAATTCGCTGTACTTTGTTCACTTCCTAATAATAAAGACAACTTTTTTTCAGCGGCATTCTCCTTGAGGTTGGCACGGTTGTTGTAGTGATCACTCATTGAAGCTCTGAACTGTCCGCTGCTTTTCATGGTACTGTCCACTCCATCCACCTCACCTAGGAGGTAGTTCAGTTTTAAACCCGCTCCTTTTGGACCTAAAAGTTAATAGATTTGAAGCCTTGGATTCAGTCTTCAACTGCCTAACTGAGACTGAGAGGCTCTGCTTCGTTTGAATTCTCCGTGCTTTTGTACACGGCGAACTTCTGATTAAACTTAGTGTTCAGAAAGATGAGGCTCAATCCAGAGTCCCGGTGTTGGATGACGTCATACGCGTAGCTCGTGAAGCAGTTAAACAGGAACTCCCTTGGAAGGTTCTGAAAAGGATCAAGAACGCTAGCTCGTCCTCTATCCGACATTTCCAAAGTTGCCCTTTGAGTGGCTCTGGCATCACTTATAAAACCTTGAAAAGTAAAAACCCCTACAGATTCATTCCGGGGAATTATCCCACGTCACTTACAAGGACGATTTAGGCTTAACATACTTTCACAGTTGACACGAAACAAAAACAAGTGTACCTATTCTCACAAGTCCCTTACTAAGCAGTATGGTAAATTGCCACTCATTTAAGCCCAGTTCGCGCAAGAATCCTTCGCCTCCTTATCCCACGTGATGTACCTTACAGCGGAGCCGGGATGAAGTGGTCGACCATGCCGCTGCGGTTATTTTAATTGTGGCTATTATAATCTTCTGGCAAGTTCATGATCTCTTGGTTAGTGCCGTTTAGTTGGGAGGGAAGGATTTTAATATACCCGGAACATCATTTCCTACGTATAGAATGGGCCCTTACCCGGAAGGTTTTTTAAGGAGAAGGGGGCATGTAGTTGTTAACGGAATTTTGCCGTATCCTTTCTATATTACTTTTTAATTTTGCAGTCCCAGAGTGACCGGACCATCGTTATGCTTTTTAAACAGATAAATCCAAAAAACTCTTCAAATGACACAATTATTAGATTGCAGCGAGAAAGTATTTTATCGATATTTTATGGTGGACAGCAGCTACACTTCTTCAAAGAGTCTTCAATTCGACTCGGGTGGACCTGTTTCTTCAAATATCTTGATATCTCGTTCTCAGAGCTTCGTTCCCCTTGACCAGCGGTTGGAAAACAAGAGCTCTCTCGTTTTCCGACCGCTGGTCAAGGGGAACGAAGCTCTGGGAACGAGATTGTGTCACATTAGGATGTTATGGGTGACACGCATGCTGGTTTAGTTTGGAATCGCCCGCGGGCTGCTTCTTGACATGGTGTCAAAGGTCAAACAGGTATAGTTTTCACAAGCCTAGTGCTTTGAGTTTCGACGGAAACACATCAGAAAATTGGCGCAGATTTGAGCAGCAGTTTGATATCTACATAACTGTTTCGGGAAGCGAAAAGAAGGACGATGCGGTCAAGATTGCTATGTTGCTAAACTTTGCAGGAGAAGACCCCATTGAGGTCTTCAACACATTTCAGTTTGCCGAAGGCGACGAGCAAAAGTTGAACAAAGTCCTTGAGCAGTTGGAGCAGTACTGTAACCCCAGGAAGAACGTAGTCTTCGAGAGACATCAGTTTTGGCAGAAACACAGAAAGATTCGAAAACCGCGGATCAGTTCGTCACACGTTTGAAAAACAAGGTGAAATATTGCGAGTACTCGTCGCCGGTTGACCACATGGTACGAGACAAGTTCGTGTTTCAGTATACGAGATCTACAAGTGAAGGAACGATTACTGAGGGAAGAAAAGCTTACACTGGAAAAAGCGATTTCTATTCAAGAGCGTAACAGATTAAAGCGATGGGTCCAAAGGAGCAAAACACTGACCGACCGTGAATGAAATTTGAGCTGACGGCGGCAGGCAGGAAAAAAAATCCTCCACGGGACTGCATGCTTCAAGAAGAAATCCTGCAATCCGAGTACGCAGTCGTGTTCGAGGGCCTCGGTGAGATTAAAGGTGTCCAGCACAAAATTCAAATTGATCCCAATGCCACCCCTGTTGCGCACCCTCCCCGTAGGGTTCCTTTGGCCCTTCGCGAGCCTCTCAAAGAGGAGCTTCAGAGAATGGAGAAGCTGGGAGTTATAAAGAAATTTACAGATTCCACTGCCTGGGTACACAGTCTTGTGGTTGCCAAGAAGTAAAACAACAACTCGGAGTGTGGCTGGATACTAACGACCTCAATCATGCCGTCATGCGCGAACATTTCCCCATGCAGACCGTAGAAGATGTAATTAGTGCAGACGGGTGCAGACGGTGTTAAACCAGACACTCGGAAAGTTGAAGCAATTATCGCTATGCTAACCACAGCCAATCGTGAAGACCTGCAGAGATTCTTGGGTGTGGTGACCTATTTGTCAAAGTTCATCCCAATCATGTCTCAGAAGAGTGCTCCACTCCGCCAGCT
>CM042754.1:7135465-7137965 GCA_022496165.2 Catalaphyllia jardinei
AACAACTGCACTTGGCGAAAGTATCTTAGGAACTGTCAGTGTTTAGCTTCCTCGGTGTTTAGCAAACATCTCTTCAGGAGGGTGAAGGGTCGTGAAGGGAACGTCATATTTCTGTAGAGAGGGAGAGGGAGAGGAGGAGGAAGAAGATCCTTTAGAGGAAAAACTAATGGTCGAATCGTCACCCTTTCCAAATCCACTGCAGTGATTAATTTACCTTTATCAGCTTAAAACTAGATGTTCTTAAGTACTTTGTTTCCGACACTACTCGCAGACGCAGCCCAACAGTTCCATTGGAAACTAATTAACTGAAAACATAGATTTCGCAAACAGAGAATTTTCTCTGTATAAAATGTTTTTCCACAAGGAGCAGCTGAGTTATTTATTATTTTTTTATACTGCTTTTTTTTAAAGAAAGAGAATGAATTAATCCCCTCCCATCCCCCACTCCACTTTACCACCATCCCCCAAAGAGAACGAAAACTGGCGGTGTGCTTGCGTGACAGTTTTCACGATTCGCTGCCTCTGGAGAGGAGAATGCTCAAATGTCAACCTCTCAAAATTACACTTTGCATGATAATATGCATATCGTAACTACTGGCTTTAAATGGTCCAGGAATTGTTCTGTTATATTCTGGTCTAGCAGTAAGATGGATCTACGGCATTTGGGTGTTTCTTTAGTTATTCTATGGATGATAATTGTAGCTCGCGATGAATGATCGTGAATTTGTTTGCAGTCGAACAATTTTGTTATATCTTTTTTGTACACGAGTATCTCTCGAGGAGGGTATTTGTTGGAAAGGTTTATCTACGCTCTAGCACACTCTTTTGACCATCTGCTAGATTTTAGCTAGAAGTATATTGTCAAAGTACATCGTCAAGCATTCGCCATACCGACCAACACGAGAAACCGTACAAGAAAGGGACAAAACGATGTATAGTTCTCACGAGTTTTTTTTAAAGTAATTTCAGGTACTTCAAACCAATTTTGTGAACTGCTTTGAGCTTACACAGTATTTAGTTTTATCCATAGTTGTGTTAGATAAAATTCAAAATGTTAAGGAGTCTATGATTATGGAAATTTGCGTTTGAAATGTTTGTGGCAAACCTGTCAATTGATTTGCATAAGCGCTCGCGAATTTCGTTTGATGATACTGCCCAGAGGAATGCCGAGCTTGAAATTCAAATTTTTGCAGTAGATGACCCTGGTGATCACAGGCAAGAAAATGGAAGAGGATCTTTCCAAAGGCCTAAGCTATAAATAGACGGGATTTAGAATAATTTTAGATTTTCTTTAATCGAGTCAATTAATTAAACTTGTTACCCTTCAGTTCGAGAATAAATTAAGTGTCATTTGAGCTGAGTAGCTCGCATAGATTTTCAAAATTTCTCAGAAGGAAGCGTTGCTTGATCGAGTATGAAACTTAGCAAGGTAAATGTTTAATGCTAAGAGTTTAAGACTGTAAAGTAAAATAATCGAAAAGTGAGGTACCAGATGCACTTTTACTCTGTTAAAAATGACCTATATTTTGCCGCCATTTTGAACACGCGTCGAATATGCTTTTAAAATGATACGGGAAATCACCATATTAACATATCTGAGATTAGTTAAAAACTAAAAATAAATAAGGATGGTTGTTCCACATTTGTGTGAAGTTTGAAGTCAATTGAACCTATTTTAACACTTTAACTTTACCAGCGCTTCGTCCTCTCGCCTCATTTCGGCCATTTTATCAAACGAAAAACCGCACTTTGACCGCGCTTTCAATTTTTCGCGGATTTCTAAAAAATGAAAATTCGCTGGAAGTTTTAAATATGATTTATAGAATTAGGTCACCTTAGGGTATCTTTGGGAAAAATATGAGCGATTTGCCAAATGAGTCGTTGACCGGTGTTTCTCGATCCTAAGAGTCAGCCATTCTTAATGTTTCAGCAGTTTTTGGCGTTTAAACATCACAGGTTGCGTGATTCAATGCCTGGTCGAGCGGAGGTTTGGTACTGGTCACAAATAAACCCCTGTGAAGAACATGAACCGCGCTCGGCCCATGGCTGCGCGCGGTTCATGGCAACCAGCTACACCCTTGAGAGGTTTTAATTTAAAGCAGTGATAGCATTGACGCCTTAAGGATTCCTACTCTTTGATAAAACAGGATTTGTCTTTCAAACACGCACCTCTTGAAAGTTTCTGTTTCGTTCTGTGCAATCAACCAAGGTTTTTAAAGTTAACTCTAGTTTTCAGTGTTTTTTGACAGGCTTTATCTGGAAATAGCCTTATTTGCACCAAACCCAGTTTACAAATTCTCTTTTGTCACGTGACAGATGTTAAATATTTCGATTGTTCTGGTAGATCACGACACTATTAGTCTTTGATTATCTCGAGTTTCAGGAATTTCTCTTTAATACTCTCCAAAGTAGAAATGTTAGCTGAAGTCAATTGGCACAAAAGTAGACTTTTAAGAAAAATGCACTTAAAGTTTCTCGCACGATGGATTAAGCATTTAAC
>CM042754.1:7140465-7168116 GCA_022496165.2 Catalaphyllia jardinei
CGTACTCTATTCAGCACGCACTAAAATATGTATGTTTTCAATGAAATTGCACTGTACGCAGCCTTTTCTTATAAGTACTAATCTCGTACTCTATTCGGCACGCACTAAAACGTATTTTTTTCAATGAAATTGCACTGAGGGACTCAGCCTTGTCTTAAAAGTACTATATCTCGTACTCTATTGGGCACACACTAAAATATGTATTTTTTCAATGAAATTGCACTGAACCCAGCCTTGTCTTATAAGTACTAATTTCGTACTCTATTCGGCACGCACTAATATATATGTATTTTTTTCAATGAAATTGTACAGTACTCAGCCTTGTCTTTTAAGTATCTTGTACTCGATTCGGCAAGCACTAAAACTATTTTTTGAACTCCATCCAACACAGTCTTATGGATTGAGTTCGATTAGGTTCGATTTGTTCGATTAAGTTCGATTGGTTCGGAAATCGAACTCACACAAAGTTCGATGTTCGATTTGGTTCGATTGCCGAACTCAATCGAACCCAATCCATGGATTGAGTTCGATTGAGTTTTTGCCGGGAGTGAAGAACTTAAATTCTATATAATATACTGCTCTATCAGCACATCCATCGCAGCATCAGATTAACCGAATTAAAAGTCTTAAATCAATATTTTGATATGGTTGTGGATTTTTTTGAAGTAACAGTTTATTAAACCGCTTTTCACTCACCTGTCAGTGTTTCGTTACCCTGATAATATGCAAATAAGCTGGAATTTCAGAGAAAATTCTCAGATTTTGGTGCCAGTTTACAATCGCCCGCTAAAAACCCAAGCAAATTTTTATATCTCGTGCAAGAAGGGTATTTCGACGCCTTACAGCCATAAAATGAGCTCGATTGGACTCCGGCCACATAACCCGAAAAGTGTTTTTGCAATTATATAGTAAAACTTGCTTTACAATGCCTATTCTTGGGTTGCACGTGACGTCATCATTTTCTAAAATCAAAAACTATAGAGCCACCACGTTATTTTTTTCATCAGGCATGAGAGGGGGTGAATTTATATCTGTGAACAACTTTTCCGCTCATGAAATGCTTCGTCTAAAAACAGGCACATTTTAAATTTCAGAGTTATGGCGGTGCGTGACTATGAACGTGTTTTTCGAAAAATATATACTTATCCTGGGATTTTTAGGCTTTTTAGAAGTTAAAGAATTAAGGAAAATGCTTAAATGTTAGCTCGATCAGTTCAGATAATCAGTGGTCTAGATAGCTAAAGTAAGTTCCAGATGTTTACATCATTTTCCGGCCGCCATGTTGGTGTTCCTTGGAGAAAAACCAACATGGCGGTTCCATACTGGGCTCAGTAAATTTGCGCAAACTATTTTGAAAAATATTTGAAGTTTGGGAAAACGTGCAGACCTAAAACTTGGAGAAGTGACTTATTTATGTATCTCCTATAAGATGATAATTTCTTGACTTTATACACTGAATGGTTTTCCGTTGAATATTAAGCTGTTTTTTGATTCATGTTGTCTTTGGCGTTGTTACCGTTGCTGCTTAAACTGCTTTTTAGTGCTGCTTGGGCAGGGAGCGTCGGCTTGCACTTTCAACCATCTGTTTGTTCGGTTGCCTAGCTTGTGCTTGGGCGTTTGTTTGTTTTTCACTCGTTTGTTTAACATTTCTCTCCCGTTTGTTCAGTTCTTATTTTTTGTGAAAGGGGCATTCGTCTCTTATTTTTAAAACCTCCTATTAAAGTTTCGAAATGCATTAAACATACCGAGAGCCGAAGTTCCCTAGCTTGTAATCAAAATATCAAAGAAAACATCCCCACAGTCGACCACAGCGTTGGAGGTTTTTCTTTGCTTTGAAATGAAACGAAACGAAACGACATACTACGATTATCAGTCTGGTCAGGCGTGTCGAAAGTTTGGGGACCAAGTTCTAACGTTCACCATGTGTTATTGTCTCTGGCAGCTGGCTCCGTTCCCAGTGGCAACTTGTCAGCCTTAGTAAACGGATCCTACACGAAAACATCCACGCAACGCGCGAATAATATCCCCGGAAGAACTGGATATAATGTCTAAATAAAGGGAGATTACCTTGGGTATAAGACCTATATGGAGGATTCGCTCGTTTACCTTGCCAATCTCTTGATTTAAGTCAGTTCATCAATGTCTACCGATCCCAACAATCAAAGCATAACTTAAAGTGGTATTACGACCAAAATCGCATCTTTCCTATATAAAGTAATTTTACATTAACAAGAAGTCTGTGTGAGAAGAAAAATGCTGTTTACTATTTTCAAACATCTCTATTCGTTCCAGAGATATTCAAGTTTTTAAAATACGCACATTAGCCAAGTGATGACGTCACACTCAACCAAATTTTATTAAATATGATGAAGAAAGATATCTCAGCCAATTTGTATAAAAAATGTTTGAATCTTTGCAGTAAGATACTACCAATTGTGCTCCACAGTACAACCTGGGCAGTTTTATTGCCATGGCAAAATACTACGTTCCACCTCCCCGATATTAATGGCTTTTCTGGCCACTTTTGGCTTTCCATTTTGATATTTTCAAATGGTGTCTCATGTACATGATTCAGAAAGCATATAAAAATGTTAGCTTGAGTTCGTGGCCTTGTTTTATAACTTTGAGTTGAAAATCACTAACAAAAGAAAAGAGTGAGTTGCCATTGGAACAGAATTTTGTTAGCCTTAGATTTGTTTTGCTGTAGAACTATTAGCCTGCCAAGTTTCAATGGTCTCTGCTGCAAATTGGTCAAGATAGCTCTATTTATATACTTGATATTATATTGGAGTGAGTGTATGATATCATCAGATATCTCATTTGCATATTTTACACATTATCACCTGAACAAATGCAGATATTTGCAAAAGGTAATCGGCATTTTCATTCTATGTGATGATACACCTAAAAAAAATCAAGAGACAAAAATTTTATCATAGCACCACTTTAACTGATTGTTTCTATTCTCCTCTTATCAATTACACTGTGATAGGTGGGGATTCCATTCAGTCGTGAGGTCGTCCTCTAAAAATATATTTTTTCTTCGTGTTACAATTTTTAGCCCCTCTCCCCAATGATGTCATCTTGTTAAAAGAGGGTTACGTGGCCTCTTGGTAAAAAAAATAATGTAATCAAGGACCAAGGAACGTTGATCCAGGTCACGGCTCTTGAATCGACACTATTATTAAAAACGCATCACCCTCTAGGAGATTGTACTATATGAGCGTCAAACATTTACACTCTTACCTAAAGCTGTCTGTTTTCTACTGCTCAATATTCTTCTTTTTCTAATATTTTCTCTGGCGTGAGAAGAGAGGGAAACAACTGTAATGCGTGTTACATAGTTAAACGAGAGTGATTTTATGCAAGTTAATATATGAATGATATCATATTGTAAATACTTTATTTAGATTCTTTTAAAAATTTATTTTATCGTATCCTCAATCCGTGTTGTTTACTGCGGTTTTAGTCTTGCCAGTAATCCATTTAATGAGCTAGAAGTCATGGCATCAACGACAGAACTGAGACGCGAAAACTTGTGGGCGCGAATCGACACAGGTTAAATTTCGTTTTGTTTTTATACAGCTGATTTATATGCAGGCATATACAATAAAACTTCAAGCAGTTCCGGCAGTAACCAGCTGTTGACCTCCCGGCAGTTGAGACTTTTCACTCTTCTAAGTTTTGAAGTATTATTTCTTTGTGCTTATTTAGTAGTTGCTAACAAGGTAGTGGCTAAGAAAGTGCCTGACCTGTCATTAAGACATGTCTTCCACCACTGTTTTTACCTTGCTTTATTTATGGAATTCTGTTGCTTTTAAAATTATTTACTTCACTGATAGAATATTCACGAATCAGAAAACTGTGTCCACTCAATTATTTGTTGTTTGTATTCAATCCATAACACAAATCTAGCCCTTAACACATTAGATGGCTTATTAGCCGAACTATTCAGAGAATTAAGGTTGAATTTTGAATATATCTAGTTAACAAGGAGGAGGATGTTTTGTTCCGTTCCTTTTTTCCCTTTTCCAGAACCTTTTTATCCCATTAACAAACTGTAATTTCCATTGGTTGGCACAAAGTGGTTATATTCTGTAATGTAAACTGGCATTATTGCAATCGCAACACGCTACCAAAGTTCGATAAATGGTAGTCGTTCCTATCACAATATAGATATTTTGCACTACACCTTTCCGATTCGGATTCAACAGCAATAAAATAAAAAATAATGCCTTCTTATTAGGTGATTAAAATTTGAAAGAATCTTTGCGATTTTCTTAATGGCAGCTGCAGTTTGCATCGCTAATAGGCATCGTCACTATCGTTTCTGTTAATCTTGACACAGCGTGTCACACTGATGATCCGGCAACACGGGCAGTCATGCATTTTAACATGAGTAACCGTGAGTTAAACATAGCTGTGTATTCAGCAAACTACAATTAAACCTGTAATATCTAGAAGCACTGAATCTTTCAGGTGAGGCAAAGTAGTAATTTTATTAAGCTGGAAATACTCATCAGTAGATAAGTGAGAAATTTCATTGTTTAGTTAAGTATGAAGTGGTGTTATCTGCCGATGAAGCAGTGAACAACTCTTTCATATCGCACATCAGTAAACGTTGGCCGGCTCCTTCTTTATCCATATAGCGAAAACGCTAATAGTACCACCATATGACTTCTGTTTCGATATTATATGCTCAATCTCGAGCCGTAATTAGGATATATCTTATCACTATGTCAAAACAGAAACAAGGGACTTCCCACTGAGTTAGCCTCTAGAGTGGAAACGAATTTCAGGAATAAGAGTCGACATTTTCTGTCTTGATATTTGAAATCTTTGTTTGCAGCTACAATACTCCTTACCTTACTGTCAACAACGAAACTACTGGTAATGCGAAAAGGTGACGGCACTGATATAACCGGATTGCCTTTGGGAGAAACCTTTAGGATCTGGATTCTGTTTATACGAAGGGTTTCTTCTTTAAACTAAATGAAGAGTAATTTATCCACCGAAGTGGAGGTGATAAGGTGAAAGATCGAATCATCCTTCGCAGACTATAGAAGAATAGTTCGCGCCTTGCTCACGGAAAAGTGCGCGAAAAGTCACTTTTTTCATGTTTTGCAAGACCTGCCGTCACTTGTTATTTTCAATGCTTTTTAGAGATTGTCATAGATGAGGAAAAAATGAGTCAATAAGAATCTTTCAGAGTTATTGCATCGGTCCTAGATCGATCTGAACAGCATTAAAGACATTAATGTCAACGCTTTTCAACGCATCATACACAAAGGATGATTTACTGTCATTTTCTCTCTTGCTTTTATCTTGCATGGTTAAAAATTTAGTTACAAACAAATCCGCTCCATTCAAATCCCGTTTAGTTTGCAAATTTGCTTGTTCAATAATGTGAAAAAGAAAAGAAAAATTTTCATGTCATTTTAGGATCTTAATGAAAAACCGTTTGCTGTTTATAACGTATTCAGTCCGATTGGTTAAGGACAGTTGTTCATAATCATTTGTTGTTTACAGTGAAAGAAATGAATCTGGCTCCATGCATGAACTTATGCCTCAGTGTAATATTCCATTCTATTATCAACTGCAATTTCGTAGAAGTTAGTTCTTAACTCAGAATCATTTAGCTTATCTTATAATCAAAGTTAAAATCCTATTGGCTGTTGCAAAGTGTTTATCTTATGTAAACTGATAATACGCCGAGCGCTGATAACAGTATATTATTGCTTTAGACCGTCAGGCTGTCTCGCCCAGCTGTCCTAAAGAGAAACTTCTTACAGCCTGCAGCTATTGACATAAGCTGAAATAGTAACAGTTCAGTGTTCTGAAAATACTGACCAAAAATCGCTGCCCCAAGAATATCAAAATATACGTTGTTTCTAATTAGCACACAAGCATGAACAATTTCCTAAGCGCGCAGCTGCAGAAGTTATAAATTAGCCAAACGGACCTAACCGATAACGAGGTTCAGTAGACATAAAAAACTGTAATTAAATTTATCCAGTGAATCTTAACTAAAACTCTACTATCCACACCCAATTGTAGTTAAGCTTATGATGCCTTTTATGCTCAAATGTGACTAAGAGTTAAAAATGAGAAGCAGCAAATACTTTTCTGGTCTATATTGATACTCATTGATCTCAATTTCATGACGGAACCCTCAGGGTATTTTTCTGGTCACAGCCTTCTTAAATCTCGCCAAACTAATTTTTTACTCGCGTGCTTTCAGCGGCGTTCGTAACAGCTCTCACATGGAAAATTTGAATAGAAACAATAACTGTCAACTATTATTATCATATTATACATAACCAAGGAGTCAAATATGAGGCCATGAACTGAGCTAAGAAGAAAACCCATCAGCCGTCATTCTTATTAGATCAGGCATATTCGAGTCTTGGAGGGCATAAAATTTTTTTTTTCTTAAACCTGTTGCCATAGGCTCATGTCTGGCCGGTAAGCGGACCCTTTGGCTCTTTTCTCAAATCTCTCACTGGTTGCCTCTCACACTACCTTAACTGGACGTCAACTGGATCACACAGGTATCTTTCTCTTGAACCGAGTGTTTCACCATCAGCTAATATTTATGGTCAAATTTTACCCCGGATGTCTTCTTACCAATTTATGTAATTGCTATACCAGTGTTGACTTATAAAACGAATTCCTTAATTTATGATTTTGGTCCAATTTAGTGGTTTCTGCATTTGAGTCAGCATAATGATAACTTCCTGATTATCGTTGTTCAGCCTTTATTAAGTTCTTTCAGAGTTCTGTATTAGCCAACGACAAAATAATTTTCCTTCTTTCAATTATGTGTGATCAATATATGTCAATTTGAGGAAAAATTTAGTTTCCGTTCACAAGGCAGGCCTCGAATTTGAATTGATTAAAGACAGTCGCATCCGCCCAAGCCTATATAATTAACTTCTATTTACGAGCTTTGTAAATTTTACGAATCAAGATTGCTTTAGATAACTTGTATTTGACCTCCGTGAGAGTTTCCGGCAGTGCAAATGCTATCGGTTAAAACTTTGCCGCAGGTTCTCAATTTTCTCTAATAACCTCAATATTGTTCATATCACTTTGCGCCACTTTTTAGATACTTCGAGAGTAATACGCTACGAAATCTTAAAACAAGTAAGCTGAACGTAGATATTAGTGCTTGAATATTAAACAGTTTTAAAACTGTTAGTGCATAACGTGAGTCGGCAAAAAGGTTTGGCTCCTGACACTTTCAGTCTCAATTCAGTATCACTGACATGAAATACACTTTAAAAAGAACCAGGTTCTACGTTCCCCTTGAAGTTCCTTAGAAGTGTTCTTGGCTAGATGTAAATCTCCGGCAGTGTACTTGTAAGCGTTCTAACCAGAACTTTCAATAGTTCAATCTTAAGACAAACTTCCAAGAGTGTTTCACAGCCAGAAGACTTATCTTATCTTCATAGTTGAATTTCAAGTATAAGAAAAGCAATTTTCCCGTTGACCAGGTGGCTTTAAGTTCCAGAAGCTTGTACGTCAAAAAAGATGGGTTTTTGTTTCCAATAATAAGGACATTATTATTGTAAATAAACGGTCGTGTTGCGTTGACGGCCAGATAAAACACTTAAGTATTTCACTTGAACTGGACGAAGATATATTAACCGCAATACCCAGCTTGCAACGCTCACGTTTAAAGCCTTACGTTAGCCATTGGTTAGAAAAAAGTGGAGCATTGTGGTTTGTGAGCATGTTAATATAATGGCCTACAAAAGAAGAGTAACGGAACATACTTTGACCTCAATGAAGAGAATTTGCCTTAAATATCAATTTAGGTCAAGGCACCTGACATCCTAGTATGTTAAACTAACGGGCTTTGCAACGGAATCGGATTCATATGTCTATGCAGCCTAGCTGTACTGGATAAGAACTAAACTAAGAGGACCCCAACCGGGGTAAACTAACCCTAATTCGTGCGCTAAGTTGTCTTTTCAAGTGGATCAATTATTAGATGAGCAAAATTATATGATTTCTTTGTTCTTCTTAAATACAAATAGATAGTAAGCCGGCTGTGGAAATGAAATGCTGTCACCATAAGCCAACGTGATCCCGGCGCCGAAAAGGTCTCTAAATTGGACCCGAAAAGATCCGCCGACCTCAAAATAATCCCTAGTTGGACCAAAAAAAACAGATCTTGGTTTTTAACTCACTTTTAACAGATTTCTAAATAAGCAATGTTGTCAAATCAATTGAGAAACAGGGATTGGAATTTAAATAAGAGGGCTCAACATTCTTCGGAAAGGCGAATGTCATTTTCATCGAGTTTGTTCTTGCTGTTGTTTGCAAAGTAATTTTCACGCTCAATCGTTTTAAGCTACTCTAAGCAAGGAGTTGTCAAATTCCAAGTCACTTTGTTTAGACATTTTCGCTCAGCTTACACTGTAAATTCAGTTTACACTGTAAATTCAGTTCAAATTCCAAGAGACTTTGTTTAGACATTTTCGCTCAGCTTATACTGTAAATTCAGCTTACACTGTAAATTCAGTTCACTGTAAGTTAAGTTTCTCCCTTTGCTTTCCTGTTCTCTCTAAGCCAAACGCCTGATACGTTTTTTATTCAAGTCTTAAAAGTCCAGTTAGTTGTGTTGCTAAAAACCTTAATAATTCTCATTTTGAGTTTAGCCACACAGTACATGCCTAAGATTAGACAATATATAACCTGAGCAGAAATCACACAACAGACATGAGCCTAACCTGCAGAGCAGGCGTGATTTCTTCGAGCGAGCGCTCACATCGTAAAAAGTTCAGTCGCCATCTTGAATGTTTCACACAGTGGAAGACTGGAGAGAGAAAGAAAGTTCTACCAAGGGGTTGAGTGATAGGCAAGAGAAAGGATAGGGGAGGGGGTGGGGCGAAGAAAATCTCGCCTGTCCGAGAACATTGTTTTTTTAGGAAATCTTGTTCGTCCACGAACGGAGTTTCTGATTGGTGCGGCTCGACCCTACTTGTCAATTGTCTGTCAATCACCAGTCAAATTCCTTCGTTTCGTTTGTGCGGGACATGGCGAACTCTGTCGAAGTGGTGTTGTTAGTTTCGAATCCGCTGTCGACGAATCTCTTAAGATTCTATGTGAACTTGGGATGTCTCGCGCATTATGAACGGAGCAAAAAGACGCAATTTCTACACTGGTATCCGGAAAAGATCTGTTGGCAGTGCTACCCACTGGCTTTGGGAAAAGCTTAATATTTCAATGTTGGTACCCATCAAGCAAATAATGACGGGGAACCCTTCAAGAGCGTTTGTCGTGTGTCCGCTATAAAGTACTATCTACGATTAGTTGGCTGAAGCTGTTGTCGTTTGGAGGATATAGACTCCGGCAAATATCAACTCATATTTGCTTCTGCAGGAGAGGTTTTATCCAAGCCATTTCTTTCTTCGCTTAAAAAAAAAACAGCCTCACTGTTGTACTATTGTACTCTCATAATTATCTCGATTTAGATCTTCGAAGAAGGGGAAGAAAATTGCTTTCCGTGGCAACTCGATAGCTCTACGTGCTTGTGCTGTTGTTTTTGTCGGGAAACGAGACTTCCGGTGTCGTGAAAAACTCTTTTTGATTGGCTACCCACTGATTTTCCGGAAATGCAATGAAGCGCAACTAATCAGGGAGTGTTTCGCGGTTTAACAGGCTTTTCGGGCAGGCGTCTTCTCATTTTTCCCCTCCCCCACCCCCCACCGTCTAACATGGCTGTCTAAAGATTGTAACGCTAACTCGATCGTCCCAACAAGACGCCTGCACTGCAGGCTAACCTGAGCCGATTTAAAGAACGGATATAACCTGGCGTGATAGATACATGATAGTGTTTCGCGGACATTCTTGCAGTGAGAATACAACAAAGATCATGCCACGGTTATTCCATTTTAGTATCACCCTACTAGTGGACTAATGCAAATCCTGCATTTTGATTGGCTACGCTACTAGGGGTCTAATAGTAATAGTCATCGAGTAGCGAACTTCGCCGGTTTTTCTTTCGATTTTTCCCCCAAATAAATATTTCTTCAACTTCGTTATTGCCTGTTCTGTCCGACTAGTTGGGTGATACTAAAACAATTAGACCCTTCGCCCTCAAGGGCCACGGGTCAATAGCCCATTCGGCTTCGCCTCATGGGCTATTGACCCTTAGCTCTTTCGGGCTACGGGTCTAATTGTTAAATATTAATCAGTGAAAACTATAAATGTCACTAATAAGGAAGTAACACCAATACATCTATACATAGATTTGTAGAAAGAGGAAGACTGGACCTCGGAGTTCTATTCATTGTACTTTTGGTAAGCCATAGGTAAGCACAACAAAAAGACTTTTCAAATTATAAAAAACGTACTCTGGCTAAAAAACTTTTATTAATTCAATTGCTATTCTGTGTAAACTTTTCACATTATTATAGGCCTCCTAGTTTAAAACCATATAAGTTTTTATATCTATTGTAATTTTTTAAATCTATTTTTAGCCCAAATTTGTAACAGTATTGAAACAGTAAATGGTTTGAACCCAGGAGCTCGTCTTGTGTGATCGTCCGAGTGAGGGTAGTTCTGAAAAGAACTGCTGTTGATGACTGACGTTTCGAATTCGACAGCCTGAGCGGAAGTCATCCCCAGAGTCAAGTGATTAGTGTTAGTCAGTCGATGGTGTTATAAGTTTAGAAGGTTGAAAGCGATTGGTGAGTTTAGCCATGATGGTATGACTGATGTCTTTCAGCCAATACCATCATGGCTAAACTGACAAATCACTTTCAACAGACCAAACTTATGATATCATCGACTGACAAACACTATTCACTTAACTCTAAAGATGATTTCCGCTCAGGTTGTCAAAACGTCAATCACCAACAATAGTTTTTTTTTCAAAACTACCGTCACCTGGACAATTACCCAGTATTAGTACTGAAAATCCACGATAAATCACTATATTGTATTAATTGCATTGTATTGTGTTGTGTTATATTGCGATTGTTGTAAAATTTATCGCTGCATTCGTCACCCATGCAGGAAGATAGTTTAGCCGTTATAATACCGAATTAAAGCACATCACACCTTCTGTCACATTGAGAACTAATATTGACGTGTCGTTTTGATGTTGACGCGTGTTTCATATAGCTCAGGTCAATCATGTTTAAAATATAACTGATTGAACAGACAGATGTACAAAACTTGTTTAAGCATTTAATTTTTTCTATTTACATTTACACATTGCAAAATTGACTGTGGTTCAAGCTGTGTTTGTCATAATAGTTCAAGATTCGTCCTTGTGATTGTCTCATGCACCTCTGTTCGTTGTTGTTCCTTTTAAGAACTGGTGTCCTTTCTCATCGTCCAAGTTTGTAAGTATACAGAGCTTGCCTAACCAGTAATAATTTCTAGTTAAATTCGATTGTTGTTCAGAAAATATTCTCGGAATCCCTTCAATAATTGAAACCTGGCTTTAACGTACGAAGCAAACATTAATTTTTTTGCGTGAATGAGATTTAGAAAAACAGGTCGGGCCGTAGCTAGACGTGCAACTACGAGTGTTGATCATTTGCGCTGCACAGCGGTTCGATCGATGCGGCAAAGAAATATCATGAAGCTGTAATCGCACTGAATATATCGCTGCATTTCATCATGAAAACACTGCTTACTTGAACTATCCCCACATTTGCTTCACAGCCTTAATATTGACTTGTTGTCTTTTATCATGACATTTTGGTAACATTTCTTCTTTTTATCATTATTATTGAAAATAGTTTCTATGAACCTTTAAGAGAATGAATCTAGTTCAAGAATTGTTTAGTTAGCAAAAACTAAAGCAATAACTCATTTTGTGATCTACGCTACAGTCTTCTCGGGGCGTCATATAAATTATGCATGGCACAAACAAAGCGGCGAAAAACCTTGTCAAGCTAAAACGTTGTAAAACGTCAAGTTCCTTATTAAGTTGCAGGTGGCTAAAATGATGAATACATGAATACATGAATACAAAGAAGCCTGCCTTTTCCAAATCGACACGACAAAGACGACTAACTTCTTGACAAGTGATGAAATCAAGAGCGCCGCCAATACCGTCATCAAGAAACATAACGACACGACGGCCAAGACCCCGCCAGTAGCCAATAAGAGCACGCACTAACTTGGTAAAAACGACAAGCCAAAAGGCAAAACCGAAAAGACGAAATATTTGACACCAAGATTAAATCACCAAGAAAAACCGAGATATTGGCGATGATCCGGGAATATTTCAACGTGATGATAACCGGATTCGAGATCGAAAGTGAAGAAAAAATAACCCCATTGAAATAAGCCAAACACAGTACGAATATCTTCAAATCGAACGGACTGCTTCGAAACAAACTTGTTTAAATACGACAGATCCAAAATAAGCCTGCATTTCCCACTGGACTGTTGTACAACGTGTAATGGATTAATGAACACGGGCGGAATGTCAACTTCCATAACATATCCACGCTCAATTAATTCAGAAATGGCTTCAATATTAATCATTTTGTTAATACTTAAACGGATACATCAAATTTAAGAACAAACATTTGTTTAGGATGGCGGTTTCACACTCCAGTATTATATATTAGAAAACAGTCCTAAGAAAGCACGTGCGCTGATTGGTTCATAATCGTGTTTGTATAACTCGATGGAGACACAGAACAAGCGCGCTGTTGATGGCGCGAGCAAAGAGAATTTACATTTTGATAATCAAAGTTAAAAAGTTGTTTTCCTTTTTCTCATCGCGGTGTTTTCTAAAAGAAATAGAAAACATGTACTCCGTGTTTGTATCGAGTTATACAAACACTCGTGAAAATTTGGGAGAACTTGAAAAAGCTGTGGAAACACTCGCCTGCGGCTCGTGTTCCCACAGCATTTCTCGTTCTCCCAAACTTCCACTCGTGTTGATATAACTCGATAAAAGCACGGTACATGTTTTCTATTTCTTAAATACAATTTAGCTACCCTATCTAAGGACCACACCGGGAACACAGTAACAAAAGGGTTAAAAAAAGATACTCTATTTAAGGAGCGAGAATCTCAAAAACCATACCCTATTCCGCACGGCACATACTTACATAGCCCATATATGGGAGTACCCCCCCCCGGGCCTATACCCGGATTCTTATAGTTTTGTTACCACCACGCTTTGGTCTAAGTGGTTAAGAATTTAACTGCCATCAATTTCTGTGATTTAAAAATTGTGAGATCAATTAGTGTAGAGTGTTAGTCGCTTTATTATCCATGAAGCGACATGCAAATAACAGGGGTAACCATATAGTCTCTTACGGATATTTGATAAATGGATTGCAAGGACAACCTGTCTACGGACTAGTCTCTAATGGCAGCTTCTTGTTCCGGTTTTAGCACGATGAGGTTCCCGTTTTGAGAAAGGTCTTTCGACGTTTCCTGAACGGAAATTTTGAAGACCCCTTCGAACACTTCTTCAGACTCGGCCAAATCTATTTTCATCTTATTGTGTTCTGATGACATATTTTGATTGGCGGGCTAATAACCAATCAAATTTCACTATTGCTCCCCGTTCGTGGGCGAACGGAGTTCGGTAAAATGTTTGGGACTGGCAATTCCTTTTCTCCCCACCTTCTCCCTCTTCTCGCTCCACCCCTCCCCACTTCTCCCCAATTTTTGGTGGCCCCAGGCGTGCTTCTTCGCTCGCCCGCTTTTTCGCTCGCCTGTTTGATCTCCACCTGGAAAGGAAAGGAAACGGCTGCTACGCAAGGTGCTTGGAAAGTTTCCCAAGGAAAATGTTCAATATGTTTTAAATTCCTTTACTGATTTCCTATCACCCATTATGATTTTCAAAACTGCAAAAGACAAAATGTTCGCACGCGTTGCTGACTCTGCATCCCTTCAAGTGTTTGCGAAGTGGCGCCAAAACGTTCCCAAGTGGGCGGGTAAACTTTGAAGATCGATTTTCAAAACTTTGGCTTTTGGCAGTACATGTTTTTATCCCGCGTGTGGACAGGTAGTTGCAAGAGACGGTAGTCAGTTCTTTCTCTTGGTAAAGCAAGTTTTCTCTGCAGGTGATAATATACTCCATGAAAGCAAATGTCGCGGAATTTGTTGGCAACAAACAGGAAGTTTTTGTGGAACCGTAAGGGCGCTTTCTCAGTAATTTTTTTCTCAGTCTTATGTTCAAATTTGCAGGGCAGATAAGACAGGTTACAGCAGGAGTCAGGTAGACATGATCCCGTTGGTCAAGCAAACAATTTTCATGTGTTGGTGGCTGAAAATGGCAGTTACTGAGACTGCTAGTCTTCAAGGTAATCTACTCTTTACTTCAAATGAGCATGAGACTATTTTTGTTTTTTTCCGATTTGGAAAAACAAAGTCGAAATTTGAACGAGGACAAAAACATTCCATAATCCTTTTCTATAGAAATGTATTTATTTCATGCACAAAAAATTACGACACACTGCGTAACCTACACTACTTATGGATCACAGTCTTGAATTATAAAATAATAAGTTCTGTTTTGAGCAATGGCTCTGCCACCAAGTATTTGGTGTAAGGCAGGGTTGCTCACTCCCTGGGATCTTGTTTGTTATTGGTGTAGAAATTTTATGCTATGCCATTAAACGCTCAAAGGAAATTAGAAGGTATTCAACCCAGTACGCTGATGACACACCTGCTTTTGTTAAAGATATTCGGTCTGTTCATGGGCTTTTTGATCTGCTGCAACGATTTCAAAAGTGTCTTGGTCTCCTAATAAATCAATCTAAATCAAAAGTACTTTAGCTGGGATCATTACGTCAGAGAAAGGATTCCATTCTGAATCTAAAATCAAGCGATAAGCCTATCTACGCCTTGGTTGTATATTCTTTATATGATGAAGAACTCGCCACTAAAAAAGCCTTTGAAAAGTTGCCTTCAACTTAAAAAGACACTCAACATTTGGTCGTCAAAATTGAGAGACAAATCATCCAATAGATCTTGACAAGTGATATGGCAACTTGGTAGAGTTTTGCTTGAAATTAGCTCTGAACGTGGTGCAAACGTAAGTTTACAGCTATTTCGGTTAACGTCATCTGAACATCGTTAAATGCGCAAGATCACATTCTGTTCAATTGTATATCGTAATTTTACATAGTGAATTATACAGTACCGACCTAGGAAAGTTAAAAGTTAACGGTATATTTGCAAGAGGCCCATTCCAGTATTTTTCTTCATTATGGGGCCGAGTGGGTAAAGTACCTTGTCTCTGCATGAGTGAGGAAAAAGGAAAAGTACGAGACCAGCATGATAACCTATGTTGTGGTATGTTGTAGGTATTGATTCCGCTTCATTGCTACTCATATTACCTGTCGGTTTTGATGCTTAGGTTAGACTTTGATCTGATGACGTTCTCGGAAAGTAGCTGTATAGAAAACGCGGAGGCGCAAGAAAGAACTACGGGCTTAATGTAGATTTGTTTAACGGATCTCTTAAAATTGCTTTTAACTCAAGGGACTGACAAGTATCTCTGCATCTGTCTCGTGTTCTACTTTCAAAGGAAACTGCACATTTGAGAAAGACTTATGTGGATGGATTAACGAGAAGGAAACGGACGTATTAGATTGGAGTCGGTATAAAGGGTCCTCCCCCACAAGATTTACTGGACCATCTCGGGATGTTTCAGGTAAATGATTTCTCTGTTACAAATTCAGATGGGATGGGAGCTCATACATGTAACAATTACTCCACGAGTGCGCATTTAATATGAGATGATAGCCAACAAGAGGAGTTTTCGATAATAATCTCATTTATAACAAGCGCGAATGGAATAACTGTTTCACTAAAATACGATAAAAACGTCCCGCAAAATTACACGTACACTAACCATATTTGTGGAGCGTTGTATAATTGCACATAATTACCCAAGATGGCTAAGCTAATGAAAACTCTTGCATGATCCAATGGTCCTGCTTTCGGCTGGTATACACAATCATGGGCTATCATGGGCTACTCTTTCTATAGGTTTACTGGCGCAACAAGCTTGACAGAACACTCGAAAAGCTTGTAAATGACTTACGAGCTTTTGGAATGCTGTCCCGACAACTTAACTTTTAATTATATTATCTTTTCATATGGCATCAATTTCCTCGGAAAAATGTATAATTTTCCCATTACACATAAGACAAGGAATATGTCTCTTTTTTATAACAGTTTAGACACTATTTTTTAACAAAATTTGTCAGCCAAAAATATAGCAAACGCGCATGACATCAACAGATTGAAAAGATGCCAAAACTGGCTAAAAGTACGATAAAAAGTAGTCTTACTCTGAGGCCTTAAGTTGACTTAAGTTGATTTTTTTTATGTTGGTTTTTATTGTGATATCTTCTCTAATATTCGTGCCCTTACTGGTATCTGTTTTTTATCATCCTTATAACAAGAGCTGTTGTAGTAATTCTGTCTAGGTATTTTGTAGTCTAAAATGGTTTCGAACCTATAATAAAGAGAACATATTTGAAAACGACACCCTCAAATGTCTATTTTTTATTGCAGGCAATGGCTATTATATCTATATAGAGTCTAATTCTGGCTCACCAAGAGACAAGGCGAGACTTCGGAGCCCTCCAATGAAAGGAAAGCAGTGTATGACATTCTACTACAACTTCTACGGCACAACCATGAGTTGCGTTGTTGTTTATGTTCAAAGGCCTGACGGAACAGAGAGGGTCGTATGGCTCAAGTCTGGTCACTGGGGAGACCGCTGGATCAAAACGCAGGTCGAGACGAGTGACAAGACAGCTGAGTACCGGGTTGGTTTTTGTTGTAAAATTTCGCGAATGTCTGCTCGAAAACGTGAAGTAATAGATCATTTAAAGGGTAAAGCCTGCATTGCATCAAGAATTTGAATTCGAACTTGATTTGACTGACTGAGTCAACTGAGTGTCAAGGGCTAAAACTGTTCTTTTTGTGGCTACCGACTTAAGCCAGTGATCCCTATGTCACCGGCTGTCTAAGAGTCCGTGACTTTTCGGAAGCTTTCCGAGCAAGCACACGAAGTGGGACCGAAAATATCTCGAGATTTGCTTGAGTTCTCATCATCAATTTTCACCTTTAAAACGCGAGTTTTAATAAAAACAAGGCGATCTAGATCGTAAGTCGGGCTGCGGCTAGACGTGCTGCTACGAGTGCTGATCATTTGCCGGATGCGAAGCGGTTCTAAAAACAGCATGTGCGATATGTACATGCTAACAGATACAGGTCTCAAAGAAATGTCAATAAAGTAATATGTATACAGGGTCATACTAGGAAAGTGAAACGAATCAGCGTTGTGTGAGTAACAAAATCATGTTGAAAAGAAATGAAAATGTGCAGAAAAATTCAGGTCTCGTTATACGATATTTGTTAATTGTATTAACAATTGTGAGTACCATGTGCGAAGACAATTTCCATCGTGAGTCCAGCAGAATGCCTGTAAAAAAACTAGATAAAAGCTCTCACATAAAAAAAAAACCAAAATGAAATCAGTGTGCAGGCGAATTCTTAAAAGCATTCCTCTGTCGTCAAAAATGTATCACCGCATCAAATGACATCAAATGCAGTCTTAGAACAAGGAGAAATAACGACAGTATCAAGTTTGTACAGAAGATGAGAAAGAAATGGCATTCTGCACCAAAAGTCGTCGCGTTGTAGAGTCTTTGGGCAAATATCTATCTTTGTTTAGCATCATCAAGTGTGTACAAGAATGCAAGCCACAGAGGTTAATGTGCCATACATTGAATCTGTGTTATAAAATACAAATCCCCGGTCTCCTATGCATGGTATTGATCCTACTATAACAATCAAGGCATTATATAGTCAATATGACATTATGAACTGGTGAAAATGCTTGAAAACACTGTGTTCCTATGAGATTGATTGCTTTGATCTATAACAAAATCAAAGAAATACTAATAGCGCAGCTTTGTTAATACATCATGCTCATCTGGCAACACGTTATTTGTTACCAAATTACCAAACGAACACAATTCCCTGCACAACATGCGAGCTTTGATAATATGCACAGAAAAGCGACAAAACGTATGGCACAAATATAAAAATAGCAACTGATAATGTACTCTGTCTGAGCAAAGACATTTAAGAAATAGCAAACATGTACCGTGTTTCTATTTAACAATTTGACTACGAGCCCGAGTTTTCTACGAGCAGATAGTCATCGAGGCGCAGCCGACTTGATTATCGCTCGTTGAAGACGAGGGTGAGTAGTGTAATTGTTTCAGTATAAATTTACCGTAGTCTCATAGCATAAAAAGAAAAAAGTCAAGTAACAAGTAGAAAAGAACTGTTTTATTATGTTACATCAGGTTCAAACGTGATGCGAGATGTGCACTGTTGCGTGACTGTTTTTTATTAGCAGATAGAAAACGGTAATATGGCCAATCAAATTCACGGATTCACAATAGACTACGGTAAATTTATACTAAGCGGTTTTACTATAAATCTACTAGCGTTCTATCACGAATGCCGTTCTCTGATTGGCTACGCTACTCATTATCTATTATGTGATAGATAGTGAGTAGCGCAGGGCATTTTCGTTGGCATTTTCGAAGTGCCTGTGAAGAGGATTTAAATAAAGTTTTGAACGACTAGTAGATTTATACTAAAACAATTAAATTACTCGCTCTCGATTTCTATGCCTGATAGAAATCACTAGCTCATAATCTAATTGTTAAATAGAAACACAAGTGGAAGTTTCGGAGAACGAGAAATGAAGTTATTCGAGTTCTCCTAAACTTTCAGGAGTGTCTCTATAACTCTATAGAAAAACAGACAAAATGCTTTCTATTTCTTTCAGAAAACACCGTAACGAAAAAAGGGAAACGATTTGTTTACTTTGATCATCAAAATGTAATTTCTTTTCGCTCGCGCTATCATTATGTCAACAGCTCGTGCTAGTTCTGTGTTTCTGTCGAGTTAAATCAGCCTATAAACCATAGAAACTTGTGGTCTATTGCTTAAATAGAAACACGATCTTTAACCAATCAGCGCGCGTTTTCTAAAAGAAGTGTAATAATCATGATAGAGGTCACATAAATATGAGAATTATGTTTATCTCTGTTATCTTCACTCTGATGAAAGCCACTTTTGCATTCTAACATGGCATCTCAGTAGTAAAGCACGCCTATTGGGGTAGTAACCAATCTGATTTCAGCAAATTTTGAATAGACCAATGAAAAGGCCGGATTTCACCCACGTGACCAATAAATCAGCCGAATGTGAAAATAACGTTTAGTTAGACGTGATTATCGATTGGTTTTGTTGGAAACTAAAAGTGACTTCACGGGAGGACCTGAAAAAGTGTTACGCACTGGAAAACTCACGCAAGATTGTCACGCCCGTGAACAAAGTAAATAGGACGTGTGCCGGGTCCTAATGACGTTGAGCAATTTTGGGCGCTCCCCAAAATCTGCAAGTGTATGCGAGCTCAGGCATATTTTGTGATGTAATTTACTAAGTTACAGATTTCAAAGTTTACCTCAGCATTCCTTTTTCACAACGAAATTATTTTAAGGATTAACTAAATCGGTATGGACTGGTTACCGCCCGACACGCTAGCTTCTTAGTTTTTATCAACACCCGCACAGGCTTCCTTTAAGAAAACAAAAAAAGCACTTACTTTGATTAACTTGTCTCAGATCTCAGTGTAGGAACGACTATTCGGCGTAATCCTTAAGTCACAAAGAATTCGATTTTCAACTTTGTAAGTTCGTGGAAGGGGTTACGAGGAAGAAAAGTAGGTTAAGTACACGTAGTTATAGACCATTAACATGTCACGTGGTTATAAAACAATAAGAAGTCGGGGATGGGGTAGTCCTCCTATAGCAACATTTGATGTCAGAATAAATCGCGTGATACAAATAGTGGGCAATGTTAACGAACATTCTTTTTCGTTTCGTGTTCAAGTAAGAACAACGCGCGTAATTCAATTAGTGTGCTTCGTTAAAGGGACACAGTCAGCTTTGGGACCGGGCTGACCTGGACACTAGTGTACTCATTTTGAAAAGAGCTCACCCCAACCTGAAATCAAAGAACATCTAGAATTCCGCTTCAATCTTCCCAGTGTTTTGCTTGATTTTAAATCGTTTACTGAAAAACCTGTTTTTGCGTGTGCTTTTGCTCATCCTATAATGTTGTTTTTATCATATTTGTTTAAAAACAGTATGGATCGTGTCTCTGTGATATGCTTTGAAATGGTATCTAATGCGCATGTGCACCAGCTGACTGTGTCCCTTTAACAATCAATCTTCCTGTAAGAATAATGCGCGTGATTCAGATCAGTGTGCTGTGTTAACGGTCGTTCCATTGAGAGAAATACAATGAGAAAACATAGCAATGATTCCACTGTGCAGTGTTTTTCTTCCAGCAGTGACCTGGGCGTCAGAGACTGCCGACACGATCGCTGCCATTTAACCAATTTAAAATAAAATAAAATACACAATTTGAAGTTTTATTAATAACAGAAACATTTATTCAATAAAAACATGAGCTCCAAAGGATGAACTAATAACGTTGTTAACCCTCTCTTGGCTTACACTATTATTTTTTTTATAATACTTTCAGTCAATACGTTCGTAATAGCTTTAATCATTTTCTCGTGTGTCAGGTCGCGTTTGTGGCATTGTTAAATGGTTTTTCGAGCTGAAATCACCAAAATATTGATATCAGGTTGGAGAGGAGTGGAAAAGAATGAGTTGCCATGGGAACATAATTTTCATAGCCATAGGTGTGTTGTCTGTACAACTATCAGCCTACCAAGTTTTAATGGTCTCTGCTCCAACATAATTGAGTTAGTTGTATTTATCTATTTGATGTAATACTGGGTTGAGTACATGACGTCATCAGTCCTCTCATTGCATGTTTTTCACATTTTTCAAACGTAAATATTTTCGGAACCAATGCAGATATGCTTTCATATTTCTTTAGATAATTGTGGAGGGGATAAAAGGAAGTTCATCCTTCGGCGATGCAGCATTGGACGAATTTCGCTTCACCAGTGGATCTTGTACACAGGGTTTGTGGTTGTTATTTTTTTGCACTGAAGCCAAATGACTGAAGTATATTGGTCTCAGCACTGATATAACCGTTGTTTGAAGGGGGAACCACTTTACATTTCTCATTTTGAATGTCAAAAGAAAGGTATTCGATTCCCATAACAGAACACTACAATTTTTTTATGTTATTGAAGCGATTTCCGAAGTGACTGAATACCAACGAGTGACGAGAAATGATGATCACAATAAAAATCAGATAAAACTAAGATGAAGTCGTGGACACATTGCCTACATACAATTACTTGATCTATAATTAGTTGTAGTTGATTACAAGGAGGAGAGAGAAGGGGCCTTACAAAGGTGTACACAAGGAGGCTCTACCCGAAGGTCTATATACTTTCCTTGGCCTTTTGCATAGTGCTTTTTTAAACTCGTGGCTATGCGAAGCTTTGAAACGAGTTTCTGGCAGGGACCTCGATATGCAAATGTGTCACTCACTTACTCACTCACTCACTCACTCACTGACTGTTCGTAATTCTGAACGAGAGCGTCCGATCTAGCCCGACGCCATGTTGGTATTGTAACCGAGCCCGTTGCCATGTTGGAATAGTAACCGAGCCCGACGCCATGTTGGAATAGTTCCAGATCATACAAGTGACCGTAGGTCATGAAGTATAAGATAGATTATGAGAGAAACATGAGACGGAATGTAACAATGCAATGCCAACTTTATTTCGCTCCAAATATCGCGATTCACAGCAAACATAACAGGAATAAACTAGAAAAGCAGGTTTCTCAGCCTCGTGGCACCCACAAGGAGTTGCTGCCGTCCCACACAGCGCCTTTTTGTAGAACGGGCTAACCTGAAAGAAAACAGAAACATACAAAGGAAAAACTAGTAAAACAGGTACCCAACAATGGGGTCTGGGTTTGGGTGGGATTGCATTGTTACATTCCGTCTCATGTTTCTCGTATAATATATCTTATACTTCATGACCTACGGTCACTTGTATAATCTGGGATTATAGGTCAAAACATTCGACTCCATGTAACAATGCATGTTCAAAGACACCTATTGTTAGGAATTGAGAGGACTGCCTTGCTTGCCTCGGGGTGCAGTACAGGTTTATAGTAAAAACATCTGAATGTGGAGTCAGACGACCAGCAGGCCAAGGCCAAAATATCAGATAAGGCTACCCCACACCTGGCAGCAGCGGATGCCGAGGCCCCCGGACTGAATGTGGCTTAAATTGAGATGTGTCAATACCTACCTGTAACAAGCTCCGAACCCATCTAGCCACAGTACCAGACGAAACGGGTTTGTGAGGCTAAACAATGGACAGGAAGAGCTTGTTTTCTTGGCCAGCTATAACTGGTCTCATAGCCTTAGTAGGAGCTTCGTACTCCCGAAGGCACTCTACACCACACAGGTTCTCGTCCTCAGGAAAGCTAGCATGAAAAGACTGTTTCAAATTCTTCCCACTCCGAATGGATTTAGTTAGGCAGGGAAGATTAAACACAACTCCCTCTGGATAGAAATGTCTGAAACGGAGATCATGGGCTGCTAACTCCGCTCCGCAGAAGTTAAAGCTAAAAGCATAACCAGCTTTTGGGACAAAACTTTAAGGGACAAGGTCGAATTTGCACCAAGAGATTTAATATACCCAACAACGACAGAGACATCCCAGGTAAAGGAGTATCTAGGTTGTGGAGGTCTTGAATTGAATATCCCTTTGAGTAAATAACAAATCATGGGATGTTCTCCAACCCTGCGCGAGTCCATGTGTGGTTGTGTCATTGAAATAGCAGATAGGTAAACGTTAAGAGTCCTGTACTACTTCCCTAGCTGAAATTCCCCAGCGAGAAAGTTAATAATGTCACTCAGATATGCTGAAATAGGATTGAGTTTCCTTTCAGCACACCAGCTAGTCCACTTGCGCCTTGCAGACGCATATTGATTTGAGGTGTTTTTCCTCCAAGCTGCTGAGAGCAAAAAATCTAGCTTGGACAGAAAAGCCTCCCTCTTCATACTGCTGCCTGAGATAAGCCATCCTCCCAGCTGGAGGTGGGTTAGTGGGTGAGTCATTCCTTCCCGAGTTAACAGATTGGGGATTTGAGGGAGAAGGACTGGAAGGTCTATAAGGAGGTCCAATAAAAGAGGATACCACGGTTGGGTTTTTCCACACTGGTGCTACAAGGACTAGACGTGGTACCTGCTGTCTTAGAACTTGACTGAGGCACCTACCTAAAAGGAAAAATGGGGAAAAGGCATAACCCTTGACCTTGTTCCACTGGAGGGAGAAGGCATCCACTGCTTCTGATAGGGGGTCTGGCTTCCAGCTCACAAAGCGAGGCAGCTGGGTTGTCAGATGGGATGCAAACAGGTCGATATCTACTGGACCCCACCTGTTCTGAAGGGCTTGGAACACTGCTGGGCAAAGCTTCCAATCTGAGGAGTCCAGTTGAGATCGAGACTCCCTGTCTGCATTCACATTCAGAATCCCAGGAATGTGCGTGGCAGACGCTGTTATCTGCCTCTGTAGACACGATTGCCAGAGGTCGCGAGATAGAGAGGCTAGGACACGGGATTTGGTTCCCTCCATTTGTTGATGAAGGTAAGAGCTGTCACATTGTCCATGAAAAGCTGAATGTGAATGGTTGTCTTGTCTTTCGAGAGCACTTTACTGCAAAAGAACCTGCCAGCAGTTCCAGGCAGTTTATGTGGAGAAACTGCTCCGACTGACTCCACAGGCCGCCTGTGCTCAGTCCATTGCAGTGTGCACCCCAGCCTTCTCTTGACGCATCGCTCTCTATGATGGTGCTGGGGTCTGGTTGAGCTAGTGCCCTCCCATTCCAAGCCATTAGGTTCTCTGCCCACCACTGCAGTTCCTCTATAGCCTCCTGATTCAAAACTACTTGAGACTCGTAGTGGCCTCCCGATCTGAGTGCCTGAGTCTTTGCCTCTTGTAGGTAGTGGTAATACAGTGGGGCAGGGAACACTGCTTGAATGGAGGAGCTCAGACGACCTAAGACATGTGCTAATTGGCGCACTGTTGTCGTGGGATTTGCAATCAAATACTCGCCTTTGCCAAACAGGTCCTTTCCTGCCTTAGGGAAATCTTCTTTACCCAGGGAAGCATAGGCCTTGTTTACTTTTGATAGCACTGTCACCCTACGTTTCTGGGAGATGGTGGCTGATGCATGACCTGCTAACTGGATTGATCTTTGGATTATAGTCATAAGTCCAGTCACCTCTTCCCTTGAGAACTGGATCACAGAAGTTTCAGTATCCAGCTTTTCAATGAAATTATCATGGGCCGTGCCAAGCGGGCCCATAATGTCAAGAATCGTATCCTGAACTTCTCTTAACTCAGCATCGGGGCCAGTTAAACCACCCATGAGACCAGGGAGGTAAGCATCCAAACGTGGGGTGAATGCTGCATCCACGTTAGGTCTTGAATATTCTTTTATCATTTGACGTTGGTCAAATTTTGACAAGGGCTTTCTAGTAGTTCCTAGGAAAGCTGAAAGCTCTTCTGAAACCTGCCATCTGGCCGAATTGGCTTCTATAATGTCAGGAGATTCGTCATGGACAATCAAATCATCGCGAGAGTCATCAATGGCCACAGAATCGATTTGCCGTTGAGAGGGAAAATCAGGTTTTAAATTTTTAGCTTGCACAGAGGAAGCAGTGGAGTCAAAAGACATTCCCACCATTTCTCCGGGGCCATAAAGCTCACCGGCCGGCAGACCGCTTTGTCGCGGTTAGTTCAATTCGGCTGACGGAGCCATGAGGCGTTCCCGTGTTAGTGTACAAACCACTCATAACAGCTGTCGAAATCACTTGAATGAAACTTTGGTCGGCTAAAAGCGCCTGACCAAAACGCTTACCTTCAACAGCTAGTTCCGAAGAGTTCCAGAGAGCGCTTCTATTGCAGAATTTTAGTCAGAATTCCCCGCAAGATCGGTCACCTTCGAAAAACGTGGCTTTCACAATGGCGGAGCTAAAAAAAAAGGCGCTCTGTGGGACGGCCGCAACTCCTTGTGGGTGCCACGAGGCTGAAAAACCTGTTTTTCTAGTTATTCCTGTTACGTTTGCTGTGAATCACTATATTTGGAGCGAAATAAAGTTGGCATTGCATTGTTACATGGAGTCGAATGTTTTGAAGTATAATACGATTACTCACTCAAAGGCTTGCTTCATGCCAGCCTTGTAGCTTTTAATTTATTAGGTGTTTCGCTAAATTGAAGAGGTGTTGACTTCGAATGTTCGATTTAGTACTATGGCCAACTTGAAGGCTGAATTTCATGAACAATATGACGAAGAGATGAACATTTGTCTGCTGGGAAGTCACCTGAAAATGAGTATAAATCTTATGCTAATGTGGTAAGCTTTGATGAGAATGTGTCTTATTTGTCGACCTCAATGAACTTATATGAGCGAAACGAACAATTTTTTATGAACAAAACAGCTATTGTACTGACAGGACCGTGCAAACATTGGCACCGTTATATAATATTAACCCTGATTATCCTGAAGATGGCTGGTTTCTGCTGGTCTGATAACCCGAACTGTTGTTATAAATATAACAAATTCCGGAACATCCCGGAACATTCCGGAACATCCCGGAACATGCAATATTAGGCCGTCAATAAAATCCGGAACATGGAACATCCCGGAACATCCTGGAACATCCCGGAACTTCGAATAATTATGAGAAAAATGTGTAAAATTAAATTTTGGGTTTGCTCACGTGACCATTTGGAGCGCTTGGATTGGTCACGTGACATGTTTCTTTTCGCGAGATGAACAACTTTGCTTCGAAATGATTGCGTACGGAAGAACTTACCACCTTGGGAAATCCATTGAAAAGGATGAGAGGTCACTAATTATTGATGATATTTTGAGCGGAGGCGGGAATGTTTCAACAGAATATTTTAGAGCGATAGAATCAAAGTACAAAGTAAGCTGTGTTACAATTTCAGGCGTATGGAAGATCTTTTGTCTCCATGGAGCTAGAGGTCAACCGAAAAGGCTGGCAGATCCAGAACTAGATTTGGTCCAGCTGCTGAAAAAATGTAGACCTTCAAGAACTTACAAGGACAATAAAGAAAATATCGATGCACAGTCTACGTCCACGGCAACAACGTTGATTTCTACAATAGGCCGTGCTGTCCATTACATTCCATTACAATTAAATGAAACAAAAGTAAACCGGTATCAGCTTGGAAAATTCAAAGGAAAAAAACAGAACAAAACAAATTCAAACTGAAGGAAAAAAAAGAAAAATGAAAATGTGTGCATTGAGTGGCAACTTATAACTAATCAATTTCTTTCTGTCAGGTTCGCCATCAGTTTAATTGCGTGACTGTCCCTTTTTCCTAATTTCGTTGTTCATAGAAAACCAAGGTGGTGGCGTTCGAATTCTTTAACCAGACTGTGGTCTCTTTATTCAACTCATTACGTCAGTTCAAAGATATACGTATATTAGGGGACCAAGGAGGTCCTCCAAAATGGCGGCTCAATACTAAGCTTTACAATTTTGCGCGGAACATTTCGACGAATATCTCAACTTTGGGACAACACACACACCTTAAACGTGGAGAACTTGTGTCCTTTCTTTATCGTCCATAATATTACAATTTCTTGACTTTATCCACTGCATGGTTTTTGATTTTATTTTTCATTGCGTAACAATGCACACACTTCTCATGAAGAATCTAATTCGGTCTAAAGAGGAACAAATTCAAAAACAAGGAGCTGAAATCTGATTGCAAGGAAAACACATGAAATAGCTTTACTTCAGCAGTCCTTCTCACAGAGACCCATAGATTCTAAAAGCAACAGCGCCTGTACAAAGTGTCATTTGCCGGCCGGTCATACACGCGCAAATTCAGTTCGTGAATGAAATCAATGCTGTACAGCACGGCTATTTAGTAAATAAACCCCTTCAGGCGGCTGGTATGTCGGCTGATAATGTCCGCGGCTGAGAGATTGTCCGAAATATGAACATTTGGCCGAGAAGCGTAGCTTCGAGGGCAAATGTGAAATTTTGAGGACAATCTCTCAGCCAAGGGCATTATCAGCCGACATACCAGCAAGCCAGAAAGGGTTTTTTTACTCGGGCTTTCCAAAGGAAACGCCCGAGTTGAAATTTCGGCTTGGTTTTTTTTTTCGTTCAGCCACAGTTTGCAATTCTGTAATTAATACGCATGCGCGAAGATTTTACTGATGAGCACATGGCATGGTGTAATGGCGGACGGAGAAGAGTTTATGCGGTGAAAGCCGAATACCGGTCGTTTTGCCAACGACCAGTTCGCCAACGTATGAAGTCGATTCGCCAACGTCGAATGTCTGTTCGCCAATGCTTATATACCAGTTACTTCGGGAGCCAACGTCCAAAATACTTTTTCGTTTAGCTCGGCAGTGGATGAAAGGAGGAATAAGTTGTGTGGCGTGAAGTGTTGGGTTCACATATTTAGCGGCTTGTTTGGCTCGGCAGTGGATAAAAGAACGAGGAATAATTGATATGCGTGTAGGCAAAAAGTGGCCCTGCATTCTGTAGTTTAGCTGCGTTGGCGAACTGACATTCGACGTTGGCGAATCGACTTCATACGTTGGCGAACTGGTCGT
>CM042754.1:7168216-7183215 GCA_022496165.2 Catalaphyllia jardinei
AAGCCGGATCGGCACAAATGCTGCGTACGGATACAAAACGGATACAAAATGTGCTCACAGCGTTCGCGGTAGACCCACACTAAAAGATGAGGAACGCTTTCGGAACGGGTTGGCCCGCAAACCTTACGAGAGATCTCTTTATGAGCGAACATTTATGATTGAACCTTTCATCGAGAAACATGCTATATCAACTGAGTTATGTTGTGTTAATCGAGAGAAGCATAAACTAAAGTCTCATCGTGTATGAAACCAGATGTTTTAGAATTAGACGAGGATACATTGGCAGAACATTTGCTATTTATAAACAATGTAACATTAACATATGAGAAAGATACTTTCTTAGTAACAACTGTTTGTTAATTGGTAGCGCATTAGTGACAGTGATGAGTATTCACTTTGATTACTAATCTTTCGCTTAATTCGTCAAGTGGTTTATCTTTCATGTTCAAGTTACTGTTGTCAATTTTTTATACGAAGATAAATGTTGTAACATTTGCAATTAATCAATGATGTAAAGTGAAATTCACAAAAGGATACTTTCTTAGCAACATGTATTTCTTAATTTGTCACGCATTAGTATATTAAGTGATAAATTAAGTATTTTGATTTCTCAACTTTCGTGTTAAGTTCCTATTACAGTTGTGAATTTTTATAAGATGAAATGATTCACAAAAGATAATCTGAAATTAAACGAACTATTAATTCTTTACAAATAAAAATGTTTTTATTATTCCTGATGGATGACAATTTCTTCTATGCCCATAGAAGAAAAAACACTATTCACTCTGCAGTAGTTGATAAAGAATAAAAGAAGACAAAAGACTCTAAGTTCACAGCCAACTAATACACACAATCACTCTAACCAATAAAAACTTCTTAAACTGACGTATACTAGCCCTGTAACTCCAAATCCAAACAACCAAATTGGAGACTAATTGTACAAAATAGGCCATAATATATTACAAGGGATCATGAAAAACATCCTCAGCCCAAAATATTCATAGTTCAAATGCTAATAACCTTGACCAATGACTTTTACAATTCTTTTCCTGATAAGAAATAACAGCATTTGGTTTTCAAAGTTACAAAGTGTAATCTCCCTAACACTTTATATTAAACATGTTGATGATTACCAGCAACCTTAACCTGGAACCATCTGTTAACCCGCTACAACTCTCTAAGCCAGCAAAAAATTTTTTACTCAAGTAGAAACTCAAAAAAAATAATAATGAAATAAATGGTTGCTAGTAAAATGTTTGAAACAATAGCCCTTAATATATGGGGGGCATTATCTCCCCCAACCAGCCCAGGAACATGTCTTCAGCCTACATAACAACTATCAGTTTCAACTTGTATACATAAGTAATAACCCTGCATTTTCAACATAGCGATACAGAAACAGTTACAAGATAAACCATCATTACAAAAAAAAAACCTTGCGAAACTACGTGCAACAAAACCAGAGTTTCTCTCCAACATAAAGCCCGAGTGAACGCAAATATGCGTCTAGTTTTATTTTATAACCCTCCCATTAATTTTCATTTCGCAATAAACCGCTCGTAAACATGGTAGAAAAGCCAGTTGTGATCTGGTGGCGAATAGTGGCGAATGCGCGTGATTGACGTGAGGGGGCAAAGTAAATTTGATTGGTTTAACTAACTTTATTTCCACTTTGATTGGACCAAATTTGACAAGCTGTCGTGTGAAATTAATTCTCGTAACGCCCCTTAGATCAAAAACTCGAAAACCTGGCGCGTTTGGTTAATATATTCTGACGAACTATTCAAAAACTTGACTAGAAAGAAATGTGTTTCAGTCTCAGAATTCAATTCATCTGCGAAACACAGAATGTGTAAAATCTGTAGCACTTAAAGGTGGACTGATTTTTCGTCGCTCTCTCGCTTGAGATGAAGTACTTCAGCCATCTTGTTGTGGTTTTGAGCTAAAGGTCACCGGGTTTCATCTCGCGTTGGTTTTCACGGCCTCTCTTTCCGAAGTAGAGAATGGTGTCAAAACATGCCAAATTTGAAAAACTTTCTGGAGCATTCAGACCCAGCTAATTTGCTGCATGGAGGATTTCAAGGTCTTCGCTGGAAATTGGACGCTTGTGCTTTGTGAAAGAAGTCAATCTCTGTCGCGCAAGATCTTTCAGTGATGAATCTAGAGCTTCGTTTGCCGGCTTGAATACTTATCCCGAATAATGGAAAACGGCTTTCTTTGAAGGGAACCAGAAAAAAAATTCTGTCCAGCCCGGAACGAATTGGCTTTCACAGTGTTCTGACTGTATGGTTTTTCTTCCACTGACTTTTCTGGCTTCTGCGTAAATAAAGATTTCAACATGGTTGACAATTCTGCCGGCTCCATGATTTCAAGTGCGACTTCAATTTTTCTCTTCTTCCTCCACGCTACAGTCAGACGTGAACGGTTGGTTTATTTTATAGTTAGTTATCACATTGGATTAAATCTTCATTTTGTAAAATGGATCGGTTTAAATTTACATAGGACTAAATATCTACTCGTGACTTTCTCCACCTTGAAAGACATTGCCAGCGTATTTTGGTGACTTTTTTGTACTTTCCGGAACAGCACTTGCCATTAGCTTTTTAATGTCACTCAGACAAATGAGATTCTTGAGAACAGAGATGTTCAACCGTTTTCATTAATTATTTATTTCTGAAAGTTATACTTTTGTTTTTACGTATAAGTCGAGAACAGCAAATTTTATTGTGCTGAATCTGAACGTTTCTAACCAGCCCTGAGATTTGTCAGTTTTGTTCGACAGCCAGTTGCTAATTTTAGAACCGTGGGAACTACAATTTTAACTCGCAACTTTCCATATTTTTGTCTTTATTTTCAACTTTATTTTCAACTTACTCAAATACTTGTTGTTTACCAATTAAATAAAGGTGGACTGTGTTCTGCAAGAAAATAACTGATCTATGCTTGAGGACTATGAAATTTAAAAAACCCGCTATTTTATTGATTGAAATCGTTATGGGTTATTTCCTCGATTTACAGTCAGCGCTTACCGAACAGCAGCATGAATAAAACTGAACAGCGCTTACCAAAACAACAACAAATGAATAAAACTAAGTTAAATCCACCTGATACTCAACATCAATTTCTGTGTTTATCACATACGGGGCAAAATTACTGAATGCTGATTGGCTGAGACAGAGGGCATTTTTTTCTTCATTTTTGTAATTGCCCCGGGCAAAATTACTTGATGCTGATTGGCTGAGCACGCCTGCATTGAGTTGATTTCCCGCTTCAAACGGATTTTGAAAAGAAATTTCAGAAACGCATCGCTTCTGAGTTTCATCTCAACACGGTTATTTCATCTTAACGTGGAAGAGAATCGACATGCAACAAACCGCAGTCTTTTGGTGGAAAAGCAAAAGGATTTTTCCGACTAAAAATGTATTGATTCGAGGCCTTAAAAACGTTTGAGTGGGGACGGCTGGTGTTGCACGAGGCATAGAATTACAGAACTTCATGGCCGCCAAACTGAAAGTTAATTTCTTCTTTTTGCTTCGGGTCGTCGTATTAGTATTACAGCTCAGTACCTTATCGGCGTAAAAACAGCGTAAATTGTGTTGGTACGTGAAGTTTTCACAGTGGAAAGGACAGTTTTGGATTCAAGAAGTTATTAGAGCTCGTTTGGACACTTGTTTACGTCTATCATCAATCGGTGAAGTAGTTTCACGCCGTTGCAAGCTTCGCAAAACAGATGAATAAAATTAGATTGCTTATAGTTTTGTTTGTAAAGAAATGGCTTTGAGTGTATTGAACCAAGTTGCTGTGTTTTGCTTACTATTAAAGTAGGCTTTCACCGTGCTGCTGCTAGCCTGTTAAATAATGACAACCGGCAAATCTGTTTACGCGACGGCAAGACCTTGAAAGTTGTCCTTTGTAAAAACATTTTGCCCTTTATGTGATAAACAAGTAATCGCAAGTGCCCTCGGGCAATTAAGGATTAATTTCACTTGTATTCTCAAAGTTTTCCAAATTGCCCTCGTCGCTTGGCGACTCGGGCAATTTTGTAAATACTCGTGAAATTAATCCTTAATTTCCCTCGGCCCCATGCGATTACATATACATAAATTGAACCTGCATTCAATACTGGTTAACTATGCAGTGTTGAAGAAATGAACAAACACATCTGCGTGTTTACATTTTAAGATCACGTATTAAAGGAAAAGCTGACATTTGACTAGTCCAACAAGTCTTTACACTCTATTTAAGTATCCGACTTGATTATCAGGGGTGAATGTTTTGCTAGCTGGCCTCATCATCTTTTTGCAAGTCATTTTCCCTTCTGCTAAGCGTTCTTGGACAGCACGGCCTATTGTAGAAATCGAAGCTGTTGCCGTGGACGTGGACTGCGCATCGATATTTTCTTTAGCGTCCTTGTAAGTTATTGAAAGTCTACATTTTATCAGCAGCTGGACCAAATCTAGTTCTGGATCTGCCAGCCTTTTCGGTTGAGCTCCAGCTGCATGGAGAGGGAGATTTTCTCCCGTTTGACTAAAGGTCTTCCATTCGTTTGAAGAAACTGTAACACCGCTTACTTTGTGCTTTGATTCTATCGCTCTATGTGGAGAAATTGATCATCAACGATCATGTAATCTGAATCTATTTAATTGTTAAGCTGAACATAATCACTGACAAACCAAAGAATTAACAGGACACTGCTCAATGCAGCTGAACTATTTTCTAATGAACTAGTACTAACTAGTTTCTTAAAAGCTGATACACCAGTTGGGAACAAACGCTTCTCGACCGATGAGACTGGGACAACCAGTGACTGATGAAAAACGTTAATTTCACGAGTGAAATATCAGTTTGGATCAAGTTTGACAAGCATAGAAAACATTGGGTCGCCTAGCGTTTCGTCGGGACAAAGTAAATTCTACATGTCCTCATTAAGCAGATGTCCGTGTTGGAAGCAATCTGTTAGAACGAGGTTCCACTGAATTTTCATATTGTTATTGTCGTTCCGTAAGTTTCCATAAAATTACAACCATTAGCAGCTAGAAGTAGTCAGTTGAACATTAAAACGACCCCATTTATTCCTTACTTGCGCGCATGTATGTTCTATACCTGACCACTAGACAATGACATGTTTAAAGCCTGTATCACTGAATCGTATTTAATATTGTCATAAATTTACCAGAGTAGACAGATTTTTAAAGCAACCCGCTTTAAGTAACCGTACTAACAGATATCAAGAGAAGATCAAGATAAGAGAGTGAATCCTCCATATAGGCTTATATCCAAGGTAATCCCTCTTAACTTATTTTTAGACATAGTTGCCAGTTTTCCCGCGGATCAGTTATGCGGGCGTTGCGTGGACAGCCCAGAAGCGTTTTTCCCGCCACTACCCAAGACCTCTTGTCTTGTTGTCTTATTTCGTCGGAATAGAAGGAAATGCGGTGAAATCATTTTATATGTTTTGATTTTCGAAAGACGTTTCACAGCAGAGATGTTTTCTGCTCTCTCAGCAGTCTTTTGTTCGACTGGGCTTTCGTTTGCTCTGTGCTCGTTTGGCTGTTCATTCTTTTGCCGTTCTTTCAGATTCAGGGAGATTAAAATAAAGCCACAACGGCAACAACAAACGCAGCGTACGTTGTAATTCTTTGTTCATTTCTTTGCCATTCGTTATTAAACAACAACGTGCAATGGCCACATTCTGTGTATCCGAGAGAACGTGAACTACGACTGTCAAGTGTTAAAATTTCTTCTTCGAAATTTGAGGCTGTCTTACATGAACAAACCTAATTAAATTCTGGCTTGATTAATAGATGAGCAAGAGACGATGAAGTTGTTTTTTTAATTGGCATTTTCCTTACGGGTTGTAATTGTTTTTGTTGTTTGAGCGACGACTGTCTGTTTGTACCATCTGTTTGTTCGGTTGCTTCGTTTGCTTTGCACTCATTTGGCTGCTCGTTTCTCTGCCGTTCATTCAGTTTTTATTGTTTGTGCAGAGAACCGTTTGTTCCTTATTTAAACTCCTATGAAAGTTTCAAAATGTAGAGGTCCGAAGCTCTGTCGCTTCTTTGATGTGAAAGAAGACATTTCCTTAGCGTTTGAGGGTTTCCTTCTCTCTGAGAGGAAACGGAACATAAACAAATCCTCCACGCAAACATCCATGCAAAGCGTGAGTAACATCCTCGGAAGACTGGGTAATAAGGTCTAAGAATAACTTAAGATAGATAACCTTGGGTATAAGGCCTCAGTATTACGTGTTTACCGTCTTACCTAGATCCCCTCTTCCAGATATTCACTAACTTGATCTGGAGAGGAAGTCATTGGAGAAGCTTAACAAGTCTGACAAGGATTTTTTTTTCAGATCCTTCTGTCTTCCATGTTGTTTCGAAAAAGGAAGAATACAATGAGATCTATAGAGTTCACCAGTTACCACCCCACGATGAGTGGCACCACGTGTTTGCATTTGAGGCTGATCAGATCCAACGGAGTGAAAACGATACCATGTTTTTTGTTTACCCTCCGTCTTGGACAGGAAATCACATCATATCTACTGCTCTGTATCTTAACAGCTCTGAACGCTTTCCAACTGACTTTTTCATCGCCAGAAGAAATGAAGTCACCACCAACATTTTTGAGGTTAATTCAGGGTCTAACTTCTCTAATAAGATAACAATTTCAAACCAGTCAACAGACTGTTGTACTACAGTATGGAGAACAACAATACCAGTTTTTCTTCTACCAGGTAGGTGTCTTGTTGGCTAGTTTTCACTACTCCAAAAATACAGGATCGAGCACGACGTCCACCTTTCACACTTCTTTATATTTTAGTTATTATTTTGTATTACTGACATTACTTACAGTATTAAGTTACTATTACATACAGTACTAATAAATAAATACTAATACTTTCAAACTTAACATGAAACTTTTGCTTCAGAAAGTTTTCAACACATTGTTTTTACCAATCAATACAACTCGGCATAGTAAATTGAACATTAGAAAATCGAACTCAATCTAACTCAACCCGTGGAGCGAACAAATGGAACCCACTCGAACTCAATCCAATCGCAACAGGTTCATTATCTTTCAAGCCTGGTTCCTAGAAAACACATACCAGCTGATAACTTGTCTAGTATTTGTCAAGTTTCCCATTTAAGTTATTCTCGTTCAGAATTCTCTGTGTAATATTTCCTGTAGAGAGTAAAGAAAGCTGTTATCCAGGATGGAAAGCTGTCGGGTCTTCTTGTCTTCGTTTCTTTGTTAGCACGCGAAGAACCTGGGACGGAGCTCGTGCATCTTGTCGACGACAAGGAGGAGATCTGGCCTTGCTAAATAAATCAAAATCATTCACCAATGATTTGATTAAGCTACTTAATAGCATGACGAACTCAGAGACCGATTTTTTCGTGGGGTTTCGTCGAACGAGTGTTAAGTGGCGACCTGACACCTGGAAGTGGAATGATGGAAAACATGTTGATGAAGAGCAGTGGAAGAGAGGTTACCCGCTGAATGTTGACGATAATTTGTGCGGCGCGCTGAGTATGGATGACATGAAGCTTTTGAACGTTGATTGTAACCATGTGAAGGGATTTATATGTGAAAGTTCCGAAGGTAAGTTTATTAGTCTTAAAAACTTAAAATAAAACTCGACGACAAGCTGATAAGCATTCTACCCAATCAACTCCATTAGGCATCTACCAGACTAAGTATTCTATCTTAATAAAAAGCGTATCTATTTTACTAATGGTAATTATAAGGCAACGTAGAGTCTAATCATACAAGTGATTAACAAAATCATCGTCTCGCCATGAGTAATTTGACCACGTCTCGCCACTGACTCGAACTCGCCTGATATGCCGTCGAAGCGTGCCAATAATGTACTATGAGGTATAAGAACTGCATGTATTCTATGACACAACATTCTCATTCATGTCATCCTGTTCTTCTTTGATTTCCCTTAATTTAATATTGTTTTATTTAAGCTAATATTGTTTTATTTAATCTAATATTGTAACCATGGACTGCGTGTAGCTCCGCCCACCACGATTAGCCTTTGCTATTTGTGGGCGGAGACAGACTACAGAATATGTAATGACAGACTTGAAATAAACAGTTAAACAATTCATGCTCAGTTAGAGAGAATTTAGATTAGATGAACAGCTTGGATGAGAGGGAAGATATTATAATACCAACGTGAATTGCGTTGGCTGGTGGTGGGGTGGGGGAGATTCGTTCCTTCTCCAGTACTCTGCTGAATCTGAACCGATTAAGAGAGAATTTTTGCTACGATTTATTCGCATGCTTCGTCATATTACACATGATACTGCACTCTCAGTAACATGCGCAAGCTACACTCTCAATTACCTATAAGGTGTAATTTTCTGGTATCTTAATTCAGCATCTCATTACGAGTCGAATTTTGCAACACGCAATGATCATCAATAACATCTTTATTTTGCAGTCCAAGAGCTACACTCCCCATGAGATATACATTTTTGGCAAACTTGAATGATGACGTCATCGCTTACACGAACACAGTCGAAGCGGCCACCTATTGAACGGTCAGCCCTATAAGGCGCCCAATAATCAAAGTGTATCGTTTTTACGTCTTTTAAACTTTAAGCGGCCACTATCCATTTCCCCGAGGCTATTTAATAGGGGTTGAAATTTAACAATCGATGTGCCATGAAAACTCATGATGACCGCATACTCCAATGCGAGGGGACAGTTGCATTTCTGTTGCCAATTCTCGTCTGGTTTTGTAGTTCTTAATATTCTCCTAAGTCAATTATACAAAAACAATAATTCGCCCTAGGCTTCCATGCGGCTGGCGTGCCTGAAGTTTGAATTGACCAATCAGGATTCAGTAGGTGGGAAAAACGTTGCTGTCCTGGCGTGAAAAGCATTTAAACGTGGCAACTGTCTCTCACTGGAGATGGCATTAAATATTGAAAAAAGAGAGATTTACAATTCCCGAAACCACATCAGATTGTACACAGTGAAAAATATGAATCATTTTGTGTCTCCATACTTCCAATTTGGCGCCAAAAATGGGTCGCCAGCGTCCGGCATGTCAACTTGCTTGTAGTTCGTCGAGTGTCGCCAGGACGGGTAATAGTTGTAATATTTTAAACAAAATATGCTGTTTCTCGTCAAATTAAATCCGGAATTCTCAAGTTAACTATTAGAAGAGGCCAAAGCAACTGTTAGCCGCGAACAAAGGCTGTTACCACATCGTTTCTTTAGGACAGCCAAGTTTTAACTGCCGCTAGTATTGCAGACGCAGCCGCCGTATGCAAGGCGAGGGGAGCAGCTAGTATCAAGACAGGAGACCGGGGTCAAGATTCGAGGGGAAAGAAAACTAACTGTTTCCAGGGAAACAGGAAAATAAGTGTTTTTTTTTATACCGCTGATTTAACAAAAGACAAGAGAAATTATTCCCAAGTCAAAGTAACATTTTTTTTCCAGCTTCTCAGCCGTCCGGAATCCTAAGTCCTTGAATCTGATCGGCCAATCGCTCGTTACAGCGGTCCCCTTTTTCCTATCCAGACCCCGGTTACGGAAATTCTCCAACTTTGACAACTTTTCAAGCTTTTTGCTGCACCGTATGACAACGTAAAATGTAACAATCCCACACAGAGTCAAACTAGCTGAAATGAAGCCATATTCGATTTTTCGTCAGTGGGTGTCCTTTGATTTAAGACTCATTACCCAACGTTATTTCAAGCCATGTGTTTCTCAGTTTTCATTAAAATCAATTTTTGTCACCTAACGGACATTTTAGGCCAAAACCCCAACCTAGCTAAAGGTAATATTTCCCTACACAGTGTCCTATGTAAAATAAGTCCTACAAATTCTGCAAATATACGTTAAACAGCTTTTTATGTCCAAAATGTCAAATGCGCACTTACGCGAGATTTGTACTGCACAGCTTTAATTAAAATTCAACACATAGGTTGCTTTCAAAGCAATACCAAAGAGAAAAAAACATAAACGCGTTATTGGAAAAAAACCGTGTCCTTAGTCTTGAGTACGACCGCCGTGCACAGTTTTTCCCGAATAACATATCTGTATTTGGGGGAGAAACATAGTTATCGCCCGCCTAGTGGCATTTAAATTTAGCCATTGCCATGTGACCATAAATTATCCAATAAAAGCTCGAGTTAGATTCAACTAAACTCCCACTACTTCGTATTGTGGCTACTTCACCAGTCTGGCGCAATGCCACTCTTGGAGATTCCTGATTCGCGGATCATAAATATAGATTGCTTCATGGGAAGTCAGTGCTTTGTAGCATTTTTTACGCAGAAATGTTGACGTATCAGAAAACGAACGAGTGAGTTTTCGGATACAAAAGCAGCAAGTGCGTAAATTCAAAGCACTTCCCATGTTGCAATTTGTTTATTTTTTACTTACTGAGATTTTCACCCTCAATCATTCGGCACAACAAATGTCAAGTTATGGATTTATTCCGTCTGAGCACAAGCACTTTGTCGCTTCTTCAAAAACCTAGTGTAAATACTTTTCGTACAGAATGTTTATCTCGTCATCAGTCATCCCTTCAGCTGCGTTTAGTAGTATATAATGGTCATTTTAATCCTTGTTATTGTCTAGGTAAGTCTAGGTAAATCATTAATATTCAAACTGTCTAGGTAAAATGCGTCCTCCATACTAATGAGGTGCCTTCCTTCATACTAATGAAGTGTCTAGGTAAAGTGTCTTCCTCCAAACTAATAAGTGTCAATCTAGTACAATGAAAACAATAAACTTGCCTGGGCTTGCCCGCTAATAGTGAACCCCGATTGGCTTATGAAAAATCTATTTTAACGAAAGTGTCATTCTTCATTCAACTTGAACTCGCTGGAAACTTGAAAACTTTTCTCGATTTGGAAACGATTATCGTGAAGATGGCTTTTTTCACCAACGTTATTGATCTGCAAGCTGCTTTGAACGCTTGTTTAACTGTCCGTGAATGGGAAACATCGACAAGCGCAAATTTTTGAACGCGTATAATAATTTCTAAGGTTCTCTAGCTTTCTTTGAAAACTTTCTCCGATTTTCGAAACCGGGCTCTTTTAACCACGATTGGTTCAGGTAGAATCTGTTATGTTTTTTTTTAATCTGAACTCTCAGCTTTGCTAAGGAGGGAGAGAGAATTAATTTTTAGCTGGTCGAGGTTTTCCGCTCCGTTAGTCGCGCACTGAACTCTACTTTCAACCCTAGATTTGCATACAAACTCTAACGGAAAAGCCCATGGGACAGCTCTACCATTGAAATGACAACAACAGAAGTTCGGAGCGCTAATTAATTGTCAACACGCGACATTAAATATTATCGAACAAGACGTTTCCTAAATAATACTTTTATTAGCGACAGAAGCGAATACAAAAAAATAATACATACAGATTTGAAATGAATACACCAAAATTAAAACAACTACGAAGTATTTAACACAAAGTAAATCAGGAAATTAGGATGCAATGAACAATAAGACTGAAATCCCCTTAACAAAGAAATATACTGCAATCGAACAGCACACTAGATATTGGTTTGAAATACATTTGTATTGGGAGCAAAACACAATAGGTCTAGATCTCAAGCGCACGCATAGAGAAACACAGTGTTTTACAACTTTGTTTTTAGCATGCTCCTGTTAGACATTTAAAGATTGTGTAAATAGTTTTCTCGCTTTTTGTAAATTGTAAATAAATATTGTGCTATATAGTTTTTCACTCGTGTTAATTGTACGTATATTGAAGACTTAAAAAGTTCTGAAAAATGTAATTATAGTTTGTAAAAACATAATTGGTTGAATTTAATCATGACTTGATCTCTCTTTAGCTACGCGCGCCCAGGAAAAAAAACACAACGCTAAAAAGTGCCCTTCCTGCCCTTTATGCCCGATAAGCCCCCGAAATTACCAATAAATTTCGAGCCATAAACAGTTTCAGCGAATTTTAACATTTTATGCGAAGAACCAAAAGGCCACAACACAGGACAAAAGGCCGCAACACAGGACAAAAAACGACTTTTGAGGGACAAAAGGGACAAAACGAGGCCATTCAGGACAAAAGGGCAGAAGGGGCACCTTTTTGATCTTGTGTTTTTCCCTGAATTTTTCGCGTGTAAGTAAGTCTCGCGTGGGGCTACCCCGCATCGTTTCAGATTTCTATGAATTATGTGAGTGGTGAGAGTGATTACTCTAGTATTGATCTTATATAGGACATTATACAGGAAAACCACTCTACTTCGCTTGGCCAATTTCTCAGTCCTTGTAAGACATGACTGTATAATAAAAAAAAGATTTAATTGATATAGAGAAGTGATATACTTTCAAAGTATTCTTTCTATCTATTTTTCATACATGTGTGCCAAAGATAACAGTTGACAATATAGCTTCCCTGCTGTACGATAACGCAAGGACTTTAATAATGCCTCCTCAGATTTTGGCGCCTAGGCGCCAAAACTCTACGGGGGCAATAACTGAAAAATCGATTCTTGTTGGAAACACTATGACTATTACATTTTACAATTTAGCTTTTTTCGTATCAACAGTGAATATGGCCGAATATGAAAGTTGGAGCCATGGCCAATTTCAAGGACAAGAAACGAAGATTTCGTCAGTGTTCCTAAAGGCCGTAAGTTTTCATCTTAGAAAAAATCCTGGGTTTTTTGTTTCGAACGTGCAATTTTGGGGAAAAGGACTTTGGGACCAAATTTCAGCATTTTCAGGACATGATCACTTTAACATTAGTAAATAAGAAGTTTACAATAAAACTAACTTCAGTATGCAATATGGCGCATTACTTTCAATAAATAAAGCGTTCTTTAGCCATTCAAGCAAGTAAATTTTTCACTTTTGCAGCAGCCATGAATACATGTAGATCTTTTAGATGAATGCATGATCAAATATTGTAGGTTGTGGAAAATGGGAAAAGTAGCATTCGTTTTCTCATTGCTTTGCCGGATATGATGGCCAATGTTTAATTTAAAAAAATGGGAAATCGTGTCAGCATTTTAGTTTTAGGATTCCTTAATTCATCGATCGGACGTTTATTTTAAGAAAATATTAAAATAAAAGTAACGGTATATTATGTCTATTTCGAACTTTTGAGAACATTTTCTTACTAAAGAGAGTTTAAGCATGACGTTAACCGCAGACGCAAACGGCAAAGATTACTTCTGATTTTATTTCTTTTTTGTTATCCTTAAATAAACCACACACAAATAGAAAAATGTCTCCTAATATTTGCCGCAAATACAAATATTTTCACTCTACTGTACAGACAGCTTAAGACAGACGGCAAAAGTTTCATTTTTTTCCGTTTGTCGTTTGGCGTAACGTCATACTTACTCTCTCTATAATTCATTTAATAGATCACTTCGCCAAGATGGATTATACATCTAGTCAAGAGGATCTCTGTTTTCACGGTCGTAGTAGATTTGTTTGTCAACTGTTGTGGCCAGCTTGCGGAATCCGTAAAATTGTTAGTTGTTGATGAAGACATGTCTTACTCTGAGTGTAAGGAAAGCAGGAACTCCTACGATCCATCTACACTGATACTCCAGTGCACACCACCAAGAAGAGGCAATAGTATTATACTGGAGTTTTTTAGCCAATCCTGGAATCCTTCAGCCAGTGGTGTCGCAGTTTCAGGTTTTGGTAAGTTAGTACACAAAACACTAAAACAGGACTACAACAACGTGTAAATACCTTTATATTCCCTTTTGCTGAGTCAAATACTGCCGGGTTCGATCCCATCTACATATTAGTACAGAGGGCCGACAATACCAACCAAAATTAACGGGCGCTTTTGGCCGTCTCTTTATAAAAGCGTAATAGGATTTTCCATTTCTCCTCTGGTAACTGTCAAATTTGTTTTCTAAAGAAGAAAAGAATAAATTGTGATATTTATCAAGAGACGAAGATCGTTTCTTCTATTATTACATAAGAACTAGTTTTGAACACCAGTAACTTTGTTCCTGTATTATGGCGTCACAAACTTGTAATTGATACTGAAATCAAGGGCAATCAATAAGTGAAGAGTAACTGACCAAGGATTTTATGACTACAGGAAACTTTCAGCCTAACTCACTCATCTCCACTGACTTGCAGTGCGCGTACTTGCTGCGAAAGACGTTCGTGTCATCAGTGTGCACGTACGAGATTTCCTTCAAGCCAAGCTCGACAGCGAAGGAAATGTTACGTTATTTCCCTAAACGAGCAAGGTGACCCCACCTTTTTAACAGATTACTTTATGATTTCTTCATATTTTGCCAAAATAACCTCTATAGTAATTTTTTTCGAAAACGCTGTTCAGTCAAAGCTTTCAAGCGCTTTGTTTTTTTCGACATCCAGGCCAGGAAAGATAGAATATCGCCATTTAGCTCCCAGCCGCCGCCGAAAGTGGGAAATGGTGCACTGACTTTTTGCTCGTACAGATCAATGGGATGATATCTATCAATATACTTTGGATAGCTCCGTTATAGAGCATGTCTTGTGGTTTCGAAAACATTAAATTGATATGGAAAAACTGCACCTTAATCCAAGCTACGGAGCAAATTAAAAGGGTTAAGTTTCACTAACTTCAATATCAGGAACCTACTGGTGCACAAACTTTGAACTTGAAGTTAAAACTAACATTTACTGAAAGCCCATATTCCATATTCTGTTATGTGAACGACTCTTTTGCGGATTGAAAAAAGTACCCGCGTCCAGAGACGCAAACGTGAAGTTCAGTTAGGTACCATGATTCGGCATTAGTGAAATGAACAGGGAACTTGGCCAGTGACCTTAATCAAGAACAAAAATATGCCCAAAAAAACTTTTTGCGACATTACGGATGATTTTGAATTTGCTTTCTTACAAGGTAATATTCATTTTAGATTGACAAGCTTATTACCTTTTTGGAAAACACTTGGTACATTGTAATGTTATGCAAATCATTATTTCGATCAATATCGACCCACACAGTGCTCATAGCTGTCGACCCACACAGTGCTCATAG
>CM042754.1:7183225-7219761 GCA_022496165.2 Catalaphyllia jardinei
ACCCACACAGTGCTCATAGCTGTCGACCCACACAGTGCTCATAGCTGAAAAGTGTTTTCCTTCCACTTGTAAGATTTTTAAATGGTGACAACTGTAGCACATATTATTCGTTAAATATCGGCAGTTTTAATTTTTGTGGAAGACCCACAGCTGAACGTGACTTCAAGAAAATGAAATGTTGAAACACCAAGCTTGAGTAAACAATCGATTACAATTGCATCCGTCATGTTTGGCGCAAATATTCGAACAAAACCACTTCATTTATATAAACTCTACTTTAAAAGTAACAGTCTTGTCATAATAATAATAATAATAATAATAATAATAGAATATTATTTACCCAAGATAACCATTCAGAGCAAAGTACTGTTATCAACGGGGTCCTAGTGATTAAAAATTAAAAACTATTAAATAAAAATGATCACAGAACTTCTTGAAATCCTGGTCTGAGACCAATTGACAGATCTATATATTAGTTTAGTGCATTCATTTTACTGACGATAGAAGCAACTTTGCTGTCTTTGGTAGATTCAGTGGCTGAAACACATGGAGTACGTAGGAAATTATGGTATACGTACGTAAACACCGAGGGCTTTGCCACTCTTCGCGAAAATCCAATCTTTGAGCAACCACCAGATGGATACAGTACAACGTTTAACATGTCTGCCCCGTTTGAGGTCAGCGAAAACTATGGTGAAAGTTTGACTTCCTACTTACAGGTAGGGTTGATGCTCTTTCGACGTGTCCATACTAATCTCACTGACGCCAGCCAGTCAATCGGTGTCTCGGCTGTCCGCGCCTGTAACAACAGAAAAGCAAATTTCGGATCTTCGCCTTTTTTTCCAGTTCCAGTGAAACTTAACCAATCTAGACCACGTTGAAATATCACATTTATTTGAATCAACTCGATTTTTTTCCACTTTTGGCGGAACAGGTTTCAAGATGACCTGAAAACTGCCTGATTTGCCTTGGGTCAAGACTTGGTAGACTCATTCAATAATACTCCATTTCCGATTGGCCTAATCCTCGCTATCAAAGCCATCCTGGTGCACAGCCATTTATATGAAAATGAATTTAATTTGTATGTGAATGAAATCTCATTTTCATATGAAAGGAAGGACAACAAGAAAATTTTCGACATGGAAAAAAAGATCAAGCATTAAGCTCATATGCCGACCAAATTTTGGTCTTGTTTTTCCTTGCCAATTTCTATGAATATCTTGAATGAAAAGATGTTTGTGTTGTTGGTATCTGAGCCTGGTTATTTCATTGTTATCGCTAATCTCCTGAGTTCTCTAATGCAAATTATTATACATTGAACTCTCCCGAAAGCGCACAGTAAATTTTCGAAATCAGCGCCCGTGACGTCATAACTGCAGATTATACAATTGTCATGTCAAGGACACTCAAGGTCACGGGTTACCTTGTCATTTATGACCGCAGTGCATGATTTCGGAGGGTAATCATGTCAAGTTCGCGCGCTTTGTGTTGCTTGCCGTCAGTGAAGGAGCAAAACATGACTTCCGTTTTCTTTCGTTCAATAAAACAATTATTAGATTCGGTTTTTGTGATATCTCGGCTGATAACCCTTACCTCGACCTTGATTATTCTGGATATCACAAAAATCTCATCCAATAATTGTTTATTAATGCACGCGTGTCCTTATTTTTCTCAGTCAAATAGTAAATGAATAATCTTATGAAAGCTCTAGCAATTTTATATGATTGTGACATTTGAAATTTGTTTCAAATTACACTTGCTTGAATGCTCGTACAATTTGGAGAAAATTTTAAAATGCCACTCAAAGGAAAATCGGCGATGGCCAGAGAATTGCTTTTATGCGAACAGCCTCTTGATTTGTCTCAGTGATAACCAGCGCACTTTACTGTAGGCACCTTTTATTGTATTGTGTACACAAACGATTTCTCAGATTCTTCCATACTCGTAAAAATGTCTTTGCATGCGTCGACGACAATTCTCCCTCACTGTCAAGTAAATTAGAACTTTATTTAAACAGGGTAACCGATTCAGGTCAAGGGCTGGTATCCATAGGGACCTTGTATAAATGGCATCAGGGTTCTGTTAACGTGGCGCGAGTAGCCGGTGAAGAACATACGAAGAAGATTCATCTATTTCGTTGTATAATTCACTTTTCAACCTTTTTGCAAAATATTGGCCTTTCTCTGGTTTTAGACTTAGCTTAGGGAGGGCCATTTTGTAAACTACTGAGTCATCAATGTTACCCTGGTAAAATAAAGTGTTATTATCATTATTAATAATAACAAAAAAAATTCAAATGAATTTCAACTTTTAGGTACCAGAGAGTGGGAACTACATTTTCTCTTTGTCTTGTGGAGATGAATGCGAACTGTGGTTGGAAGACTTCGAAGAAAGAGAGTTGTCATTTAAACAAACTGTTGCTTCTAATTCCCTGGAAAACGAAATAATGCTAGTGCAGTTACGGCGATGGGCGAGCTATAATGAGCCTGACAGGTAAATCACGCTTAAGACGATTATCACTTGAAAGTAGTGCTCATAAATAAGGAGATGGATTTGTCTCTTTTTTAATACAGATGTCTAAAGAAGCAAGCCAAATCAAGAATATATTTATATAAATGCCATTTGTATTCACTGAAAATATACATGAAAGATGAACTGCAGTTCAAATGTTTGTCTGTTGGGATGAGAGGAGAAAAGACCACTGAAGAAAATCCAATCCATGGTAGTCATCTTTATGCAATGCCGCCTGGTAAGTCACACATGCGTACACATGTCCCAGACATTTAAACATCCAATACTGAGGGAGAACATGCATGCTCAGGCAGCCAGTTTGCTCCAGCACGGTAGCGTTTCATATTTTGTTTTTCCATGAGATGCCAATGATTTGTCGTAGGCAGGCGGTTCTCCTGCGTGGCGTAAATGATCCATAATTCACTGCAGTACATTAGGGTACTGAGTACACATGCATCGTAAAATGTCCACCATGAGTGTTCGTGATTAGCTTCGTACTTTCCCATACTCTTCCCAAGTCTGGCCAAACCCCCAGCGCTTTGGCAAAAACGCCAGCGATTTTGTTTGTGGTAGAGCCCGGCCTGAGACAAGTGGTCAGTGCCTGCAACCACTTCTGAAGGAGTACTAGTGCAATAATGGTCATTTTTTTATTCCTTATTTAAATTTTGTGTAACGAGTTATATTGATATGAAGTGTATATGAAATAATTCAGATTTGAACTGCGGTTGTAGATGAAAGTGAAGAATGATCATTGCAGTTAATTTTCCAATTTAAGCAATTGGAAAGAAGAAACCTGAAAAATCAGGGCTTCAACGAGATTCGAACCCGTGACCTCGAGCTCCGCGATACCGGTGCGATGCTCTACCAACTGAGCTATGAAGCCACACATTGGGAGCGAGGCCAATTTATTGAGTTCATATCTCAAGTGAGGAGTGAAATGATCATTTCACTTTCATCTACAACCGCAGTAGTTCATTTCAGATCATTTCACTACTCACGGGAGATATGAATTCAATAAATTGACCTCGCTCCCATGTGTGGCTTCATAGCTCACTTGGTAGAGCACCGCACCGGTATCGCGGCGGTCACGGGTTCGAATCCCGTTGAAGCACTGATTTATTCAGGCTTCTTCTTTCCATTTGCTTAAATTGGAAAATTAACTCCGATGATCATTCTTCAGTTTCACGAGTTATCAAAATATCCTTATCACTCAAACGTTTCTACTTCCATGGCAAAATAAACAAGTTATTTTTTAAAATTCAAACATATCGTCGTGTAGAATGTCAACAATCGAATAACCTACCTGGTAAAAAGTGCGAGCCAAAAATTTAAATAGCTCCGGACCGTCTCAGCATAAAAAATCTTAACCAATCTGCTGATGATATTACTACCGCAGTTGGTTCTTGTCTTCTTCGTCTGCACTTATGTCCAGAAATGCAGGTTAATGAGATTCAACCGGCTCTTTATGAATAAGCATCACAAAGTGTCATTTTCATATTTGACAGAATTTTGTGTGTTTTAGTGACTTTTTAGGAAAGAGGACACTTTGTGATGGTTATTATAATGAGCATGCATCTCATTAACCGGCATTTCTGGACATATCTGCTTCTTCGAGTGCATTCAAGGAACTGCGTAAGACTTTCAAGTGACGTACGGCAATCTTTGATAGTATTCAGCTGCCTTGGGTATCCACTGGGTAAATTTTCACAAATAGAGGAAGTTACCATTTCTAGCATATGATGAATTGAATAGATAAATATTGATTGGTGGGCATAGATAAAAATCGTTTATTAAAAAAGAACACCTCGCATTCCAAGACTGAATTACGTGTATAATGTACAATAACTGTTGTTTTACTTAACAGGAATAAGAGTTTTGACTTTCACTCTGAAACACCCAAACGATGGTACTACCAAACAAGTGGCTCTTGGATCTACTCTTCGTATCACTGGCAAGTGTTGAATGTTTGGTTAATTTAAATATCTTCCAAGTTATTTCTTCCGGTTATTGAATCGCTATTCAATGAATGCTTGCAAACAAAACCAGCTGTGCGCTTTATACTGGATTGCGATCTATAGAGTAGATAACCGTTCTGCACTCTTTACCTGAACAACCTGAGCGGATGCTAAATCATCAAGACACCGTAATGCATAATTGTTATTTTAAAGAAATACGCAAATTAAACACATATTTTGTTTTGTTTACAGCGTCTTATAAATATTGTTGTCGGGGTATGTACTGCCCAGTAGACTGTCCCTTAACAATTGAGTTCCACGCCTTTGGTAAGACATACCTTGTGAACCCATCTGCAAAGCTTACATGCTCGGAACATATTTTTGAGAAAGACATTGAAGTGATCGCTCAGCCTGGCATTCACTCCATGGAGGTAACAATGGATTTTTTTAATTAACAATTATTCACCGAAGTGGAGGTAAATATCTACCACTTTCACCGACACTGAGGTGAATAATTGTTTTAGTATATACCACACAAGCTAAATAACTAGCGGCCCAAAGAACAACTTTATTTGTGACAATATATCGAAAAAAATCATTTTGTTTTTCTTCGGCTGCTCGCAGGTAAATAGTACTTGTCTAATCACCTCCGAGCTAGCCAATCAGCGCGCGCAAAAAGTATTATTCACTTGTGTGGTATATACTACTTAACAATTAGATTATGAGCTCGAGATTTCTATCGCGTGATAGTTGAACTATCACGCATAGAAATCGAGAGCGAATAATCTAATTGTTTTAGTATAAATCCACTAGTCTTCCCAAAGTTTCATCTAAATCCTCTTTACAGACACTTCGAAAACACAAAGAAGCGGCCCCCAGCGCACGCTGTTACGCTACTCACTATCTACCACCGAATAGAACGTGAGTCGAATCCATTGTTTGCTTCGTTTTACAATGGACATTAGATTTTTACTTCATCAGCCATTTCACTAATGCTGCCATATTGTCACTAGTCGTGTGCTTTGTAGTACCAGACGCAAGTCATTGTCAGTGGGTTACCTACAGAATTTTGTAAGACAGAGTGACGTTTTGGGAATGAAGCCCAAAAATCAGAGGTTTAATTTGGTTATTTTAGAATTTGCACCCTTGTTATGAGAATACTGGTATACCTAAATGGTAATGAAGCTGCCGAAGGGGAGAACAATATTAATTATGGTAACAGTTACCCTATGAACTGAACAGTGAAGAATTGATTTCCACAAGACATATTTAAATTGTTATGATAATAAATCAATTGAAATTGTTATTGGGTCGGGTACTTTGTGGGATTGAATAGATATTGCGTGCAAGTGCCCTTTTCTTGACCAGAATTTTTCCCCGGCTATTTCAGCGTTCATAAATATCTGATATTACTCCCCGTTCCTTCCCCCCCCCCAAAAAAAAAAAGAAAATAATAATAATAATAATAATAATAATAATAGCAATTATAAAAAACTCATTTAACTGAACTTTATGCTGTTCGTTCGTTACATAAAGGAGGAGGATATTATAGTAACCTGTGTATACCTGTTCCCCTCAGAAAATGAACGGTCGCTAAGCATCAACATTGAGCAATAGACATTCTAAAAAAACTGTTTAATAAAATTATATTCAAAATAACATTTTGTTAACTACTTTAAACTCTGTCACATCAACATTGCGGTGTTGAAAATCAGATGCCTCTTGAACAGCAACTTCCAAGGTTATAAAATCAACTTTAAACTATTTTTATGAATTTGATAATACACTGACCCTGTGAAACAGTTAATTTTTTATCACATAGTCTATACATTTTTACGGCAACATTTTGCTGTTGAAATAATAGTTATATACTATAAAAATCAGATTGCTCTTCAACAGCAACCATAAAATGTGGCAAAATCAACCATATACTACATATGAATTTGACATTCCAGTAACATGATGTCCTCAGCTACACAGTTAAATTTTATCACAAACTTTTCATGTCCAAGAGTAACATTTTGCTGTCGAAATAATATAAATGATAAAAATCATATGCGTCTTCAACAGCAACTATAAAATATGTTGTAAAATCCGCTATAAACTACCATTATGAATTTGATATTGCAGTGCCATCATGTACCCTGCCAAACAGCTACTTTTTTATCAAACGTTTCACATTCTAACAGCAACATTTTGTTGTAGATGTGATATAGACCATAAAAATAAGATTGGTCTTAAACAGTAACCATAAAATACGTGTATAATCAACTATATAGTATCATTATAGATTTAACATTCCAGTAACATGATGTCCCCAGCTAAACAGTTAATTTTAACGTTGAACACCAACATTTTGCTTGCCTAACGAGATAATACAGACTACAAAAATCAGATGTGTCTTCAACAGCAACTAAAAATCCAAACAGCTTTTCAAAATTCATATCCCTGTTGATAGGAACTATGAATATAAATGAATATAAATTAGAATTAGACATACTCGTTTATTGCGAAACGGTATTTTCGTAGCAGAGGCGTAGAAAACAGAACATACGAAAGAAAAGAGCAATTTATACGTCGAAGAAGGCATCGAAGAACTCACCTCGGTGAAGCGCGCAGTACCTGGAGATGCAAGCTAGTTTAAACTTCTTACCTCGAACTTAATACACGTTTTGCAGGCAGCAATTTGACCCTGAAATAAACGAAAGGCAACTTTTAAATAAGTCAAGTTAATACGGATCTGAAGAATAAAAGCACAAAGCGAAAAAAGTGCAAATTACACACAGAATAACTCACCTTCTTCTTCCTTCCCTAAAACAGTGTCAAGAAAGGACATGGTTCACTGCGCATCCTAAATCTTCCTGTTCGCGGATAACCACAATTCCTTGCGTTTAGTAAGAAAAAGTGATTGCAAGCCCCTATACATTCTCGTCCCCATAGCCCTATTCTCATCTCTTAGCCGGCGGAGCCTTGGCACGAGAATCGAAGGGCTCTGGAGACATACGATTTTCCAGTCCTAGAATCTAGGACTTCCGGTCTTCGTGTATGCAGTCGTGATGTTTCTATGTACTGTATGGGAGAGAAAATGGCGGCCGTCGAGGCAGGATCGAGGAATCTTTTTTCAGGCTTTAAATGGTATCAATAGAGTTCTAAAGTGATGACGTCACAAAAATAAAAATTTTGGAATTATGGGATATGATGCCATATTCTTATAGATCATGCTAAAAGACGTCCTCATCCCAAAAATTAGCTCCGAATTGCAATTCCCGGTAGAGATATAAGGGATCAAAGTTTGATGGCATTCCATACAAACCCTTCAAAATTTGTTCCTGTTCCTTCAGTTTAGAACTGACTCAAAATTAGAGAGATTTATATGGGGGAGTATCAAATTTCAATCCTTCATATATCAGCTGGGAATTACAATTAAGAACTAAGTTTTGGCAAGGAACCTTTTTTAAGGATACTCCATTCGAAAATGGCGCCCAATCCCATAATTTCACAGATTTATTTTTTTGTGACGTCACACTTTAGAACTCTAATGGCGAATGTCTCTGTCAGAAAGAGGTGATAAAGAACACTGTGAGTGTCGTTTTAAAGAAAGACGCTATTTTTTACCTGCTTTGGCAAATCATTGATTTTTCTGTTATTGCCCTTTGTTTTTGACTCCCGACATGGCTCGACTGAATCGTTTACTTGGGTTGTTTCGCCTTTAAGTGCGAGATCAGACCGTGAAGCAAAATGATTTGCAAGTCAGCTATCTAATGGTTCGGAAAACTGAAGTCTCCAATAACTTATAGCCACCCAGAGGCACTTGATGGAAAATTATAATAAGGAAGTTATTGGATTGTGAAGATGTGAGACGCAATATGAGAGCTGTCGAAATTAGTGAAGCACATCTAGTGGCAGAATGGCAAGTATTGGATATCTGTCTTGAATTATTCCCATGTACTACAGTTAAACATAGTGATTCTGGTGATTTGTAAGGGAACGAATTTTTCTCAGCAAATATGCTTTGGGGACAAAGAATGTGACAAGTAAAATTTTGAATCTTTTTTGAGACTGTCAGTGTGTCTTTCTGTGTACAAGAAATGTAATTTAGCTTCTTTATTTAGTCTTGTTCCACTTTCTCTAAATGAGGGTGGAATTTTCTGATTAGGTTACAAATTTTTACAGTAAGTGGTGGTATTGTTTGTGTGAGCATCATTTCTAATCCTGTATGAGAGGCTTTCAAACAGTAAAATTAGTCTGCAACAATTTGTATGTACTTCAGCAAAATGTGGAAATTTGATTGGCTGAGCTGCTTGCATGTTTATCACTGATCACAAACTAATTATTACAATCACTGTTAAATCAGCAAACATTTGCAGACATTGTATTTACAGGAAGAGTTTTAGGCCTGCACGTACCCAATTAGAAATGCTGGGTGCCTGCAGTTGCACTAACTGCAACAGTAACTGAGCAAACAAAATACATCAACTTTCCTTGGAATGGTGGATCCAGAAATCATTGCAGTGAACCTCAATAGGCAGAACATTTTCTACACCTGTTTAACACGAGCACACACTGGTGATGACCAAATCAAAGTGCTGCTTCTTCTATGCACAGCAAGACTACAAGTTGTGAGAGAGATGATGCCTCCTACAGTGATCTATTCCAACTTACATACTGCCATTGTGGAATTGTATATTGACAATATAATTGGAACATTTGACCTTAAAACAGTATCCCTTGGTTGAAGATCTTCTTAACTTGACCTGTCTACTTGATTTGTATTACTACTACAGTAAGAGGAAATTGTAGGTTGACCACTTGTTGTATAAAATTAAAAGTTTCATTGCTTAGCACCTAGTTTGTAGCACACAATGTATATTGTCTAATTCGCAGTAAACTTTATCCATAAGACTATTATTGTTTACGTTTCCAATAAAGTTAACTTTATTGTTATTATTTTTAACTTCCCATGAAATTAAAAAATCAAGTCATATATTGTGTAAAAACTCAAATTGCTCCAAATGTTTTATGAGGCTAGAAAACATTTTTCTGCCCTCAATGTTGATAAAAAGGTCTCTTCATTTTGGACGATTGAATACGAGTCTCTCACTGATTTAATGCCAGGCGGTTAGCACAAACTGAAACATCTAAATGTCTGTTTTCAGCTGCACATATATTAGAGTATAGTTTTATGCAGCGACAGATGTTTTGAAATAATTTTGATGCCTTGCTGAGACCTGGTTTTCAAAACCCTTGTTTCACCTAAACCAATTAATTATATCTGCCTGCAAAAGGGACACTTCCTAACTTTTTGCATCAGTACATAGCTGAAACATTATCCAGCAGCAGCAGCAGCAGCAGTTCCGCTTCCCTGCTTGGAGATTGGGGCCAGCAAAGAAAACTGGAAATCAATTATTGGCCTTCCAATGATGCCAAAGCCCCCCCCCCCCCAAAAAAAAAATGCTAACAACATTCGCCAGGAAACAAAACCATTTTCAAACCGTTTACCTTCAAAAGCAATATATTTTAGTCATATACTTTAGACATATTTTAACATCAACTATAAGCCCGTATTTACAAACGGTTCCAACTTTCAAAAATTGTGGAAGGCGCTGTAGTGCAGTCGTGCAATAGGTGAAAACTAAGGGGTTTTTTGATGTGATGTTGATCGCCCTCAAAGAAAAGACACATACGACCACTTCAAGTTCGCGGTTAACTCTTTTTTGCCTCACCGTAGAGTGCTGAGCTGACTCGACGAAAGTGATTCTCCAACCTGTTGCAAGCCTCAAACTCTTTTCACACAAGACCCCACGATCGACAATTCCTGTAAAGAAAGTGATGTCAGCAACAAAGAACGGAATTCTTTAATTAACTTTCTTCACCTTTCTGTACCTGGTTCCCACCGTTTCGTTGGAAAAACTCAAAATTTCAGGTTGTTTGCTGCTTTTCTCGTCGAAAATATCAACCAACAAAAAGCCGTTTTGTTACAACAGCGACAAGTGTTGAGCCATGAAAAGTGTTGAGTCGTGAACATGAAAAATTGGGAGAATTTTCTCCCAAATCCTCCATTATTGGATTGTAAACGCCGCTGGTCACAGCTGTTTCTCACTTCGCGGCAGGAATCCGCGCGAACATTTTTGACTTCCGCTCAAGATTTCTTTGTTTCCAAACTGCCAATCAAAAAACTCAAATTAATTCGAAAATCCTATGTCTCCAGAGCCTTTCGATTCTCGTGCCAAGGCTCCGCCGGCTAAGAGATGAGAATAGGGCTATGGGGACGAGCATGGCCCCTATAATGTAATCTTCATGCCCCTTCATGCCCCTTCATGCCCCGGCCGATTAAAATAACCCGAGGTTAGCGGTTATTCCACTCCGGCTTATTCCCAGGATAACTAATCGGGGGATAAAATGTGTTCCTGAAAACAGATTTAATCTTCGATTAACTGTACTTCGATTAAGCTCAGATTAAGCCGGTAAAACCGGTCTGTGGTGGGAGAAAAATGTGTAGCACTAGGGGAGGGAAAGGATAATTATGACGGCTCCTACACGGAGATTATGAAATATAACAGGTATTTTTACTTTAATTACAATCTTTAATTACAATCTTGATGGGCTGAGCCTCTATATTTACCGGTGATATGACAGTGGTCTCGAACTCGAATATCTTCATCAGTATATTTTTTATTACAAATATGACATTCTTCAGCTTTTTGAAATTGCTCTTTGTCTTCTTTCGTCATTCTCAATGGTTTGTTGAATTCCTTTTTCATAACCTTCTTACAATATTTGACTTCTTCAAGCATGGCTTCCATGAATTTGTAAACAGCCTTTTCACCTCTATACGTTTTAGTAGGTTTGCTATATTCATCGTCATAACAACATACAACCTTATAACCGTATCCACAGCCTGTATGTTTCTGGTATACCTCTGTGAATGATTCCGGATCTTTGTGGCACCATCTGAAGCATTCATTATCCTCATTTTTCATATTGATCAATCCCTTCGCACTGTTTCTGAGTTCTCGAGGAAGTTCAATATATGATGAGCCTTTCATTGGTTGATATTGTACAATATTAATATAATGATTGTCAACAGATTCAATAGTCCAACCGGAACCTTCAGATACCCATTGAGCTATCATGTTTAAGATTTGCTGTTTTGACAATTGTAATGCTTCTAGGATTTCTGTGTTGTTGATGATGGTTTGAGGTTTATTATTGAAGTGTGCGGTTTTATACACTATTTCATTATTTGCTAATTTTTTGAATGTCACCTTTAGCGTTTCAACGAATTTCAAACCTTTCACATCTGTGAGAATGTTTGTGACATGATATTCGATGGCTTTTCTTGTGTTTTGCAGTTGTTCAAGCGGGTATTTGTTGTTATTGATGCTGATTTCAAAAGACTTTGTGTAGCCTTTCAGAGCTTTGGCAACTTGCTCTATTTTAGTCCTTGGTAATGGGATTGGTTTTTTGGTTCTTGGTAATGGGATTGGTTTGTTATCATCCCTAAATTCCTATGGTGGCTGAATTATGTTGTCTTCATAATCCTGTACCATCTGCTTTACATTCTTCCTTGGAGCTGGAATTGGTTTTTTAGTCCTTGGTAATGGGACTGGTTTGTAATCATCCTTGAATTCCAATGGTGGAGGAATGATGTTGTCTTCATAATCCTGCACCATCTGCTTTACATTTTTTTCTGGGAGCTGGAATTGGTTTGTGATCATTCCTGAACTCTGATGGTGGAAGAATTATATTGTTATTTTTAGGCTGTTGTTTAACATTTTGCTGAAACAACAGTTTTATTTTCTCATTTTGCTTCAACAACAAGTTGAGATTTGGTTAGTTTTGAGAGATCGCGTGTGTTCATACTATAGGTTGAGATAATTTTTTCCATTCTATATTATATATAAAATAGTATCTCTTTAAGCCTTAATGGAGATGAAATTTTTTGATTAAGATTTAAAGATATGTTATGTAATCTATATTATAATGACAAAAATTACAATTAACGGATGCGTTCATTCTGCTCATCCAGTTTATGACTTATATGCTGGATCTGAAGATGGAAACATCATACATATAATCAAAAAAGTGCCCCACATGGGGAACAAGACTAATACAGGTTATTTGAATGTTTGTGTGAGAAAGCGTGGTCAATCAGGTCAAAAAAAGTATCAAGTCCATCGTTTTATATGGGAATGTTTCAATGGTATTATACCAGATGGGAAGGTGATTGATCATATTAATGAAAACAAGGAGGATAATCGCTTATGTAATTTACAGCTTGTTACACAACAAGAAAATTGCAAGAAATCAGCAAAGGATCGTTATTATACATTCGCTGCCAAGAATTATGAAAATAGAAAGTGTGTGAAAGCCATCAACAAAAATACAAATGAAGTTTCATACTTTAACAGTTTGTATTCAGTCAATCAACATTTAGGCATCAATGCTGGTATAGTTAAAATGGCATGTGAGGGTATAAATAATTGTAAATCAGGAATATCAAAGAAAGATGGACATTCTTATACATTTGAATATATTAAATAACATGACTTACCAGACAACCATAAAAAATCAGCAAATATCCGACCAAAGAGAGTCTCAGATGAAGACAAAAAGAAACACCAAATAGAATCCATAAAAAAATGGCAAAACAAGGAATACCGATGTCCAAACTGTGATAAAGTATACAATATGCTCATAAAAAAGGTGTGTAAATAGCCAAAAGTAATGATATTTTTGGCTACCGATAGATAGCGGATAAACAGTATATTCTGTATTGATTTATACAGAATATACTTACGCAATATATTCTTATATGAGTTTATAGTGTGTTTAAATCCTTCATAGGAATCCAACTGTTGAAATCATCACTATATCCCTTCCATTTAACTAAAGCTTGTTTCTTCTTATAGTTCCTCCGAATGACTTTATCAATACGAAAAACATCCTGCGTGGCTTTTAATAATTCAGGTTCATAGAAACTCCCTTGAATATCTTCACCTCTGAGATCCTTTATTTTGTATGTGATTGGATTAGTGTATTGGATCTTATCAACTGTGAACACTTCTTCTGCCCAGTTTGGTGTATAACCCTTGTCGAACACATTCCGTTTGTAATTCGATATTCGGACCTTATCACCTATTTTAAATTTTGGTTTCTGTTTTGATGTTTCCATATCACCATATAGATTGAAGTAAACTGTACCCTCATTCTTTTTCTTTGAAGCCTCAACTGGTGTCATCTTTATGCTTGAATGTTTTGTGTTGCTGTATTGTTTTACTAGTTTAGGTAACATGTCTAGATACATCGTATTACCTTGAACTGTGAACTGTTTCCACATTTTGGATTTAATTGTCCTATTCCATCTTTCAACTGCTGATGACTTCTCTTCATTCTCAGTTGAGTACATTTGTATCCCATTTTTCTCTAATAGGTCTTTCACATGTTTGTTATAGAACTCTTTTCCCTTGTCAACCCATAGGTATTGTGGTTTTCTGCCTTCCTTGAATATTGTTTTGAATGCTTCAGTGACAGATTCACCTTTCTTATCTTTCAATGGAACGATCCAACCATATTTGCTGAATTCATCAATAACCATTAGAAGATATCGGTAACCCTTATTCCATTTACTGAACTGTTGCATTTCAACTAGATCACTTGCCCATATTTCATCGATATGATTTGTGATTACGCGCCGCCGAGTGAAGTTGCGTTTTATGGGTGTATGTAACTCATCTGCTAATCTTTCTTGCCAGTTTTCCTCACTCGACGGCTTTTCCCGTTTTTTGGCTTCTTAACACCCATACCCAATTTTGACTTAGCTGCTATAGCGTTGCGAGCTATTGCATGTCCCCATTGTCGATCTTTCCAAGGAATAGCATCCAAAGCCTTAACCATATTACGATCAGCCTCATTTTTGCACTTCACTTGATCACCTTTTGATTTACTACCACAAACTGAGTAATCAACATCATGCTGCATACTAACAGCATCTGTTCGGCCTTTTGGTTGTTGATATATCTCAAGTATCTGACCAGTGTTGGGATCATACCTCAGCTGCTCTTCAAGAGGGTTACCAGGGCCTGTATATTTATGCCCAGGCATCACAAAACCCTTTTTGGGTGCAACCTTTAAAATAGCTTTATGGATATCTAACCCTCCACCATAACCTTTCCATTTAATCCATGAGTTGTATGATCTGCTGCCTCCTGCATCTTTGTAATCCTTGTATTGTCTCTTGTATTCAGCAACCAAGGCTCTACCCTCTTTTGCACTCATTTCAGGTCCTTTGAACAATCCAGGTGCAGTGACAACATTCCAAGCTTTCTTCCAATCAACAAACGGAAATGGTATTGGTAATCCTTTTCCTATCTGATAGCCCTTAGCTTGTGAGGGCTCAATCAGTTTCCCGACTTTCTTCCTTTACCCGATATCTTTTTTGACATATCATCGGTGACTGAATCAATGATTTGGTCTAAATACTTTTGTCCCATTTCTTTCATCTTCTTTTTGGCAGTCTCTGATTTTATTGCTTCACCAGCTTTATTTCTACCTAAGTTGAAAAGTCCTTTAGCACCTGATGCCAATCCTTTAACAATAAGCTCATCAAATCCTGATCCTTGTTTCCCACTCTTCACGAATTTGGTCTTTGTTATCCCACATTCAGCACAAGTGCATTTCATCATGGTTCGACCATTTTTGGTTTTGGTATATCGTTCACTACCTGGAACGCATTCAGTTTGTTTCTTCTGTTTTACACAATATGATTTCACAATTATATATATAATTTAGATATTTTTGAAATAATTGATGATGAATCTATGATTGACACTTGTGTCTGACATATCGAATTTAGCATTATGTATTGTATCAAGAATGGATCTTCCCTTCTGTCTTTCCAGTAGATAGTATAAACACCAATACCCACATAACACTGAATCACGTTCTTGTATCTCATCAGTTGAATACACTGATTGTTTTCCGCTAGTGGCCATATATTTCTTAACCTCTGATGGCATATTCAATCCAAAAGAGTCGAAGTATTCACAAAATCTATCAATGTTTCTATAAGCTACCCAATGTGTACCTGGTCCGATGTGGTTATCAAGATTTACTATATCCCACATTCTTTATTTTTTATTTGTGATGGTAATGTATCCTTGCTGAAAACACCTCTGAAGTATTTTATACCAAGTTGTTTGACCCAATTTTTCAGATCATAATTTGATAATGGTTTGTTTATAAAATGGCTCCTACCAATGGAATATTTTTGAATGGACTGTTTGGACCTAGAAGAAGACCTTTTCCTTTCTTTTTTGGAGCTTTCTTTTTTTTACCAAGACCAATCTGGTTTGGGTAGTCATCCCAACTACCAAAAAACGGTGGTGGTTGATATGGCATTATCATCTTATTTTTTTTACCTCGGCCTTCTTTTTTTGATTTTGAAGGAACATATACAGGTATCGATCTTCGTGGTCTTGATTTTTCAACATGCAAACCTCTAACGGTCAAAGCCTTTAGAACCAAAGGAATCCCAATACTGGCAAGCAAAGTACCAAGGAAACCACCTGACTGCTTTGCTGTTGGTTTAATACGAACACCTGAACCTGTTTGAAGAGCGTCCAATATATCTTTCTTCTGTTTTGCAGTTAGTAGGTGTTTGTTTGCAATAAGCTCATCAATTTTGTTTTGTGGAATGAGGAAACCTCCCGTTTGTCCTTTACCAGCTATCTTTTTGACAATTAGTTGTGCGCCTGCACTGGTTGCTCCTGCCAAAGCTGACAATCCCATGGTTTTCGCAATGGTTGGTCCGAATGCACGTGCAAGAGCCAGAGCTGAAGTCAACAAACTACCACCAACTTGCTTTCTAATATTGGTCTTGGAAAGTTTGATGTCCATACCTTTATTCTCTTTCCGTTTCTTCTCCAATCTCTTCTTGACCATTGCTGGAACGTATAAAGTGTCATTTCCGTGAAGAGTATCATTTGTGAGCCTTATGACGACTGTTTCTCTTTTACGGTAAGCATCACCAATATTTTTCTTCTGATTTTCTGATAGTTTCACATTTATTGCAAAAAGCTGAGTCATTTCTTGTATATAATATACGTTATATAATCTTTGATTACAAGACGTATACAAAACGTATACAAAATAATTAATATTTTATTATTGTGATCGATTCTTTTACATAGACCTCAGGATTAATTTCCCATCAGTCTTTCTCATTTCAACATTCTGTTCAGAAAGGACAAGTGAATAAATCGAGTATCCTGCATTAGTAGCACCGCTTAGTGTATATTTGAAAGTAAGTGTTGTCATACCGTCTTTGATATCTGTTGGTTGCTTTGTTAAATTAAAGTAAATAAATGGAAAAATTGTACTGAAGTTTGACCTATTAAGGAGAGTAATAATAATAATAATAATAATGAATTTTTATAGCGCTAAAACTATAAAGAATATTCAAAAGCGCTTTACAATAATTTAAATTAATAAATAATTGATAAATAAAAATTTATGTCAGGCTATGGTTAAATAAATTTCGAAAAGATCCTAAATTAAAATTAAACATACTATTCCAACAAATTAAAAGCTTTCTTAAAAAGAAATGTTTTAAGTTGCTTTTTAAAAATGGCGAGGCTACTACTTGATCTTATAGTTAATGGCAGCGAGTTCCATAAAACAGGTGCAGCATGAGCAAAGGCCCGATCCCCTAGTGTAGAGCAGTTGACTTTTGGAACGAGCAGAAGAGATTTTCCAGACGAACGAAGAGCATAATTAGCAGCTGGTTTGACGGATAGAAGATCTGTAATGTAGGATGGACTTTGGTTGTGTAGTGACTTGTAAACAAAGAGGAGCAATTTGAACTGAACTCTAAACGTTACTGGAAGCCAATGTAAGTCGATAAGAGCGGGTGTTATATGATCAAATTTTGCAATCTGAAAAATCACTCTAGCCGCGGCATTCTGGACTTTCTGTAAACGATCAAGCTGATATTTAGGTAGACCAAATAGAAGTGCGTTACAGTAATCAAGATGCGAAGATACAAAGGCATGGATCAGTGTCTTTGTGGATTCCGCGGTAAGGAATTTTCTGATCTGTCTAATATTGTATAGTCCGCGAAAAGCCTGGCTACAAATCTTGTGAAGATTCATTCGCATATGAGCATCGAACCAGGACCCAAGATTCCGGACGCTGTCTAAGGGTTTAATGACGGTGTCACCAATGATAATAGATTCAATAGATGTTTTTTCAAGTTGTTGACGGGTGCCAATAATTAGAAAGTCAGTTTTCGCGTCATTAATCATTAGACGATTTCCAATAAACCAAGAGCGAACATCAGCGATGCACTTTTCAATCACAGAGACAGCGTTAATTTCTGAATGGATAGAACAAGGTCGAAAGGATAAGTAAATCTGGGTGTCGTCAGCATAACCATGGACGGAAGGAAGGTGCTGTGAAATAATGTTAAAGAGGCGAGAGACGTAGAGAGTAAATAAAACAGGCCCCAGACAAGTACCCCGGGGGGACTCCACAGTTCAGATTGAAGTCGTCAGAAGTCTTATCACCGACAAGTATACGTTGTTTGCGACCAGAAAGAAATGAGTCGAACCACTTTAAAACAGTTCCTGCGACTCCAAAATCCTGTTGCAAAATATTCAGAAGAATGGAATGTTCAATGGTATCGAAAGCAGCACTTAGGTCCAAAAGTACGAGAAGTGTCACTTCCTTATTGTCTATACTCATTAAGATGTCGTTTTGAACCTTTAATAGAGCAGTCTCTGTCGAGTGATACTTACGGAAGCCAGACTGGAATTTATGAGAAGTTGTTGAAGAGCAGCCTTTTCCACTACCTTGGAAATGAATGGAAGATTACTGACAGGGCGGAAATTTTAGTAGACCAAATCAAGTCCAGGTTTTTTCAATAGAGGGATGACAACAGCGGTTCTCCAATTTTCTGGAACACAACCACTGAGAAGAGAGAGATTAACCATTTCAGTGATAGAGGGTGCTAATACATCTAGACAGGACTTCACTAGCCATGTAGGAAGAGGATCCAACCGACATGAGGCATTGGAGGATTCTCGAACAATCTTACACACTTCCTCTATTGATAGAGAAGAAAAATTCTCCAGATTGGAGTAGCAGGAGCAATTCGGGGCTCTTGAACTTGAAACTTGTCGAGATTTTCCTTTATGATTTCAATTTTTTTAACGAAGAAGGTGCCAAGTTCGTTTGCTAGCTTAGTGGGATCATCGTGCTCTGGAAGAGCCGTCACAAATGGTTCCCTGGACAGAGAATTAACCACATGAAATAGCTTGCGAGAGTCACCCGCACACTGGTCAATTAGGGTTGAATAATACTTCACACGTGCAGATTTAATAAGTGCAGAGTACTGATTACGAACTTTATGGTAATTATTCCAGTCGCTAGGGAGGTCAGTTTTCAAGGCTTTCTTTTCAAGGCGACGACGTCTACGCTTGAGTAGTTTAATGTCATCAATAAACCACGGAATCCTAGGACGATTTATCATAGTCCTTGTTTTAAGCGGGGCATGCTTGTCCAAAATGTCAGCAAGGGTCATGTTAAAGCAGTCAGAGAGTGCATCAATGTTGTCCCAATGTACTATTCTACAAAGCATACAAGAGGCAATATCAGCCGAGAATTCGGCGATATCAATATTTTTAAGTTTACGAAAAGTCAATTCTTTGCATGATAAAGCTGGTCTCGGGAAGCCAATCGGACACTGAATAATAAAATGATCGGAGATGGGAAAAGTAGCTTTAGGGGAAGCTAGAACAACATCATCTGACGAACGAGTGATGATTAGATCCAAGGTATGACCCGATGAATGGGTCGGGCCGGAGACGTGTTGCGAAAGACTAAACGTTTCCAGTAAATCCATAAATTTCTTGGTGTCATTGTCACGGAGGTCATCTAAATGAAGGTTGAAGTCTCCAGAGATAACAAGAACCTCGGGGCACATAGCAACATTCTCTAAAAACTGAGAGAATTCATCAAAGAAAACAGAGGCAGAAACAGGATGTAACGAAGAATATGGGGGTCGATACACTACTATATGTCTCATTGAGCGCTCGTGCACTTTAAAAATCCACTCAGAATATTCGAAGGACTTGTTTTCTTTCCCATCCATTAATGAAACGTTGAAAGACTCTCGAAATAAAATCCCAGTTCCACCACCACGGTTTTGCCATACCGATTTCGAGGTATTTCTGCATTCACTGTAACACCATTATTCAGTAGCAATTTTCTAGCAGCAAAACCTGAATTGTAAGTTGCTGCCTGAGCTGCAGCTGTTCTTTCTTCAGCATATCTTGTTGTGTCAATATAAAAGAATTCATTAGTACCCTGACTTTTTGAATAACCCTGAGAATATTCTAGAAGATTTTTGATGTTTGTTGCATGGTTTGCATCCGAACATTCATAAACATCAACTCCATTCATCTTAATAGTTAATTTTTTGATGAGAGAAGATGCTGAATTAACTATCCCATTATGATCATCAGCAGCGACATCATTTCCATCTGCTAGTTTCTCTAAATTCAAATCTACATTGAATCTAGCGTGATACCAATCAAAAGGGGTTGATTCTCCACTATTGTCAACAACAAAACGATGATTATCTTTTTTCTGATGTTGATCGATTGCGATATCTGTAATCAATGCTGTTTGAAGTTCAAAAACAACATCTTCATACCGTTGAACGTATTTTGAGTTTCGATAATTGGTCATATATTATAAGTTTATATAAAGTTCCTTCTTCTAAGTTTTCCACCTGAGAGTATTTGATTTACCCTTTCATTTACCTCTTGAGCAGTTAATTCTCTTGGTTTTGACAAACTTGGTTGGATTGATGTATTTGGTTCCATCTGAACTGATGGAGTTTTTGTTTTCTTACTTAGAAGCTCGACTTTCTTATCACCAGCCTTATGGCCAGCATATTCACCGGTTTTTGTAGCCACCTTTTTGCAGTTCTTCCAAATATTTTACTTCCAACAGCCTTTAAGACATCAGTCATACCTCCCCCAACAGTCATATCTTCATCAAAGATGTTAGTCATACCTCTATCACAGATATGTTTTGTCACATACATATCCAAATCTGGATCATACATTGTTTTGACTTCACACTGTCTTATCATATATTATAAGATTATACAACTGTTGATCGTAGAAACAGTTCAATGTACCAATCTATCCCATTCAAATCAATTGGAGTCCCAGATGAATCAGTAACATAAAACCGCATTGAAGATATCAAATGACCTGATACTGGACTATATGCAAGAAAACGAGGTTTGTAAGTAAATGGAAGGGATCTGACAAGATTTTCAACGGGAAAAACAGCTACTGTACTCGAAGATTCACCATCAGTAATACTGTCTGTTACTTTGTCACAGCTAATGTGTATTTCATCTACTCCTCTTGTAATATCAGGGAGATTTGTTCTATACTCTGTTTTGTCAATTATTTTTGAATCAAAGCCAATCAGTTTTCCGAAATTTGTGTTTCTAAGATGTAATTGAAAATTCCCTTTCAATTCAATAAGCACCCGATATGTGGATAAAACAAAGTACATATTCATACCATACTCATCTTTACCATTATTGTTAAACATATTTCCATCATCCTTCATGGCCTTTTTAATGTATTCATCAATGTCATCATAGCTGTGCATTCCGTCAACAAATGTAATTGTTTCCCAATTTTCACCACCATCTTCACTGTATTTTATTTGATTTTTACCATATGATTGTCTGATATTATACCAGCTGTAAGTCATGGATATTGTTCTAACAGCAAGTTCATGCTTCATGTCTTGAGATAGTTTAATAGGCTTGTTGAATCTAGTGGTGAAATCATGACTCAAACTCACACCCACCTTTTGTCTATTTCTTGATGAAAATCGTAATAAAAATTCACTCATATACTATTATATTAGATATTCCTTCAGGAGGTCATTCATTTGTTTGTTATCTATCACATTCAATTTATTCAACATGTGTACTACATTGACAAACTCTTCTTTGACATCATTACTGTTGTTCCCAGCAGACATTGACCCTCCAAGCAGCTCTAATCGTGAAAGTAAATCTTGTGGATTATTGTAGTAAATTACACCTGATCCAAGTTTGGAATACTTCTTGGATGTCCTGTGTATTGGTATCTCACTCAGTCTATTTAGGTCATTGAAGACAGTTCTTGCCAGTTCTGAGTAGTTCTTTCTGCTGTTGAATCGTTTTGTCAAAAGATCAAGTGCGTCGAAGTCAGCCTGTTTATCATATACTTTCTGGCCGTTTTTATGAGCCACAACTTTGAGATGCCCGTGTAGTTTTGAAAGATCAATTACCAGACCACCATACTGTCCATTTTGTGACATCTTATAGGCGTTTCTCTTTTTCTGTGTATAGATGCCTTCACCAAGTGTTTTCGCGCCTTCTTCTATTATACCTATTCTTTTTTTGTACTTTTGTAACAATTTAATTTCTTTACTCAAACCATAAATTTCTTCTTTGTTTTTATCTCTCCTATTTTTGGTTTTCGACATAGATCCTTTCTTTCTTCCGAGATCTTTGATTTGTTCTCCGATGTTTTGGTTGAAGTCATCCAAGTTGATTGATCCATTGATGTGTGATTCCAATATTTCGGAAGGAGGTGGTAATTTTTTATCAATCATCATTTTAATCTCATCAGCTGTAAAACCCTTTTCAATATCTGACTTATAAGGTGACTTCTTTTCTGGTTCACCATCAATATTCTCCATCATTTTTGGTTTATAGCCTATTGGTAATTTTTGGGTTTCAATTGGCGCTGGCAATGCTGGTAATATATTCATCATTGCAATGTCTTCCAATCCACTTGTTATGACTTTTTGGTTTTTCTGCAACTGTTCAATTAGTTTATCCTGTTTGTCATTAACATTCTTCTGAACATCAATTGAAGGTTCCAATATTTCTGCTGTTTCATCATATCGATCCTGTTTTTGTGTATTGTAAGTCTTGATTACTTCACGGGCTTCTTTCACCTTCTTTCCAGTTTTAATTTCACTATTGAGAAGACTTTTAATTCTATTGATATCCATATACTGATATGTTATATTATTCTCAACTTATCTCAACTTACCTCGATTTATCTATGCTTTTTGTGTTTTGGGTATTTTACTCAGTGTATTGAGATCATTAAACACAGATCTTGCTAATTTAGAGTAATTCTTTCTGCTATTGAATCGTTTTGTTAGAATATCAAGTGTATCAAAGTCACCTTGTTTTTCATATACTTTCTTGCCGTTCTTGAGGGCTACAACCTTCAAATATCCATACAGTTTTGGAAGATCGATGACTAAACCACCGTATTGTCCTTTTTGTGATGTCTTGTATCTTTTCAAACCTTAACCAACTTTATCTTCTGATTTTGGGTCTTCTTTATCTTGAACCACTCTTTTTAATTCTTCGAATAAGGGTGGTACTTAAAAAGCTGCCCGTTCGTGTTGTGGGGTTTTTCTCAGTGAATTCCTATTTTTTAATTCAACCAATAAGGGGTCTTCGGGCACAACTCTTTCTTGTTGTTGGTTTTTTTTCAGTTTCTTCCCTTTTCTTATTTCAGAAAATAATTTGTCCATGGAGTTTTGTTGGGTTTGTTCTTGTTGGGTTGATTGAGACTGTTGAGACTGTTGAGGCGGTGGAGGTAGAGGAGGTTGTAGAATCTGTGGAGGTGGTGGAGGTGGCGGAGGTTGTAGAATCTGTGGAGGTGGTGGAGGCGGCGGAGGTTGTGAAGATATATTTTTAATGGATTCGACAATTCGTCTTTGATTTTCTTGCAACTGCATAATGATGCTTATATAATTAAGAAAGAAGGTGATGATACTGGTTTTAGTGGAGAAGCATGGTCTAGTATAAAAATGAAAGGTAATCAATTTGAGAGTGGTAGTTACACTTCTATTTTTGAAATATTTGTTATTGGTGGTGCTGGTGGTTTTCGTGTTGATGATACAATAATTTTTAATGTCCATGGTGATAGTCATTATACGATTAATACATTCGATAGTGACAAAATATCTAATCAATATACTAAATCAATGATTCAATTCACTACTGATGGAAGAGCTGGAGTAGATGATGGGATAAAATTCCAAATTAGATATTATGGTTCTCATTACAATAAAAATATAAAATTTCTATTTTATTCAAGAGTGATTAAGGGTAAACAGTCGACAACTTTCAATCACGCCATTTTTGATGTCAATGATGTCCAGGATAATCCCAAGATTCTATATTTTGAGAGTTTGAATCTGAATAGTAATCTCATCAACGGTTTGGGTGATCCTGTGGATCACTCTGATGCTGTAAATAAGAAGTATGTTGACACTGAAAACGCAAAGCAGGACGTTGCCATTGCTGACAACGCCACCAAATCATATGTTGATGGTGAAATAGCAAAAGTCCATGTTGATTCCACACCATTACTTCCAAGAGACGGCAGCAGAAAAATGACTGGTGATTTAGACATGGACAGAAATAATATTCTTTACGTTGACAATTTAGATGATCACAAGGTCGACGATGCTTATAAAGATATAGTCAAAGATTTGGGAAGTGTCGTCAATAAAGGATATCTTAATTCAAATTTTCTCAAAAAGATAGATAAAAACGGTGAAGAGTATTATGATCTCAAACAGAATATAATAAAAAACTGTGAACCTTACTATGATGGACTTTTTGATGATCCTAATGACATTGTCAGCAAAGCTTATGTGGATGCTGAAATCAGTAAATTACCAAACTCTCCCGCAAATGTCTTGAAATTAGATGGAAGCAAAGCAATGACAGGTGCTCTGAATATGGGTAATAATGATATTAATAATCTAAAAACTGTTGTTGAAGACGATGGAGAAAATCCAAATTATGATCAAATAAAGCATAAAGCAGTTAATTTTGAATTGTTAAAGAGCACACGTGATTATGTAATCCGTGAAATAGCAATTACTGAAGCAGATCTACTTCCAAAAGATGGAAGTGAACCTATGGAAGGTGATATAGATTTATGTTACAGGTTATGTTACAGGTTATGTTACAGGTTTGGTTACAGGTTTGGTTAATGGTGGTGGTTCATATTTTATATCTTTAAAATACGAATCTGAAATTTTATATCCCTAAAGTTTTAATATTATATTTTAATTTCATATTTGTTTCAACATTTGGAAAATTGATTTGATGATAAGGTTTGAAAAAATGAGCTCGTATTGATTTGATGATAAGGTTTGAAAAGTGCGCTGGTGCCCCCAACTCCTATACTACAGAAATTCTTAAATTAAATTAAGAATTGTGATAAAAAAATCTGTGCAAGATAAACGCTGGGTGAAGCCTATTGAATCATGTATCAGTCGAAAAATCAGTGAGCTCTTGAAAACGCTTACCGGTGTGATTTTCAGCCTTACTTCGTTCAAATTAGAAATCTAGAATAGCCTCTATTCGGATGGGCTAATGAAGTAAGTTTGGCTAGGGGAAAATACTAGAAAAGAGGAAAGCCATAAGCTAAGCATTTCCATTTCCATTTTCCATTTCCATTTATTTTTCCATAAACCACACAGAAGATAAGACAAAAATAAAATAAAATAACGTAATACACTAGAAATTTATAATAACTTAAAAAAAGAAGCGAAAGCGGAGATCCGCCGAATGAGACAAACAACTTTTTCAAGAACAAGCAAGATAGACAGTAACTGGAAACTTTAACAATATTTTGTCGATAACATACCAGCCTTTGAAGCCAAAAAGCCTTTAATTACACCAATGATCTTCCATTTACATTAAAGCGGCTAATAAGCGACGATTTCTACCTCTGAGAGTGGAAATGTTGAAATGTTGTCTTGTAAAACATTTTGCGGATCGCAGAACAGCAGTCTGTCCGTTATGTGAAAACTCGAAAAAGCGTGGGAAAACCGAATGCAGAATGCTTAGTCCGTGAGAGAATAGTGAAATCGAATTCGGAAAAAAATGGTCAGGTAGCCTGAATTGCTTTTCTTTCCTCGCCGGGCTCAGGATTAAAGCAAAATCAACAAAGTGTAAGTCCACCATTTTGATTTGTTTGACTGCATTTTCATCCGATTAGCGAGTTAATCCACCTCGCTAGGTGTGTTAAATTTAACCCTTGGTTTAATCCTTGGATAGCGCTAATTGAGCTTCAAGGAACACAATTTAATCGAAGGATAAATTTACTCCGTAGATTAGTACGATTTAATCGTGGGTTAGCGCTAATTGGCTTTTCAACAACCCGGGCCTGCTGATTAGAGAGCTGCCTCGCTCGTTCGCTCCAGGCTCACTCGCTGCGGCAGCAATAAATATGTACCGCCCGCGCCAGAAAGATCCCTCACTTTTAAGGAATTTTGTTTCAAAATTCCCTGTACCACAAAATCTTAAGCTAACCGAAAGTTTTGGTGAGGTGTTCTGTTTATATTGTTTGCCCTTCAGTTTTAAGCTGTAGTAATTTCAAACTACACCAAACGTTAGAGGTGAAAAACATTTTTAAACAAGAAAAAATAATACTGCAGTTAGCGTCTAATCCTGGGTTAACGTTAACCGGCTTTCCAACAAAACGGTCGGAAGTGACTTAGATACTTATTATTAAATTTCTCAATAATAAACGATTAATTTATTCCCAATAGATCTATTACTCTTTCACTAACGACTTAGGAGTAGAGAAGGGAAAAAGAAGGATTGTCGATGTTGAGGTCGAAGGTAGGTCGTATGTTCAACGTTTCGATCTGATACATGCCGTTGATTTTCAAAATACTGATTGAGTGGTGAAGAAAAAACATGTATGTGGCTTGATTTTACTCTTCCATATTTCAATTTTCCTTTTAGTGGCCTTAATTACACAGCTTAACTCAGAAAACGTCGAAGATTGGACAGTCAGCGGATGGAAAATATCTGGTAAAACACAGAGTCATGATCTACCACTGTGACAACTGCCAGTCTAAACCTTTTAACAAAACAATTGACTTTAATTCGTTTAATTGCAGATGGCCTAGCATTGATCAACGAACTATTTAGTGGGCTGTTAGAGAGTCCACTGTTGCTATGGAAACCATTTTACAAGGATGTTGGGTTTTGCCTTCGTTTTAATTTCCAACTTCCTACGAGGTTCGACTCTTCATTGGAAGTTTACATTAAAACACGCCAGGGCAAAATTTTAATTTGGAAGCTGCGTGGTTACCAAGGAAACAAATGGAACAGTGGGACAATCACTTTAAGACCACAAGAGGAAATTCAAGTAAGTCTCCTTATATAATGACTGGCTTAAGTGTTAATTTCATCTTAGTCTGTTATATTCTATGTTCTATAGATCGTATTTCAAGGCCACAGTGCAATGAACGGCACTCCCAGCATACTTGTCGAAAATATCGCAGTTACAACCGAGGCTTGTGCAACGACTCCATCCTACGCGTCTCCAGGTAAAAAGCAAAACGTGAAAAAAAAATCTTTTTCAGCAAAAAAAATGGGTTCATGGAAAACACATCACAACTCAAGAAATTGCTAAGCTGAGATAATTTATGGAAATATCAAGACGACCGAGAACACTAAAGAAGACCTGTTGAACAACATTAACCGTACTCATTGTTTGTGGTGTACCGGTACAGTTGCTGTATCATAAAATGTATTTCAGAACGATGTTGAAGCTTGAGGTAAAATGTCTGCTCTTTATCATTGATAGACTTTAGTTGTGGTCCCAATGAGTTTCAATGTGATAATGGTCAATGCACGAGCTCCACACATCGCTGCGACAACGACATCAACTGTATTGACGGCTCAGACGAGAAGGAGTGCACTTGCCTAAAAGAAGAGTTACCATGTTCTTCAGGGGGTTGTGTTCCATCCAGCAAACTATGCGATGGATTAGATGACTGCTCAGATGGAAGAGATGAGCGCTTTTGTGGTAAAAGTACAATGAGTTCTTGGTTATATTTGGTTGTAGTCTGTTATTCGCGCACTTTCATGGTGTTAGTGATACAATATTATAGACATTACAATAGGTAAAAGGTCTCTTTGATTGACTATATGATTTATATTTCCAATAGTAAAATACCTTCTTGTAAATTATCGCATATGAGGAGTCGTCCCTGGAAAAGACGCAATTGTCTAAAGGAAAAATATACGACACAATCAATTTATTTAGCAGGCTAAATATAAATATAAAACTAAACAACCTCAACAAATCAGTTTAAGAATTGTATGCCGTGCCCTTCTCAATACGACCAAGGTAAATGGCATTTTACGTTTTGCAAAGAAAATTTGTTTAAATTAAAAAGAGGGTGTGAAACATGGCAGGTTACTTCAGTTGTTCAATTTGCAGGGGCCTCATGCTCAGATAACAGGTTTCAATGCGCAGATGGTACATGCGTTCCATGGTCCTCAACGTGCCGACGGGACAGACTTCCAGTTTGTCAAGATGAATCCCACTTGCCTTCCACTTGTGGTCAGTTAAACCTTGCACAACTGTTTAAAAGATCACTTTCAAAACGTCTTACATATATACATGCATACTTAATTGGCTCGTCCCCAGGGGGCTTTTCAGAGTCAATTTTGCCATACACAATTAAAAACTAAGTACACGACAATGATAAAAAAGATAACGGTTAAACAATAATAAAATAAAGCAGTCATTGAGAAGCTTTTGCATGAGTAAGCGCTTGAATTCCGTCACAGATGGGCTAACTTTGAGCGCAGGCTGCAACTCTTTCCACAGAGAGGTCGCTCTATATTGAAGGGTCCTTTGGCCGCTAGCAGTGCGGAAGAGTGGAATGTTTAAAAGTTGAGAGTTTCTGGTATTCCTTGTCGAGACGCCGGATCTTCTGACGAGCTTAGATGTCAAATACTCCTGAGCACATCTCGACATGCACGTAAAAACCAGAACAGCAAAACGAAAATAAAGTTGTTTCCTGTTTAGTAGCTAGCGCAAGCCTTTTAGCAAAGGAGTTATGTGATCGATTTTTTTAGCGCCGCACAAAATGCGGCAAGAGAAATGTGGTAACGTAGATTAAAACTGTTCAATCTAGTTTTCAAAATGCAAACACAATGGTTCACGGTTTATGATGGTCCATACAAAAACCGATAAACTTAAGCTGGTACAGTCAGAATTATAACCTAGCTATATGCCAGCGTGCGCTCGCATTGGCTAATATTTTATGAAAAAGAAATGGATGGTTCATAGAGATGGTTTAGGCTGACGTCATAGTTGGTGAAATTTCGACTTTCAGCGTGTACAATGTCTCGCTATGTTATAAAAGCAATGGACAATGTCTAGCGTGCGTCCATCCAATTCGGGATGCACTTGGATAGTTGGGAGAGCACTTAGGTAGCTTGCGTCTCGAGCATCTCTTACGCTACCTTCGTGCTTTCCCAACTATCTGCGCGCATCCCGAATTGGATGGACGCATGCTAGACATTGTCACTTCCTTAAAAATAAATATGATTGTTTGATCGATCGATCGATTGATCAATGAATCAAACTTGGTTGACAAAGTCTTGGTAATTTTTCAGGTTCAGGTGAATGTCCTTTGAACAATCTCAACTGTAAAGATAACACTTCTGAAACTGACTGTCACAAATACTTCAAAGGCGAGTATTTTGTTTAGTTATTACAAATAACAGTTTAAATCAGAAACCTAGCACAAGTGGCAATGGCTTGGACCCGAGGTATCTTGATTCATTCATCAACGATGCCCAATTTTTTTTAACACTCCCTATCTTCAATTCAATTTTTGAAGTCATCCATACACTTTTCTCAAGTCTAGTGTTATTAGTGAAAATAATCAAAGTTTTATACCTAGACAGTAACTTTGAGAATTTCGAACAAACAAAAAATAAAGATAAACCCGAATTTATTGCGTGTTTTGTTTTTGTTTAACAAAGGTCTCTGTAGCTTTGAAAACGGCTTTTGTGGACTGAAGCAGGATAACAATATGGAAAATCAGTGGAATCTGAATTTTGGGAATACTCCTTCAACAAACACTGGGCCTAGATATGATCACACCACATATTCTCAAAAAGGTAAATTTTTCCTCGTAATAACTCCTTTGGATTGCGTAGAAAGTTGCCTTTACCAGGCAGCTCTTTGAATTTTTTTATCTTTTTGCACAGGTGCTTACATTTATACAGAAGCTTCTAGGCGTAATCAGGGAGACCGCGCACGTTTGATAAGCGAATGGATAGAGCCTAGTACAGTGATATGTCTTCAGTTCTGGTATCATATGTTTGGTAAACATATAGGACAACTAAATTTACTGCAAGCAAGTAATAGTTCAGAGATGCTTGTTTGGAGTCTATCAGGCAACCAAGGAGACAAATGGATGCTTGCACAAGCTACATTACAAGCTAAAGATCGTTTCAAGGTTTGCTTAACTTGATTATTAGGTATAAACAGAATTATGTAATAACCCAAGTTATTCTCGCATTTTGATTGGTTCTCGCCTATGATCTATTAGAATACAGATGCACGATTGACGTCATCATTACAAAGTTTTTCTCTCTGCCGTTTTAAAATGGCGGAAAATTTTTGAGAATTAGGATAATATTTTACGTGACTGGACAAAAGATAAAGTACAAAAAAGTCTTGCCGAGGCAATGAACAGGTTCGAGAAGCCAGAAAACGAAAGATAAAGCCGTTTCTTTTAGAAAATGATGTAGAAATAATTTTCTAGCAGCCTCAGAATACATAGCCTTGCTTTCCGATGCGAATGCTCCCGTCCGTTTTAGCGCACAGCAGTGAGCTAAGTATAGCTAACCACAGCTCACGGTCAACAGTATCGCAGCTAAAATGTGACTCCGACACTATATCAGGCTGATTTGAGAATCACCATCCACAGAGGACAAGAATCTCCACCGTCATTTACGCTCCTTTCATTCAAAACTCGGATCAAATGGCCTCTAGGTTGACCGCAACCACAAGTTTTCCGAGGGTATTTTTTAGACTCCTGTAATTTTCAAGGCAACGTCCAAGATTTTCAGCTCACAGGGCTGCTCCGATGACAAAAACTGACTTGATTTTTCCAGCATTTTCTTCAAGTTTTGTAGATTTTGCAGTTCAATTCTACTTTCGCTGTAAGTTTTCAATCAACGAGGAGCGACGCTCGAGTCAGGTGTGACAGTGACGTGATTTTTCTCGACCAATCACAATTCTTTGCTACGCATAACAACCAATGAAATTGTTTCATTTTGTATAGATCATTTGTATAGAGCGGGGCAAAGGCTGGGTAAAAGGCCGGCTTTCGCGTTATGTTGAAATATTTTGAAACAAAAAAGGCTTTTCGTTATTATATAAAACAAATAGATTCCATGTTGCTGTGCGTCTGATTCAGTAATAGATTACAGAAGACGTCAAAATGTGGTAAGAACATCATTGTACGCCTCGTGTGCCACTTTTTTGTTCTTACCACATTTTGACATTATCTGTGATCTATTACTGAATAGACGCACGGCAAGATGGAATCTATTTGTTAAGCATATCACAGCTTCTGATAGATATATTTAGAAAATAGCCTACAGAAAGAACACGCGCTGTTTGGTTTAAAATCGTGTTTGTATTTAACAAATTATCAGCTGGAGATTTCTGTGATGTGATGGAACTATAGCCTCATAGAAGTAGAGAAGATTTAGTGGTGAACCGTAACGAGTGAGATGAACTGATGAATTATCACACACAAATCGAGAGCATACAACCTAATTGTTTCAGTATAAGTTACTATTTAAACAATAGAGTGTTTCTGTCGAGGAACTATCGGCTGATAGTTGTCCCGCGGAAATTTGATGTTTTTGGTGGTGGTGGTGGTGGTGGTGGTGGTGGTGGTGGTGGTAGTAGTAGTAGTAGTAGTAGTAGTAGTAGTAGTATAAATCTACTAGTTATTCAAAACTTTTTCTATATCTTCCTCACAGACACTTCGAAACACACACAAAAGCGCCCGCCATTTTGAACTCGCAATTACGTTAGCAAGTTACGACTTGTAGCGCGTGACTGGATTATGCAAATAAGAGGTCTTTCATTTATCCTTTAAGTTCCGGTGTCGCTTGATTCTGTAAGCTACGAGAAATTAGATTGTGCCTCACTTTTATGTGTTTATTTTCAGTTTATTTTGGAAAGCATAACCAAAGAAGGAAGTGAAGGAGATATTGCTGTGGACGATGTCACGGTGCTTGAGGAACGCTGTCACCAAAACACAGAAAGGAGTAATGTCATTACAGTTTGATAAAGTGAAAGATTTGGAAACGGGTTTGGAGGAAAGGGGGTTGAAAAGTTGCCCTGGGTATCTGCACTGTAATTGGTGTAACCTGACATTAAGCCTTCCTTAAAAATACATAAAACAAAATGAGTGAAGAATGTGTTTGACTATGTGGTGCTATAAGTGATTTTTCACAGAAAAGTACAGCGGCTAAGGAAGCTCTTCCTTTATTCCTTCAAAAAAAAGTTAGCTCATCCTCGGTGTAAAAACCTGTGACACTCACCAGTACGTAAAACAAAGAATACAAAGAAGTCAACATAATAGACCCTAACCCTAACAATAGCTATAAAACAAAGAAAAACTTCATAGGTTTTTACACCGAGGTAAACCCAAAAAGTTCTGTTTTTATTACTTGAACCGACTCCGAAAAGGGCGTCCACGACTGCTAGTGAAAACTGAAAATGTCCGAACAAAATCGAAAATTGCAATTCACACTATTTCTTACTTAGCTCTCCTGTAGGATAACTTTGACAAAGAACGCACGATGCTGCTGTTTATCGTTTTCTGTTAGGTTTTAACCCTTCCATTACGTTTGATGATTTAGCACCACGCTTCAATGAATTAAGCATAGGAATTTTATTCTGATCAACAGCTGGTCTCAAGAGTCCTCACTGCTATTTCAACGACAATATGTGTAACTGGAAGACGAGTGGATCTTGGATTTTTATCAGCCATAACACAGGGAAAACAGGTTTTTAGAGTGTGTTCATATTATGCAACTCCGTTCATCAACGCGACTTCAGTTTAGTTTGCAACGAAATCTTTACATAAAATCAAGAGAAAATGTGGTGTCTCTTGATAAAATATATTATATTATTTTATTAAAACGATAATTAAAAACGATACTCACTATACTTGTGGAATCACTGGCAGTCAAACGGTTCAACTTAATCTGCAACTGAAAATCTGCTAACAGAAAGAACAGCAATGATGAAATAACTGAAATCCCATGCCGCGTGCGCTGGGTTGTGGACCTAGAGAAGAAAAAAGACAATTTCCAGCAATAAAAATAACTTTATTTCTACGTTTTTCTTCGTTAGGCGGCTTCTTGAGCCTAAAACTAAGTGGCAACAAGCTGGAAAGTACCATAACATCTCCCTTGATTGACGGCAAAGAATGGAAGTGCATGCGCTTTTGGTACAGAATAGGTTTGGGGCATGGTGCGCACTTAAAAGTGTTAATGAGCAGATCAAATATAACACAGCAAGTATGGAGAACATCTCATCGGACCAGCAACTGGAGTTTTGTTCAACTGTCAATAAACACGAATAACATGACAAGGGTAATGATTAATAATGTACTCAACTAAGGAGGCGCCACGCACCTCTCGTAAGGTCTAACAGGATTGGCCGAGAAAACAATAGAATAAACAACAGAAACAATGGCCCTAGTCCTGAAAACAATAGAGGTGGATGATTCCGGGAGCAAATAAAATTAGAGGTTCCGAAGAGGTGCATGACTACTGCAACTAAGTTAAAGATAGACTGCGAGCAGTCTCTCTTTTCCTCATGGGGAAGAACGTAATACAAGTAGACGGTCAAGTAGATGTGCGAGCGCCTAAGTACTTCTGTATCCCTTCCAGATATTATAGTGTATCTAATACACTATAAAAGGGATAAATATACTATGCTACGTTCTAAATACACTATGATAAGGGATACACCAAGTACTTACCTGCGAGCGGCGATGCATGCCGCGAGCTGCTAATAGCGCGGGCGCTAATAGCAGCTTGTGTTACCGCCACTCGGACGTCACGCTTACTTGTTTTGCGTTCATCCCCACGGTTTTCGATCAACAGAGACTGCTCGCAGTTAAAGACAGAAGGCTCCGCGTCCAAACCGAGTAGGCGTACCCATTTACTTTTGACAGGATAGGTAAACATATCAAAGAAAACGGTACTTCTATCTTCCATAACCCTTATCTATCCCTTGTCAGGATTGAGTATCCCCTTTACATGTATACCCCCAAAAAAATCCTTCAATGCATAGGCAGGGTATATTCCATATTAATAATCATCATCATCATCATAATGATAACAATGTCAATAATTACACTTATGTCTTGTTTACGTAACTTTGTTGATCTATTTATTTATTTGTTTGTTTTTTAAGTTGTTTTGTTTAGCCTGCGATGAATCAATGTCGCGCATTAAGATTTTGATAGCTAGTTTCCGATGATCCATGCAGCGACAGCAGCGTTTAGAATTTGTACGGACACTGCCTTTCATAGTAGCACATATATATATATATATATATTTTTTTTTTTTTCCAGATAGTAATCGAGGGAACAAGTTCGGAAACTTCCATTGATATTAATGACGTTTCCTTCAGTAACGAGTCGTGCAGTGAGATACCCTGGGCTCCTTATCAGGGTATGTATCAGTCAAATTAACAAGATTTATATAAGCTGCATCTGGAATAGAGAGATCGCTTGAGGCCTCACCACAATTCATTCTTGTTCCATTAATCATTTGTCAGCCGCAGCCGGCTCAGCGAGCATCTGTGCCTTGAAACCAGTCTCATATGCCCAGCAGACTCGTAGTTAACAATCTTAACCATAATATTGCATCGAAAGATTGCTTCACGTTGTCCGTGGTCAAAATGTATCCCGTGGCAATTGGAAATTCTAGCTAATTCTGAACGGCGAATGGGCGTTGCTCCAGTGTAATTTTTGCCACTTTTGCTTTGTTCAGATATATATAAATATTTTCTACTTCAATTTGTCTAGAATCACTAGCTCCTTTGCTTCCTGCCTGTTCCAAACCCCTGGGAATGCAGGATGGCAGAATCCATGACTCTGCCATAACTGCGTCATCTTACTACCGACGTCGATCAGCGCCTCAAAGAGCAAGACTAAATATGGCTCTACCTGACGCAGTTGTTGGCTTTACAGGAGGCTGGTGTCAGAACCCATCTCAGTACCGTCAATGGCTTCAAGTTAATTTTGGTTACATGGCGAGCATAACAAAGATTGCTACACAAGGAAAACAGGAATTTGATTTTTGGGTGACAGAGTATTTCCTATCTTACAGAAGAAACGCCAGTAGCACCCTGTCACTATATCCACAAAATGAAAATGTAAAGGTATATGTTCAAATTCCAATAACCAATTTCTTTGTATGTCTTGTTGCCTAAATCTACAAGTCACGCAAAGAAATCCTCCGAAAATGGCTTTGAGAGATTTTACTATGTCTTAATTAAATTACGCATGTTTTCCATACCCCCGCGCCGCTGCATAAAAGGCCGATGGGTTTATGTGATGTAAATTTAGGAATCTGAGTCGGTGGTATTGCGAATGCGCGTTTTAAAATAGTGATTGTTCGCATCTTACTGTCTATGTAAAGCATCTCTGGCATTTATTTCCAGAGTTGTTTCCAGGTGCGAAGAAATTTCTTTCAATCTATACTCTGTTTTCAAATTGAAATTGCTTTCTCCAAAATCCTTTGTGCGATATGTCGGTTCAAGTGATTTGAATTTCGTTGGCAGCTTTTATGTGGCGCAGTACACCAACTTCTTTGTACAGCTCATGCTCACGTTAAAGGTCAATCGGATAGATAAAAGAGACAAGATGTACAGTGAAACAAAATCGCAATAAAAACAACATTACGGCCATTTGGGATCAGTGTTCCTGATTAACTGGATCATGGTATATGAAAAGAACCAATGAGCTCACTCTGGGTAAGGATTTATCAGTTTCTTTGATTCAGCGCTATGCAGACGATCCCTGGTCCAAATTATTTTTAAGAAACGCACCTGTAGATTTAGAGCATACCTTGGTTGCATGTATTTCTTTGAGCTTTCTTTAGCGGCGAGGCGGCCAATTGAATTGGATCGGATTAACATATTTGTTTTGTCATATCGTAGCTTTTCCTTGTTATTTGGCTTCAGTTTACATTCATTCTTTACGTACGAAGAACCTCTTCGGAGAGATTCACTTGAATGTCGGGTACGGTGATGATGTATTTTTCTCTTTGTCTGAGGTATAAGAAATGTCTTAAAAAGACACGTTTTGTTTCTCATCGTACTTCGACGCCTTATTTCAAAACCACAGTCACACGGAGTTTGTTTACGATGAACGAGCACGGGATTGCAAATGTGTACTTATATTTGAGCTTCCTGCTTAAAATAATGTTCGTAAAAAATATACTTTTACAAATTACAAGTTAATAATGTGAGAATATTTAGCACGAAAGCTGAAGGCTGATGTTAATATTTTAGTCCTATTAAACTTGTGAGTCGGAACCTGGCGCCGTCACGCAACGTAGTTTGTACCGAGACCTGTTCAATCAGAATAGCATGGAATTTGTCACTGAAATATCTTTCTTTAAAACTCCGGTTGTTGATGAAAAAGGTTGGTTTTTAGAGGTTGAAAGTCAGCTAGGGAAATCATTTAAGGTATCTGTATAAAAGTTTATACGGCGTCGAACGCACTCTCATAATCTTTGATTACTGCTAAGGAAAGTCGGGCTGGACTAGTAAGAGGTAATTTGTTTTGGAAGTTCCACTGCGTTATTTCCGTCCCAGCACAATTTATTCCGTACCATGTGACCGGATCGTGGAAAAGGGCCTATCAATATCGCGTCTTCGGACTCATGAAAACTATTTTCCGTACACACTGATCTCACACAGATAACACTGAGAATGGTTTGTTTGTCCCAGTCACACCGGGGGAACATTTTCGTGACGTCATTAGTGCCACTATCCTTGTTGACCTTGTTAAGGTGAACTGTACAGCGCCGCAAATGATCCCCGACCGCAAATGATCCCCGACCGCAAATGATCC
>CM042754.1:7231311-7246311 GCA_022496165.2 Catalaphyllia jardinei
CACAGGGCAGCAGGCGACTTGTTATTACTGCTCCAGTCTCAAGCCGTATACAGATCACCAAATTGACAGTATGTTACTGGTTACAAGATAACTATGCCACTCTATCAATGAAGTACGCATCAGCCACCGACAGTGCGAAAACACCAGCCTTTAGCATAGATCAGAATTTTACATCTCTAAGACTATCTGTTTACGAAAATACTATGTGAGTATGCTTTTATGCCGCTGCGTAACTGAGGTTCTCATAGGATTAACATAATTGCAATTAAACTGGTGGGTAGAATCCGGCGGGAAATGATGCAAAGCTAGCGAGGAATTACTGTTTGAGGATGGGATACTCCATTTGGCTGACTGCGTCGATCAGATTTTACATTGCCTCCAATGAATGGATGTTATGGAAGAATACCAAGTTTGCCATATTTGGAGCTTCATGGCATTTTCAGATATGACCCTTTTTGAAGACTCACTGTCCGATGTGTGGTAAATGCTAGTCATCGCAGGGTTACCCCCAGTATTAAGCTCGCCAGAACCTATTCATACACCTGGGTGTAGAGAAGCACTGTGAGAGTAAAGTGTCTTGCCCAAGAACACAACACAAAGTCCCCGGCCAGGACTGGAATCTGGACCACTCGATCCGGAGACTAGCGCACTAACTATAAGGCCTCTGCGCCTCCCACACACCTACTTACAATGATGTTATGTTCTAAGCTTTCGAGAAGCTTAGTTTAGTCAAGTAATTTATCAAACAGAAAAGATCGTGTTTGAAAGTTGAAAATACGAATAAAACTAGTAAAATCTAGAATCTATGCTGTTCAAGATCTATACACTGTTACGCTCATGATTTCCTTTGTTTAAACTCGATGAATTTTCAATGAGTGTGAGAAGTAGATATAGTATATATTTTATCGCATAATTTTACTATTTCGTGTTGTAGTTCATCACCCATTTCAGTCGAGAGACACATCTGGCATCATATATGTGTTTCCCTGAGTTATCAACATGGATTTTGGAAAATTTACCAAGATGGAAAAATGTTTGGTTTTAACAGATTGCTAAGCGCTGAACCGACAATATCAGGTAAATTATTCATGTAATAATGATATTTATACAACGCTGTTCCTTATGTTCTTAGTGCTTTACACACAAAATACGGTAACTTAAACCCTTAATTGCTTTTATTTTAAAATACAACCATAAGAAATCGTTTCGAAGAACAACAATTCAATTATTTTAGCCCCTAAGCAGATAGAGATTTTAATCATAATCATTTTTTATAGCATTCAATTTTTTTTCGTGTTGGTATCTCTTTATACCCATAACTGATCCACGCAGTGCCCAGTCTGCAATTCAGGCGTGTGCGTGGTCTACAATTCAGGCGTATTTTCGGCGAGCGAGTGCATTTTGATTGGTTGCGCACCATCCGTTTGAGTTCGGAACTGAATAAAGAAGGTTTGAAGAGCGCCGGAAAAGCGCCCTATGGAGGTGGAAGTAGGCTAATTCACTAGAGAGAGGGAAAGGGTCTTAAGGGAATTGTCTTGTGTTTCTTTGGCATGGAGTAAAGTTTACTTATTTGATGCAGGCCTTATCCATAACTGAAATGATTGATACATGTTCAAACCCCAGTGCTCTACTGTTCATTTCATTTCAGTTCAGTTCATTTTATTTGCCTTTATAAATTATACTTATACCAGTTACAAAAAACTACTGTACTACTCCTTGATGGCGGCCCAGTTACTCGAACAAACTATCTAGATTTCACGAGTAAAGGGGGTAAGTTTCTAAAGAAACTGTGGTGCTGCGTCGGTGGGAGTATTACAAGATAATTTGGTTTTATCAACTGAGTTGATAATGTGAAATTAGCTACCGTAAAGAGAGTCAGAAGCCGACGAAGGGCTAGCGCTCGAAACGTCAGCTTCTGACTCTCTTTGCGGTATCTAGATCTCAACCATAATAAACGTCTGCACTGCAGGCTACGGCAAACCCATTGGGTCACAAACACTGTGTGACATGTGGCTTGTTAATTTCAGGAACAGGAGTTGTAACTATGATTTTCCAGCAACATAACCAGACATTCTCGTCAAGACTAACCGGTGTTAATATGTGGAACCATGACATTGGAATGGAGGAAATCCGTCGTTTTTCTCTTGGATGTGGAGTAGAAACTGGAAATCTCCTGAGCTGGTTTGACTTGAGCAATAAAGTTGCCCTACCGGTTCACCTGAAGAAATTAAAAGGACCTTCTTGCACATATCGTGAAGGTAAATGTGTATCTGTTCTTGTTTCTGTCAGAGAAAAACCTTCTGTTAACTTTTCAGGCGCAACGCCTGAAAAGATAATTCAGTTAATCATCTTTTGCATAAGGCAGATCTAACTACGGGTGTCTGAAAATAAAAACACTTTAAAATGTGGCATCTCATAACAATATAACTTATATTAAGAGAGATTAAGTGTCTTGAGAAGAAATAGTGCACAATCCACCATTAAATCAATGGAAGTGGAATTTACGTGCATGCAAGATTCCTGGGTTCCATGTAGAATCTACTCCCCTGGAGATAGTTCTGGGATATTGGAATATTAAACTTAACCTCTTTTTCATATAGGTTTCATGGCAGTGATAAGTAATGGTAGTGAAGGAAATGCTGTATTGGTGAGTCCGTGGTACAACAGGTCTGCAGAGGGATTTGGAAAATGTCTCCAGTTCAGATTTGTAATGTTTGGACCAGGTGCAGAGGCATTGAAGATTTATCAAGAACTGGAAATGGGTCCGAGACAAATTTGGAGAGATTCGAACAACAACGTTCCATTTTGGCGTTACGGACAAGTTTCTCTGACGTCTGTTGCACGGCACAAAGTAAGAGTGGAACACTGTAAAACTGTTAGTTTCCCTTAAGGGGTCTAAAATATGCCTAAATTCATTGCATATTAACGTTACATCAGTAGCAGAAGACAGTCGATTGATGTTGTTAAGGAATGGTACACAAGTTGCTTTATAAAGTAGTATCTTTGTTTGCCGGGACATAAATAAGTAGAAAATTATCTGCACCTGATTAACCTTCTCTAAAATGCTTGAAAAGGATTGAATCCCCGTTTATGCACTTCATATTTCACATTATTTCATAGCTTATAATCAAGGGAGAGGTGGGAGGACTACCTGGCTACATAGCTATTGGAGGTCTTTCTTGGATTGATGGTTATTGTGAAGGTCAACCTGACTTTGTGGATAATCTAGGTAAAGGTCGACCTAGTAAGCTTACCTATTGTGACTTTTTTTATTTCCTTATACGTATACGTTCCTTGGATAACGATTGTCCATTGTATGTTATTTTATCTAGCCTGCAGCAAAACACTTATAGAATCATCTGGTTTCATCTTATCACCCCAATACCCTGGATTCTATGCCCCTAAGTCGCATTGCACCTGGTTAATCACGGCACCGGAGAGACATGTGATACGCCTTGAGGTAATCAATTTTCAACTGGAACACGATCCTCGCTGTGGCACTGATTACCTGGAGATAACTGATGGAAGCAATTTCCAGGAACAAAGTTTGGGAAAATTTTGCGGGGAAGAAATTCCTGCTCTTATCGAGTCACGGAGCAATACAGTAATGATTTCTTTTAGGTCTGACATAGACATTCAAGGAAATGGCTTTAAACTTCACTATTCCCTTAGAGGTAAGTTCACACTTATTCGTATCAGCTATTTTTCCATAGGTTTAAAGTCATGGTCAACATGATACAAAAGGCAGGAATAATATTCGTTATTTCATAGAAACAAATAATTTTTGATGTGTCAGTGTACCTGTGACTGTTTTTGGCTGTTTCAGTGAGGTGCTTAATTTCTGGCAATAGAACATCCGTGAATCGGGAGAAAAAAAAAATAATAATAATATACGTAATTGGCCACTCCCCGTCGGGGCTTTTCAGGACCAATGCAAACAAACAATGACAAATTAATATTCAAAATAAACATAACCAGGTTAAGAATCCCAACTGGCGGGAGGCAGACCAGTTGGCTGTTTACAAGCGTAACCGAGAAGTTGAACTCGGGGCTTCCGAGAACAACACCAGCAAGCGGTCAGAACGGGATTTGAACCCGCGACCTACGGATTTCAAATCCACCGCTCTAACCACTCGGCCACGCTGCCTCCCCTAAAGTAAGAAGCAGTGGATATACGTTGTTTTCATTTCACTGATGGGGAGGGGGGACTTATAACATGAAAATAACATGGAAACAAAATTGTGATTCTCTTCGACTAGCCAAAAACAGTACAAAAGTCAGTTGTTCTGATACTGCAACGTAGTACTCTCAGCATTACATGCAATATGTATGCAACAGTCGGCACAGGTTTGGAAAATATACCTTATGACATGGAATGTGCGCGGCTCGTTAACTCTTGCCATAAAGTCCCGCCGTTTCGTTTTTATTTCTTTAAGGTTATTGTACCTCTCTGGCAAAGTCGGTTTACTAACCTCAAGAACATGTTTAGCGACGTTCTCGTTCCCGTTGTAGTTTCCTTATAGGCATCGTCCACAATACACTGGAAAACATGAAAAAGAAAGCTTTATTTCTACGGTTTGGCCCACTGTCCACACTTATCCGTCACGAAAACGGAGTTTTTCGAAACCGGAGGAATTTTCGTTTCCGTGTGGACGGAGCTTTGAGAGAAAAATGTAGTCACGTTAATCACGTGATTTCCCTTCCCGAGCGGTTTCCAATATGACCGATGATTTTTGCGATTTTAAATCCCTCTGGCCTAGTGTAAAAAACATTTGATGCGTTTTCAGTGTGAAACTTTCGTTTTCAAATTACTTCGGCGTAGTGTGGATCGACCATAAAATCCCTGTTGGAGCTCAGTTGGAACGTTGTGTTTATTGTGCAAAGAGCTACTTATCCAGCCCTACAGGTAATTACTGATTCTAAGTAGTAGTGCAAGCAACCGAGGTCCATAAGCAAACAGATTTGTTTTTAAAGAAATTGTGGGCATGGCATGCGTGGGAGGTAAAGGTACGGAAATAAAACACAAGGCAAATCAATCAGCTATCAATCAACTTAAAGTTGTTAAAAGTACATTCACCGTCATAGCAAGTTCGAAACGTCAGCTTCTTCTCGGTACAATGGTCAGGGATTCAGGAGATGCACCACTAAGGGATGGCGTTACTGAGTTCTCAGTTTGCAGAATATCAATTATGTTAGAAAGCCACATGTAATGATTTCAGGGGTGGTACGCACCCCCCCCCCCCCCCCTACACCCTCCCCTTCGATCCGTCTGATGGTCTATGTTCCTTTAACAACTTCAAGTTGACTAATAGCTAAACAATTTGTCTTGTGGGTAAATATGTAACTTCCAATTCCTCATTTCAAAATGGTGTGCTCTTACAGTTCCAACTTTCTTTTTCTATTCTAAGACAGTTGATCTATTTCACCAATACGTCTTGGAAAACCCTCTTCCTTCACGTTCCTTGCTTTCTTTTTGTTTGTCCACAGAACAAACTGAAGACAACATATGTGCAAGCAAAAGAGGTACCTCAGATCTTTGCGGTGGTTGTTTAGTTGTTAAGGGAATTGAGAATTTGAGTGAAGTCACAATGTATAGCATTTCACTGACATTGCAAAGGTCATGTGTTCAAGTTGTTTAATCAATCATCAAAATTGCAGGATAACTTGTGCTCATTGTAAATCCACAATTTCCTTACTTTTATTTTTTCCACATGAGTCAGTTTTAGACTCGTTGCTTTGTTCATGACTTTACTGCAGATTGCCCATCAGGCTGTTCGTGCTACAAGATCAGTAACATTCCCGAAAAATTTGCGATAGAAGGTCTTGACCTACGAACTGTTCCGAAGAGTATGCCTTCCTACACTACGGCGCTGTAAGTCACAATTGTGCTACTCAGTGGCAGTGATTTGTGTTATATTGCAGTTGTTAAAAACGAAGTGTAAACAGCAAACTCCAAGCACTTTGCTTGGTCTTGTGTAATACCATGTGCTCAATAATCTGTAACCAGTTGTGTAACCTCTTGCAGGCGTTCAGTTAGTTGGGGCATAACGCGGAAAACGACCAACTGACTGAAAGCCTGGAAGAGGCTACCAGTTGTGTAATAAGATTGCAATGGTTGTAATCCTTTTCTAGACTTTTTGCGAGCAACAGAATAAACCAGATCAAGGAGAAAGCTTTCTCGATGTTACCACTCGTGGAATACATGTAAGTTATTGGTTACTACGCTTTTTTGTTAGCTCTTGGCACTTATTAACCGAGCTTAGTCGGTCTGTATGGGAGAGTCTTGACAGAGGTCGATCGACCGAGGTCAAGATTCTCCCATGCAGACCGACTAAGCTCGGTTAATAAGATGTTTATTATATGGCGCAAACAAGAATCATGCAATTCGTTTAATGTAATTGGTTTGTACTTACTGACATTTTGCTTGCGAACGGCGATGAGCTGAATTTAATTGTAACAAAGTTGGCTCGTCTTCTTTAATTTTTTTCCATCAGGCTTTTTGGCACTTCCATGAATAAATATTCTTTGACGAAAATACAAATAGTCAATTATATATTTTTTTTCTTTTTTATTGGCATTCCTTATTATTTCTTGTATTTCCGGAGTGAAACGGGTATCTGCCATTTCTTCGACAGTTTTTTCCTCCTCGCCGACGCTTGCCAATAAATCAGATGATAACCGGGATTCCTTGAATTAATCAGAAAGCTAGACTCGTGTTTTGTAAGGTTGACAGCGCACCTTTGTTACTTCGTGATTTTTGGAATGTTTCCACAGTATCATTAACGAAATATTGAAATACCGTCCACTTAATAGTTGATTCCCGACTTATTTGCAAAACTCCCCAAGACTTTATTTTCTTTATTTTCCGTTTATTTTCTGTCGGATTTTAACGGTTTTTAGTATCTCTATAAAACATAGATACTAGTTATCTCTATAAAACATAGATACTAGTCCCCGGTTTTTACGATTCCGACGAAATCGAAACAAAAGTCGGGGACTAAAAAAAGTACTAAAACCATAAAAACTCGTTATTCGATATAGACACTTTTAATTATTACCTGTTAGATATTTCTAGAGAGTAACTTACAATTAATCGCTTGTTCCTTTTATATATATCAGTGACCTCAGCAAGAATGTAATTCTGGTTCTGGCGGATTCTTCATTTCAAGATCGGGAAAAGTTAAAAACCATGTAAGCCGATTTACATTCTAAAATTTCGCTTGTTACTTAGTTAAATGAAAGTCCACAACAGACCGTCGCTTTCGTAATAATACAGTTCAAAATGTGCTTTCCTGAGCCAAACTCCCGGCAACATTTCATCCCAATATGTTGCAGCATTGCTAGACACAACGTGGTCGTCACTGAGTTTGGCATTGCAGAAACATGTTGGTTGGTCAACGGGATAGCCAAACGAGTGCCACATTGTTGCTTCCGTTTTATCTGTCACAACTAAGCAAGAAGTGTACCGGGAGTCTGGGGTGGATGAAACTCATTCATTTATTTGGTATACTTATGTTCGTTCTTACATTCCTTCAGAAAATTAACTGGAAACTTTATCAGGAAAGTGACTCCAAATGTCTTTTCTGGGCTAGAGAGTCTGGAAGACCTGTAAGTAATGTATTGATTACTACTATCATACAACTTGTTTCTAAGGTAATTGTAAGTTTCAATATAATGAAGTAATTTACACTGGACTCTACAAATCTCGAGATCCCAAATGAGTAAGAATATTCAAGGAAGGGAGAAAAACTCACTTAACTTCCCTTAGTTTCAGTGTAGCCCTTGAGGAAGTTCTGTCTAGTTCTGTCTAACCGAAATATTGGGCTTTAAATTTATCATGTTTAGCCGTCCGCTCAGCCTTTCAATTGGTTTTATAGTAGAGATTACGATAAGTTAAAAAAGATCCAAATCCAACATAACTGGTTAGGATGGGTTAAATGGTACAAAAGACTCAATTTTCAAAAAATAATGAAGACTATTATTGTTTCAGCCGCAATTAAATACGTTTTTACTAGATACGACAGAATTTAAAATGTGGAGAAACGTAATCTCCTCTGTTAAAATTAATTACAGTTTGCCTTATTGAATACCACATGCAATACCCCTCTTGACATACAGCATACGTATCGGAATGGTATTTTAATTTTGCTGAAAATTAATTTGGTTAAAACACCTCTTTCGAAACTCAGTGACCTGGGAGAGAACCTGTTAACAGTGATTCCAAAGGGAGCATTCAGCCATGTGCCCAGCCTTAATGTACTGTGAGTATAGTAATAAATCAGTAATTATAAACAATAATTGGATGAGGTTTTTGTGATATCGGGAATAATCAAGGTCGAGGCAAGTGTAATCACCCGAGGCCGGAGGCCGAGGCTGATTACACTTGCCGAGACCTTGATTATTCCCGATATCACAAAAACCTCATTCATTTATTGTTTTATTATACATTGTTTTATGGAAAATATGTGTGAAATGCAAGTAGATTTTATTTGTGCCTCTAAAATTACAAGGACAAACGCACCAAGCGGCCGCTTCTTTCGAAACCATTCAAGTGCTCGCGCTCATTAGCCAAAGGTGTATTACGCATGTACACTGCGCGAGGTATAATCTGTACATATAATTGGATAGGAGATTATACCCTAATCATGCTTGTCCACAAAATCACGTGAATTCTCAAAATAAGCAGGGGGCTCTTGGCCAATCAGAATGCTGATAGTGAGTACAATGTCTAATAATAAGACTTAACATCATGGCAAGCAACTTTGTTTATAAAATAACTGACATACTACGCGCGCTCTGATTGGTCAGAAACCTATCGTTTATTGAACCGGTAAACACTTAGTTTCCGATACTCAGCAATACGAGAGAACTAGACAACTCAAATCACTGGTGAAAACATAACGTTTAAATTTTCGGCTTTCACTGGCTGAGATATCAAAAACACAATCTTTGAATTGTATAGAAATTTGTAAAAAAAGAAAAGAATCAGAATTTGGTCACCTTATAAATGGTTATTTTTTTAAAATTTCCATGGCCAAAATTATGCGCCGATTCTGTTTACGCTTCAGTTTAGAAAAAAAAATAAGCGTTTTCAGTGCTTCCATGGTCTGTGGAGGACACAGTTCTGTCTACAGCTGGACTTGAATAGACAACAAAATGGCTGTTTTTAACAAAATAGCGCCCCTTTCTTTGCGTTTTCGAAGTGTCCGTGAAGAGAATTTTGACAAAGTTTTAAACGACTAGATAGTAATAGCTATCAAATAGATTCCATGTTGTTGTGTATCTGTTAAGTATTAGATCACAGATGACGTTAAATTTGTGGTAAGAACAACCAAATGGCACTTGGGGTGATAGCCCATTATGTCTCTTATAGTTCTCTTCACATTCTAACGTCCTCTGTGATCGATTACTGAACAGACGCACGACAACATGGAATCTATTTTACTTAATAAAGCTAAGGACCAAAAAAAAGTTTATGGCGTCATCTGTACGTCTATCCTCTAATAGTAAACTATTTAAAGCGATCTTACCCGCACTCCTATTGAGGTATGGAGGTCTGGCGGCTACCTTCAGATGAAAATATACAGAACAGTAAGCACTTTGACAAATTGGGAGGAGAGGTAAAGGGCATCCGAAGGTGGCTATTGGGAAGGAGTACAGGTTACAGTGTATAAAAGGAGATACATGTAGGAGACGCCTCACAGAAAATGCTTGAGTCTTCTATCGAAATGATAATGAATGCATTTGAGGAATACCTCTTATATTCGCTTGGGTAAGACCGCTGTAAATAGTAAACTATTTACAGCGATCTTACCCGCACTCCTATTGAGGTATGGAGGTCTGGCGGCCACACAGGGATAATACTAGAACACAAGGTATTACGAATAGCCAGTCCACTAAGCAGCAGTCTCAAAAGAAAATCCCCAAAAGTAAAACCCGGAAGAGGAAAAACGTCAAAAGGGAAAAACAAAAGGTGAAAGGGGAACCTTAAGAAAGAAGTAGACGTTTAGGGAAGGACGTAGCGGGAAACGCAGTGACGAAAGTCATTAAAATCGTGATAAACACGCGAGGCTTCTTGAGACTGAGGCAAGTAGGAATCTGAAGCAAGCAGGTCACAGGGGGCCCCAGCCCGGAGGACATCGGCCAACTTAAGGTAATATAACGCAGTTTTTGAGTTCGTCCAGCCAACATGCAACATAACATCTGCCAGTGGAGAGCCCGACAGGGCTAAGGTAACAGCGCAGCCTGAACGAAAACTATGAAGGGTTTCGCCATTGTCAATATGGGCATCCCGCAGATACTTTTAAGGTGGGATTCAGCCGCAGAGCTTAAAAGTGGCTTGTTGACAATGTGGCCCTGTTGATTAGTGGCACGAAATAAATAGCCACTGGAGAGACTAATTCCCAATTCTTGAGCGATTGCTACATAAGTCTCAAAACCCTTAATAGGGCATAAAGTGGGATGAGGATGACGGCGCATTCCAAAAATATTGGGGGCGCCATCCCTAAGAGTCTTTCCCCATATGTGATTGAACAAAAATCCATTATCATCTGGGAAGCGAGCGATTTCAGGTGTTTTGACCTTCCCTAGGTCACCTCCTCTATCTCCTGAGAAGAACAGGGTCTTGAAGAATGCTTGATCTCTAGCAGTAATAAAAATGTCGGTCGGCGTTAGAGAAGTGAGGAGAAGACGCTTTTCAAGATGACGTGAGAGTAAGAGTAACTTGTCCAGGAAATGGGGGAGGCTTGCTTGGGAGTTACCCGAGCCTGAAGCTGGTCAGCGGTAACTTCCTTTAGATACTGCTTGACCAGAAGATCAGTAGCTGGATAAACCGAGCAAAAGAGTTCGGTTCCAGTCTCCTTGGCGTCCAGCATCGGAAAAGATAGAGCGTAGTTTTCCAATATAGGAATCCATCGTGGAATACGCAAGACGCAAAGGGCATTGACAAAGGGAGATGCCCCGTTGAACAAGATAAGGGCGTCCGGACTTATGAACTTGCGTCTTACCCTTGAGATCCTTAAACACCAGGAACCGACAAACATCCAAGGGGGTAACATCGAAAAGGCTTTTGTTGGCCTGGCAAAGCAAAAAGGAAGAAGCTTTCGAGTTCAGTCTTTAAGGACTGCTTCTGCTTAGAATAGGCTGTTGTCAATAGCAGAGAGGTCAAAGGTAACGGGCGTCGAGACTAGATTGTGCACACGTCACCTTGAATAACCACAATTCTAGCAAAAACAGAAGGTATGGTCGTTGGCATAACGGCAAGTTGGGCATGACACGCAAGGAACAAATAAGCGAGGGACAGGGGGAAGGCCCTAAAGAGAAGAAATCAGCGGTAATGAAAAAAGGAGAAAGTAAGAATTATAAACAGTTGAATAAGCGAGAACTCCTTTTATTAGATAACAAAATAGAAGTCTACTTCGCTGAATACATAATTCTATTTTGTTGTTGTTGTTGTTGTTGTAAGGAATTATAAGAAATTGGTTAACAATGTTGTAAGAACGTTGCAAAGGAAGTTAACGAAACTATTTCATGGCAAAACTATGCGAAAAAACCATAAGTCCCAGGGAAGGGGCCAGAATAAAGAGAAACCATGGGGGGAGGGAGAACAAAGTATATCCGGTGTTCCTCGAGGTGCCAATAGGAAAGAGGGAAATAATTGAAGTAGAGGCCACCAAAATTTACGAGGCCGAACGTCAGGAACAACAAGAGTGCAAGGGATAGACTGGGTTTTAGCAAAGCGCAAAACTTGAGGAATGAGTACAATGGGAGGGAAAATGTAAGGATTAGAAAACAGGTGACTGTGATTAGCTCGAAGCTGAGCAAAAACATTGACCCCAGAACAACCAGGAGTTGGGTATGGAGAAAAGAAAGGAAGTGGGGAGCCATCCAAAGAGCATTGTACATTTGACGGCAAAGCCATCAAATCTGTAGAGTGACCAAACTTCGCCTGAACGTGCGACCAGGCAGACGGGGATAACTTGGCATCCTGCAGATACAAACCTCCCGAAGGGGGATCCGGAGGATTAAGAAGAGAAGGAATATAACAAAAGTTGAGATGAATATTAGTTCTTGTGACAATCCAAAACAGCTTCTTAAGAGCGTTAGAAAGGGCATGTGACTTTGCACCCTGAGACTGCCAATACCTAATGAGAACTTGGCCATCAGTAAATACGTCTATCCAGCTGTCACGGAAGGACAAGGCCTCTAGAGCATTGACAAGGGCTAATGTTTCCTTGACATCTATGTGAAGACCGCGTTGATCTGCAGGCCAGTAATCGCGGATCATGGCGTCATGGGCGTTGGGACCAAGGGTGCACGCCCAAGCGAAGGAAGAAGCATCAGAACATAATTTAACTTGATGATGGAGCTCTTGGCGCCAAGGAAGGTAACCAGTCCAAGTTTCAAGGAACAACCAATGTTGAATTTCGTCTTTTAAAGAACCCGAAATAAAAATTGGACGAGAAGAGCGGAGACCTTTTACAATAGCAATGTTGAGCTCATTAATGAAGAGGCGAGCTCCCGGGACCGCAAGGGCAAAAGACATGTACTTCCCAGATAAACGCTGAAGGATATTGAGGTCTGTGGAGCTACAGCTAAGAACATGGCGGGTGAGGGAGAGACACTTCTGCTTCTTTTCCTGGATAAGAAAAAAGGCCTGACGAACCGAAGCTACCAAAAAGCTAAGGTAAGGGACAACCTGCTTAGGGGTAAGGGTGGATTTTTTAAGGCCAAGAAAGTATCCCAAACTAATGAGGGTGTGACAAACTATAAAAATGGCGGATGATGCCCGAGCAAGGGATTTCTCCAGTTGCGAGGAGAAGGGAGCATAGGCTGGAGCCTTGATGGATAGCTGGATTTCCCCTGTGTGGCGATCATCGATGTACAACGAGCAAGGTATAAGAAAAGGGCGAAAGTACTGAGAGGCGAGAAGCCCAATAGAATGGTAGATGTATGCCGAGGATTTCCAGCCAAGGAGTAGAGTATTACTAGTAAAAAACCATCCACCTCATTGAAAACCAAACTAGGTACGACTCTCTGGGCAAAGCAAAACATGATCGTACCCGGATTTGTCATCACATACTGACTGGAAAGAAGAAGGGGTAACATAACGCGGTAGACTAGAAAGAGAATCCAACTTAAAGGGTGTGTCCTTGATCCATAAATTGAGAAAGCGATTATCATTGCACAGACGCGGCTTTGACTCTTCCACTGTTAAAAGTAAAACCAGATAAGGGGAGTCAACGTGACCCACTTTTCCCCAAAGAGAGATTGCTCCGGATGCTAGGCGAGCGATAATAGTGTCCGAGATAAACTTAGAAAAGGGTTTACAAGAGATGGCATTAGGAAAGGTCTTACGCGGGGGAAAAGCAGAGTCAAAGTTTTCCCCCTTATTTTGGCCCTTAAAGGGTTGAAAAAAAAATCGTGTTTGTCAACACAGTTTTGATCCAATGCAAAATCCTGGGAGTGAGTTCGAACGGAGCACACGTGAAGATACGTTTCCAGGCAGGAAGGCAACTGTGGAGATAACCTGTGACAAAGGTTTCCGGATCCCGAAACGCAAGCATAGAAGGATCTCCAAGGGCATGGCCATGAAGAACTGCTTTCAGAAATTCCAGAGAGACATGGCAATTGTTATCTGTCATCCCCTGAGCCATCTCAAGAGGTGAGTTATCAAACTTGACCCAACGTACTGAAGGTCTGGGTACGCTTTCTGGGTTGAAATCAGGAGTAACTTCCCATTCCGAAAAGGTATAGCCGAGTTTAAAGCGCTTGGCAGGGGACTAAAAGAAAAGAGAAAAGTGAAAAATTAAGGGAGGAGATGGCCCAAGGGATAACAGCTTTGAGCCTCAGTAATCCGAGAGGGAATTAGACTCCCTTTTAAACCTGTCATCCTAGAGCGGGGCGCAAACAGGGAGAGAAAGAAAATTAATAGACTCTAGGACAATATAATTTTATTAACCAGCAAATTTAGAGGGAGATACAAGAAATAAGAGAGATCTACCTATTAACGCCACGACCGCGCCTAGAATACGGGGTGTAGCGGTTTACAAATTGGATACGACGAAAACATCTATTTGCGGAGTGGCCAGGGATGCCACAATAGAAACATACGAGACGCTGAAGTCTGGAGGACCCTCTAACTGAAGAACCAGGCAGATCTTGATTAATGGAGGGAACTCGGTGAGTGGGTTCTAAACGAAGCGACTTGTCCACCTTTGAGATGCGGTCTAAAACCTGCGTATATTCTTTATCGGCAAACAGAGCAATAAAGAAGCTTGAAATACTTTATTCGACTTGTGAAGGTGACTTCATAACGTCTGAGAGGCAACGGCAAGGAACGACACTTTTGAATGGTTGACTTGCTTTGCCTGCGAGGCCAATGATTCAGCCAGGGACAGTGCAGTGTACTTGTCGAAATCGGCTACGTTTCTGTGGCCGTACGTGGATGGACGGGTTATTTGGCCCTCGGCATCACCCTTCTGATGGCTTTCGAGAAGCCCAATAGGTTTTTAGCTGTTGGATAGTATCAGTCTGGCACAAAATAAAGAACAAAGGAATGTAAAGAAAATGATTTATATGCAACGAAAAGACATTGAACTCACTGAAACCGTTCAAATTTTGTAAGTGTGAATTTGGATATAGGTGTCACGCAGAGAAACATTTGCATTGCAGCAGACACAAACAGTATCTAGAAAGCAAAGAATAAGAACATGTAAAATAAAATGATATGAACAAACTGAAGCGCGATCGGCGAGGAGAAAACAGAAGATCCAATACTTGAGACGGAAGATATTCTAACATCGGAAATGGAGTAAAAAATAATACAGCATCTTTAGCGGGAAAAACAAGCGAATAAAACTCCAAGGTAAATAGTAATATGAAGTCTCATACCGAGAAATAGACAAAATAAACATAAACAGTAAATAATCGTATTTCCAGCAAAAACATGAATGTACAAATCAGATATCTAGTGCTCGAAAACATCTACAAACCGATATC
>CM042754.1:7251311-7264463 GCA_022496165.2 Catalaphyllia jardinei
AAAATTTTCCAGTCGATAGAATTTTTACTGCAGGCAGATAATGAGTTACTTGTGCCAGAAATGCAAAAAGGATTGGGGTCACCGTCTTTGTTTCAGAGATAAAGCGTGAGGTAAACTATACTGATTTCGAAAAATTGTCCCCTATAATTGAGCACGGTCTACAGGGGTTTATAGTTAAAAATATCGAAGGTGAATCAACGGAGACAAACGATCTTAGTCATATTTTGTAGAAGTGGGTCTGTTGCGTAAATAATTCCAACGTTTTCACAAAATTGAACCCTTTAAGAGGCATTTGAAACCGCCGTACAGATGCACGAAGAGCTAATAAGAACGGAATTCGATGGTGCATTTTGCCAAAAATTCAAACTTCTAGTCGATAGATTTTCTTCATTTTTCCCCTAAACGTAGAAAATCAGTAGAGAAAATGATCCATCGAAAGAAAAATTGTGGTCACCGAACGTCCAAGATCGTTAAATCCAGGCAAAGCTCTAGCAATGGCCATCTGCCCTATCATTTGTCTATTTTATGACTTAGCGCGCGCGCTCATGCATGACGTGGCATGTGAATGCGCGTGCGCAGTAAGGATGCGCAGAAACAATTAGCGCGAACGTCCTTAAGGGAAGACATGTGAAAAAGCTGATTAAAAATGCTGGTATGGTCCATTTAAAGAAACTGTATCGAGACTCCTTAAGTCTTTGAAGATGTTTTAAAACAATTCAACTTCTTGTACAACAATATAGCGACTTTTAGAGGAACAATAACATCTACAAAAGCTGTTTCGCAAAGAAGAAGAATTAAGCCGCCATAGATGACGAATGTTGTAAGATTTCCTTATAAAAGTTGAAGTGCACGTGCCGAGTCACTGAAAGGCTGATTTAAACACATCGTTAATGATGCGGCCAAGAACAAGTTTAATCATAACAATTACAATTTCCTCAAATGTGATTGGTGCATAAACTGCTGTATTCTGCTCTAATTAAACTGCAGTTATAAACGGACAGTGTAATTGGACAGTTGGCTGTAATCACACAGTTACATGAGCCAATCATTTTGAAGTCTCTCCACTAAATACACCAATCACAACATTGATTATAATCACTATAGTAACCAATTCAAGAGACTGATTTTGTAAAATTGTGGAGTTTTAATTAGTGTCCGGTTACTGTTTCGAAATAAACTTGACATCCACATTTTTAATTATGATATTTACAAAATGACTATTACAAGCTCTTTTTCAAATGAAATTTTACTGTTGTGGGAAAGTGTAATTGTTATGATTAATTGCTAACAGGACATTGTGTCGTCCAATCAGTCTGTAATCATACTCGTGTGTATGATTACAGACTGAACTGGACGACACGATGTCCTGTTTACCATTATTTATCTGAATTTGAAATCAATGTCAGTATTGTTTTAAAACTTAACTCATGACAAACTCGACATTCTTGACATTTACTTTATTGACCGAGCGTGAGGTCAAGATTCCAAAACGGAATCGAAGCCATTAAATACGCAAAAAGAAGCCAATATTCAGCCATCTTGACCGAACAGGGTTGGTCAATAAAGGATTTATTACATGGGATAAAGAAAAATAAAATAAAATAATTTTCCTTAAGGGATGCAACGCATAATCCCAATCGGCAATGATAGCGTGCGTCATCTTACATGCTCAGATAACCAATCTGCCACAGGGAAGGGTTTTGTCTGCTCACGGAACTAGTCATTAGATTAGAAAGTTTTACGGCGAAAGCAGTAAAACGCAGTTAATGGAGCGTGACGTGCAAACCTCGGAAACAGTTAGTTGTTGTATTTAACTATGTTAGAACGTGGTCAAATATTATGTTTGGCACCCACAGAGATTAAGGGACATCCTTGAATGCTTTATTGTGTCAAGTGTTGCGAAAGATCGTCTAGTCTTATCGCAATATGATCTGCATCATGGTAGTTTTCTATTGGTTACACCCATAGTTGTCTTGCTATAAAAGCGCCATTACTCATTACTTTCCTTCGGTGGCGTGCCTTACTCAGTAAGCTTGGTTCAAAGTAAAGAAAATTCCCACCCTCTATCCCTGTGTGGAGGATAACTTGTTTGTCAATAAACCTGGGGGTCACCTCCTTCGCGATTGGTGGTTAAGTCTTTGGGAAGCGACTACCCCCAAGCTTTGGGCAGTGTTTTTCCCCTTTCATTTGTGCACCTGCCAATAGTCTTGTCTGGTCCGGTGCTGGCTTACCCAGCACCGGGGAGATAAGTGAGGCTTTCAAGGTCACGCGTTACATTTGACTTGCCAATACACTTGTCCGTTTCCAGTGCGGGGTAGTGCTGGTGATAAGTGAGGCTTTAAAGGTCAGCGTTCTTGCTATTGTTATAATGTGAACAAGTTCACCTGCCGATACTCTTGTCCGTTTCCAGTGCGGTAGTGAGGCTTTAAAAGGTCACGCAAATCAAAGTCGCTTCCCATGCCAACCGCAAGGTTGTGTCCCCCCACATTATGCCAAATGATGTGTGGCTTTCTTTATTCATTCATGTGGGTGCTACAATATGAATGGGCTATACTGTATATGACCAAGCACGAGGCTAACGAAGCCGCGGAATCTCTTCCTTCGTTCATTAAGTAAGTTAACATTGTTTCTTTAACAGATATCTACAAGACAATTCCATAGAAGTTATTCCGGATAAATTGTTCAAGGATCTTTGGAAACTGAAAGTTCTGCAAGTATCTTCTTATATTGTCTCTCTGGAAATCGTTGGGAAATATAAAACAGGGAATATTTCATGTGGGATAAAGGATTTTTTTAATTGTTTCCCCGGGATTGTTTCATACTTTTTTCCATTAAGGCTCTGCTAAATCCTGTGAACAAACTTCATGACCATGTAAAATAAGGAATTTAAATGTAAAAGCGCGCTCATGGTTTCCACGGGAGCTAAATATCTGGCTCGAGGATATAACCAGCCACGATCCACTGAAACTAAAATCCCTCTAGTCCTATAAGTTAACAAAAACAATGAATCCCAACAAGAAAGGATGAAAGGTAAGAAAAGTAATCTATCCAATAGGCATTATTCCCATGGTATTGAGTCTAAGTTATTTTAGATACTATATTCGTTCCTCTCATGGATAATGTTACCATGCACGTTAAGAAGATGTTTTCGCGAAGAATGAAACGCAGCGTTGGTCGCTCCCAGACCCTCACAGAGACTTGAAGCTGGGAAGGATCTAAAAATAACTCGATATAGATTACAATGCGCCTTTAAAATTTATGTGGAGATAATCATTAAGTCTCTTCAATATATATGAGTATGCATTAAGTCTTAGGTGCCCTCAATTAAGAGGCTCTCTTTAGAAAGGTAGTAGATTAACAGTTGCTATACTGTATTGTACATGCAATGCACTGACCTTGATTTCAATTGTCTCTTAAGGTTACTGAACAACAACATGATAAAAAGAATATCAAAGTACACTTTCGAGGGATTAACATCTTTAGAAGTTCTGTGAGTAAAAAGTTATAATTGTAGTCTCGCTATATCAAACTACATGTTAACATTGATTAATGCCCATCGTGTCTCCTCAGGGTAGTTACTTGTAAATATTGGACTGCACGCTTTTACACTTGAACAAGGCAATAGGTAGACGAGTTTTTAATTCGGCAGCGATGGTGCTGCCAATTAAACAAGCCACAGCGACTTTCTACTAATATTTCATACATATAACAGTACATAATATATAACATCTGGCTTGTTGATAACATATATTTAACAATCTTTCAATAACCATGACATTCAGGTACTTAGACAATAACAAGATAATGGACTTCTCTCTTGAAACCTTCCGTGCATTGGACAAGTTAAGAAGACTGTAAGTGACATGTTGCCTAATCCATACATAAACTAACAAAACTTCCTCGGAAGCATTCGGGTTTCCTTTTCGCTACAATACCAGAGTTTGTAAAGATATAACTGAAGCTTAATCTCGGTGATGCGCAGACTGCGTGTGAATCACTCTCCTTTGATTTGTTACAGGTGTACTGCTCAGAGCTTAGCTCCACATAGTTTTGGAAGCCTCATCAAATACAACATAATTTAGAACAATAGAAGATAGGGTTAAGGTGCAGAATGAGAACAAGAGCTTTTTTAGCCTAGATCCTCCATTTCCTCTATCATTTCTAACTTACTTAGGATCTCGACTCACCCGGAAGAAGAAAAGGCAAGAACGTATAAGGAAAATGCTTAGAACATCTCCTATTTCGTGTGCAAAAAAATAAACAGCAACACCTTTTTAAGACATTTATTTTGCTAGTAATCCATAAGCCCATTGTAATAACAGTTCAAATGCTTTTCTCTGTGACTAGCCTTGCATCTCTCTAGCTACTAGCTTAATCCTAATATCTCTTTGTGTGAGCAAAATATACCTCGTATTTGTATTCATATGGATTCTTGGCATTAAGTCTGTATAAACATGTGTCATCGACACTCACCACGTGTGGGATAACATAATATTTTTCTTTCAGTACAATGGATCATTTTACTCAATGTTGCTACGCAGTAAAAGCCATTCCCCGATTGAACTGTAAAGCACCCACAGATGGTTTCTCAAGCTGTGACGATCTCATGAAAAATAGAACTCTCCAAATATTCATATGGATTCTTGGTATCATGGCATTTGCCGGGAATATATTTGTTATCGCATGGAGGTGCTTCGTGAGTGAAGACAATCGAGTTCACTCGTTCCTATTAACAAATTTAGCAGTGTCAGACTTTCTAATGGGATTATATTTGTTAATAATTGCAATCAAAGACACTCAGTGGCAAGGAGAGTATTTCAAACATGATTCCACTTGGAGGACTGGCCAGCTGTGTCAATTTGCCGGTGTTCTGTCGATGATTTCAAGTGAGGTTTCTGTGGCAATGTTAACCATCATTACAGCTGACAGACTCGTATGTATTGTATTTCCATTCCGATTCAAGAGACTTTCCCTTAGACGTGTATATCTATTGTGTGCGATAGTGTGGCTGCTAGGAATTGTTATATCTACGGTGCCACTGATGGGGATTGGATACTTTGTCGATGAGAAAACAGGATTTGGCTTTTACGGTCGCTCGGCTGTGTGCCTACCTCTACAGTTGTCATCTGACAGACCAGCAGGATGGGAATATTCTGTCTCGTTCTTCATCGCTTTTAACCTGGTGGCCTTTATTTTTATGCTTGTTGCGTATATTGCGATGTTTGTTACTGCAAAGCGAGTAGGCGGAGCAGTGAGGTCCACCAGCGTTAACCGCGAAACTGCTATGGCGGCAAAAATGATGTTCATAATTCTTACAGACTTTCTCTGCTGGATGCCAGTTATCGTCATCGGAGTTTTGTCCTTAACGGGAAATTTGTACGATCCAAAGAAGCTTGTGTATGTGTGGATAGCAGTTTTTGTCCTGCCAGTGAATTCCTCCATTAATCCTCTCCTTTACACATTCTCAACAACGACCACCAGGAAAAAGCTAAGAACTTTAAGAGAAACTTTGAGGATGTTTATAACCAATAATTTGTCCCCTTCTGCAGGTAAGCTGAAATTGTACATAAGACTGCTTGCGTTTCAGTCCAAAAACGATCCAGAATCAATCAAGAGCAGCTTCGTTCAACATAAAGACCCAACTGAACATTGAGGACTAGTAGCAGAAGGTCATGACAGACGAAATAAGAAGCCAAAGTTATCATACGTTTTAGTAGCTATAGGAAAAAAGGTCCCGTCAGACCTTCGTTAAGTAGTAGCATAATACTCATCATAACACATATAAACCATTATTCAGGTTTTATGCTGTATTCTATTTTCTTACGCAAGAAAAGAAGTCAATAAACGTCAAGCATTGAAGATTTTGCCATTATCGGTCAGCCGGTCAACGTATACAACGAACGAACTTCTGGGACTCAGCTTCCTCAAAGTAAAATATCGAGCTTTAATACCCCTATTGACCACAAATCTAATTTTATTTAGATGTACTATGTACGTTGAACAAAATTGACAAAATGGGAATAGTATAGAATTTCAAAACAGAAGTTTGATTGTAGTTTTCACAGGAGCAAGAGGCAGATTACAGCAAAGCGACTCGCACCTTGATATTACCTTGGCATCTGTGGCTACCTGTTTGTCTGAAGAAAAACCGTCTACAGCAGCTACCCATTTAAAGTTTATTGAAATTTGTAACATATTCCACAGAAGCAACTCTGCTCAAGCCACCGTAAGTATACACACGACGTTTTCAAAGGCTTTGTCAAGAGTTCATTACCATTGCTTTGTTTAATTAAAGGTATCGGGTAATCTACCAATGCAAGAGAGTGATTTCATTGTTAGCAAAACAACAAAAATGGTTAGCACTACCTCTGATGGTCTAGTGGGAGTAGCAAGACTAATTCCACAAATTAGACTAGGGAGTTTAACGATGCGTTCCTTTGGGGTGACCTGGATCAGGATCAGTGATGAAAAATCTGTCTGGATCATGGTACTTCAAAGGAACCGATGAATCCGTGACTGAAATGGATTTATCGATGACCCAGACAGGTCTTGGATCACTGGTCCTGATCCAGATCACCCAAAAGGACGCCCAGGACAACGTCCATTTTAAAAATGAGTCTATATTTTGGCCTACGAATGTTGTGATACACTAAAATAAAGTTTGTTTCTCACTGTCAAAACTATCTCGAGGCTGAATATACAACACAAAATTTTGCTGAAAATTTACTGCGAGGATCATACTTCACTTGCATCTATAACCGCAGTTCAAATATGAATTATTTCATATATACATCACACAGCGTTAACTACCAAATAGAAATTTAAAAAAATTAGTCTTTGTCTTTCACGTTCTTCAGACAACCCAAAATTTGGTCATTTTGCGTTCTTGGTCTTCATGGGACGGCTAAGAAATGTACCAAGTGTTATAACGCAGTAAACCTATTATTTAGTGACGTTCCTGTTGCCGTTGCCATCATGTTTTTCTTCCTAGTGCTGTACTAATGGCGATGAAACCGCGATGGCCATAAATAAGGACTTTTGTCGAAACATCGCCAAAATTATGAGTTTCGTAAGAGTCAGCGGAAATTTTGTATCCTCTAGACATAAAACTGAGTTGACAATTATCTTTAGAACCATATTTTCGCTATTTTATGCTATTCTATTTTGGCATTTTTTATTGAACACAATGGCTGCACAATGGCTGCACTCATAAAGTGCGGCCCATTAGGGCCGGAGCTTATCCCGGTATCTGGATGGGATGCTAGTCCATCGCAGGGTTAGCCCCAGCATTAAATTCGCCGGTACCTATTTATACACCTGGGTGGAGAGACGCAACGTGAGAGTAAAGTGTTTTGCCCCAAAACACAACACAATGTCCCCGGCCAGGCCTCGAACCCGGACCGCTCGCTCCGGAGTCGAGCGCACTAACCATGAGGCCACCGCGCCTCCCACTTGTGTAACCCTTTATAATGTTTTTCTTTCATGGCTTCAGTACAAGCGTAATTATTAACAAAACTAGACCATTGTAGTTAGGTTTCCATCAATGAAATCATGCTCAAGATAATGTTCCTTTCAGGTGCTCTTGTAGCGGTGTCGGTAGATTTAGTCAACATCAAGTTAGGTGTGCTGACTTATCTTTTCTGTTGATAAAGTTTTTTTAAGATTGTTTAAACAACAGTGTTTGCTTTTCCATAATGTAACTATCCAGGAGAACATTGTTTAAATGTTGTGCTGAGTTTGGCTCAAAACAAAAGACTCGTTTTCAATTCAGGAAAATTTATATCCGGCTCCGGATCAAAATGACAAGATTTCGAGTAAAAATGCCCAAAAACCGTGCACTATCAAGTGGTATATTGTGAAACCGACGTATTTCTGCCATGCTTAGAAGCCATACTAAGCCGAGTGCCGTAAAAGTAATGCATAAATGTTCTTTACAGGGGTATTTCACCTCCTGGGTCAAAAACGAACGACTAGAAATGTGCCTTGTAAAATATTTCTCAAGATCTGAAGAAAAAGACTGGAGCAAGGAAATTGAAGTGCTAAGAGAGATTTCTAAAAACGGCAAGCATGATAACCTTCTGACATACCGCTGGCATTCTGAAGGTGAGTAAAAGATTACGAGAATTTCTAATAATTTCTAGAAAATAGTTGCAAAGGAAATCTTCTCTTTCGTCGGTGTGAAAATGGGAGGTAGTGAACTTAAAAATTTCCACAGCAAAATAAAAGCTTCATCTTAGCCATCCCCCAGAGACAGCGAAAACAAGCCTACACAATGCCAAGAACGTGAAATCCACCACGCTCACCAGGAATATACTAGCCTGAAACGCTGATCATCATCTGGCCTTTCATTCCCTTAGTCTTGATTGGCTAAGAGCTGTTGCTAAAACTGATTACTAACAGCGAAGACACAATTATCGTATCGAAGATAACATTAAATCCTGAACAGAAATGGCGACCAACAAGTTGCTGTTATAAACACAATGATGCAAAGGACCGCAAACAATGATTGACAGATTACTTTACTGAAACCAGAAAAAGCGTCGAGATCACAGGTAGCTGCCAGCCCTCAACCCCCTTGCCTCCCCTTTACGTTTCTTTGCTTCACTATAAATATAATCATCAACTTTTTTGTCCAAATGTACACAAGTATTTAAGGAGCTAGCTTTTACGTATTCAAAAGTAACACTGAATAAATGTCCAATACCAACGCAGTACACGATAAACCAAGGCTGCATGTCTCTGTCAACCTCAAGAGAAAGAGAAAACAAACAACGGTTACAAACATAACAATAAGGTTTCGCGTGGTAGATTTGACTTGAAAATATACCATGCGAAACCTTATTGTTATGTTTGTTTGTTATGTTTGTAACCGCTGTTTGTTTTCTCTTTCTCTTGAAATGGCCGAAAAACAAGAATTTTTATGATGTTACTCTGTCCACCTGTTATTTGCAGTGTGGCCGCCATGTTGCGCGACTCCACCGCCGCCGCCGCCGTCGTCGTCGTTGTCGTGCGTACGTGCCCACGAGTAATGCCGCTAGCCATGATAAACATGAGAAAATCAACTCATGGGTTTCCTTTTCTTACCTATATGAGTATGGGGCTCCGCTTGGCGACCCTTGGGGCCGCCGGAGCTCCGCTAAAAACTGGATTACTGGATAATTCAATTCGAGTTTTAATTGGCTCCAGCTATCATGATCATGGTATATCAGCAATAAAAATCCATCAAATATTTTCGCTCGAGGGCGATTGGTCTAACGTGTCACGTGACGGATAACCCCCAGCTAAAAAAGGGAAATATCCAATTTTCAAAACCGTGTTGCGAAAAATATTTGAAGGATGATAAACCCGATAGCTTCCCATTTGGCACGAACATATATATGTTCGGATATTTGTCCTTGGACGTTAAATGTTCCTCAAAGCTCATAGTTTTCCGAGAGCGTAGTTAAACTGTTCACTTCTCAGAACAGATAAAGTCTACGGACAAATATCCTAGCTAGGCTCTCTTGGGAATCCAACCAATTTAAAGCTATTGGACCTATTGTGAATCTGTTTTAATTTATTAGGGAAGACGAAACTAAATTATTGATTTAATGACTGACCGACCGACTGACTGGCTGGCTGACTGGCTGACTGGCTGACTGGCTGACTGGCGGACTGGCGGACTGGCGGACTGGCTGACTGGCTGACTGATTGGCTGGCTGGCTGGCTGACTGACTGACTGACTGGTTGGCTGACTGACGGACTAGCTGACTGGCTGACTGGCTGACTGGCTGACTGACTGAATGGCTGCTGACTGAATGGCTGCTGACTGATTGACTGATTGACTGACTGACTGACTGACTGACTGACTGACAGACTGACTGACTGACTGACTGACTGACTGACTGACTGACTGACTGACTGATTGATTGATTGATTGTTTGATTGATTATGAGAATTGATTGAATGATTAAGAAATACCTACACTCTAGTAGCAAAAATATATCCATTTCAAACATTCGCAAAATTAGCGAACACATTTACAATACAGCAGCATCTCATTTACTAGAGCGGTGTTTACTTGAGCGTCGAAAGGTAATTAGTTCTGCGTCATCTTCGGTCCCCGGTTGGCTTAAAAAACTCCCGCCACTTCTTCATCCAATTAGGAGTAAAACCAGAACCAATTGTAACTAACTCACACTTGTTTTCCCGCGCTTTGCGTCAGCTGCAAGTAATTACTTTGAGTTTTGAGTGATTAATTTGGTTTTGGTTTTACGACACTCAATTGAAAACTGCTCTCTAAATCTTAACTACAAATGGGATTAAAGTAAATAAATGGAAACCTACATGAGTGCAGATTGAGAGCCTATGTTTGTAATAAGCACCCTTTTCTCTAAAACACTTCATATTCCCATCTTCTAGTATCACTGACCCAGATGCTAAGTTCACTTTTGAGTTAACCTGAAAACCTTAGTGTCTTTAATTTTTTTCATGATAGTTCAGTTTTATCCTAATTACAAGTACTGCTTGTAAGCTAGTCATATACGCACTGCGGACCTTTTTTTTTTACTTCTGTCTGGGAGCAACGTTAATGTTATAAATGCGAAGCAAATCGTTATTGACCCTATGTACAGAAGAAAAAGAGGTATGAAGCAGCTGCTAATTACAGATCAACATCGACCCAAATCCAACACCTCAAATATTTCGTGTTAATTTGATTTTATCTTTATGACATCTCAGATACAGGAGGTTCATTTATTTCAAAGACTTTTCAGAGCGAATGAAATTTTAGCTCTATCATTTCTTGACATGTTTTGTATTGAAGTAGTTAATTTTGTTGTCGGTGATGTGACTGTATTTGTTCAGAGTAAGAACTTAACAGCTATTCATTTCGCTCTCGATGGATACAAGTTGATTTCAACAAACTCTAACTACAGTCCTCGTTTGTCACTTTTATTATCACCTTGTATCTAACGCCGAACTAACTTTGTTTGCGAATATCTATTAGCGACTGTAAATCAACAAGGACGTCAACGTAATAAACAATTTAACAGATGTCCTCTTCTCTATTTCAGCATGTGCTTTAAACATAACCGATTTAACTATCAGCATACCACATTTGAAAACTAACGGCTTGTAAGTAATCCAGTTGTACCTAATGTTAAATATTATTTAAGTATTGTTTCGGTGAAATTGTTTAAATTACAAAGAAAATTTTCGTTATAAATGGCTCTGAATAGAAATAGATCAATGTCAATATATTACAATTTCATGGCATCGAGGCTTAGTGGACTGAAACAAATGAAACTGTTGACTCATGACTCAACTTCAATGTGATTTCTTTTCTAAGCCTTGATACCATGTTCGAAAATATTTGCACTTAAATTTCGTCCCCCGAGGGAAGATGGGGTTCGTGACTGACCAAGCGAAAATAGGTCGTTTCTTTTCAGAACCAAGTATTTGTGATACACTGTGCTATTTCTTTATCAATAAAAACCTAGTATTTATTTTTACTAAGGTCATCCAACCATCCAATTTCTTGCATGCTCATTGGGTTTTCGCTGTCGCGCGCTGATCTTGAAAATTTCGCCAAGCTGTTCATGATGATGTAGCATTGCATCTAGACTGGACTCGATTCTTAAGAGAACATTTCAAAGAAAAAACGAAAAGAACGAGTATGAGGTTAAGCTTGTACATTTCCTCTACTTATGACACTGTTATGCTTCCATCGCTTTTGAAAGAACTGAAAGTGGGTGACTTCAGACTAGAATAACGCAAAGCTTGACCTAAATCTAGATGATGATGATGTCAAAGTGCTCCATAGTCCGATAATGGTTTGACACTGACTATTTTTTTTTGATGTTTCGTTCAAGACGTTTCGGCTGGTGCTTGAGCCTTCATCAGTTGAAAAATAATGTTAGTACGCGTGATTCAAATAACAGCCCGTCAAGTGCGCGCTGCGGAAAAAAAACGTGTGCATGAAGTTTCTTGAAAACGTAGCGTGAGACTTATGCACAGACTTATGCTCCATAGTCTGTGGCTGTTGAGAATTTTCGAATGGAATATACATTAGTTAGCTTGTGTTTTGGGGGGTTTAACGACGCCGTGAGCTTTTGGAAGTTTTTCCCTAAAAGAAATTCATGTATGTACGCTCTCAATTTCCCTAGCGAAAGCCAACCCTCTATTGTTTTGGCTTTTTGCTATTGTATGTTGTAACAAACAAATCAAAGTCAGTTTTAAGGTAGCTCAAAACAGTTTCCAGTACTTAGTCATTTTGATGGGTCGTTATAACCACTTATCACCTTATGCTACAATCATGGTATCAAAAAAACTGCCTAATCATTGGTGAACACATTGTTGTCATTTTAGTGACACAATAGGTTACCATAGCAACAGTATGATTTGCTAAGAGCACCCTTAATTATGGCTTCAGGGGCTTATAATTAAAAAACGGCATGGTGAATTTTTTGTATTATCAAATTTTGGTAAGCATGACAAGAAGCAACTTTTGGCAAAGTTTAAAACAATTCTGTACATTGGGTTCAGCTTCGCTACATTTTTAAAACTTTAAGGTGGTTCTGAACCCTATGTTTTTTAAAATTCGTGCCCAATATTGCGTCCGTCTCATCATGTTTATTAAAATTGCATAATATGAAAGAGTGCCGTTTTTTGTGTTCACCAATAATTGGGCAGTGTTTTGATACCATGATTGTAGCATCAAGTGAGTGGTTATAATGACCGATGAAAATCTTACTGCTGGAAACTGTTTTGAGCCACCTTAAATGTGTCCACCCTGTTATCGATCATGAATTCAGTTTTAGCATTGTCAGGCGGCTGTGGATTAACGATCAACAACAGGACACGCTAAAAACTGACATCGTTACCTGGATGGAAACTAGGGAAAGCTAACAATGAAGATTGTTTGATTTCAGGTTTATCTGCTTTGCCTTTGTGTCAAGTAAAACGATGAATGATTACCTTAGAGAAAACGTTGGGACACATGCTACAGGCGTCTTGCGACTTCTGAGCGTAATGTTGGATGTTAATAGAGCTATAGAACACCTGCACAAGATAGGAATCTGCCATAATGACATCACGCCATCCAACGTACTCATTTCTTTTAATGAAGGAGTAAGTTGGAATACTCATCATAGTCCAAAAAAAAATAGTGGA
>CM042754.1:7278107-7296204 GCA_022496165.2 Catalaphyllia jardinei
CATACTTCACTTGCATCTACAACCGCAGTTCAAATATGAATTATTTCATATATACTTTACATCAGTGGGATTATTGTTGATAATATTTTCAAACCGATGAAGAGTGTTGCGTCATCAGTTGTAAAAAAGTTTGCCAAGAAATCAGGTGAGAAAGCGTTAAAATCAGTAAGTGAAAGGGTAGGTAAAAAGACATCCGAGAAGCAGGGAGACCTAATAATGGAAAAGCTCAGGAATATGAAAATTGGCGAGGCAAGACAAAAGGCGCTTCCCCTACCCATTAAACAGCAACAGCAAGAAGAAAGTACTGATATGATAATCAATAGATTGATATCAGGATCAGGTGTGAAGGAGTAGAGTAAAGATTATGTAATATAATAATATAATGACTTTCAGAACAAGTGAATATTTGCAGAGATATGAGTCGGTTCGATATCAACTAGATGATGTTATTCGGATCCCACAACACGGTCAGCACCAACCAAAAAATGGGTACAAGTTTACGATTAATAACAGGTCTTCATACTACGATTGGTGCAATGCTTTTTTCGAGGTACAATTTCAGTTGCAAAAATTGGCTGATGGAGCACGCTATGTTGTTGCAGATCGTGTAGCAGTTATCAATGGAGCCCATTCATTGATTAACCATATTATGATAAAGAGTGCTGGTAAGATTGTGTATGATACTAATAATGTCCATAAAGTTACTTTTGTTAAGAACCTCCTCGAATATAGTGATGATTTTAGTCGTAGCGTTGCCAAAAACTCTCTTTGGTATCTGGATACAGATAACACCTCTGCCAACACTAATACAGGTTATCAGTCCAGAAAACTTTTGATGACAGACGCAAAAGTTCTTAAAAATGTCAATGTAATCATACCTCTTAATCGTTACAATCTCTTTGAAGAGCTGTTTGATCGAATATTAGTCCCAATGCAACTCGAGTTCAATATAGAGTTACAGAATGATGATGAATTAATTTTAAGGACAATGCAGTAGATGATGGTCGAGTGGTTGTTAATAGATTCCTACTATGGGTCCCAAGATTGTTACCAAAGGACAGCCTATTTAAAGATTTCGTCGATTCCTTTTTGAAAGAGAAAACTTGGACGTATAAAAGAGAATTGTATCAGGTTTCCGCACCAACACATAGCAGCGGGTTCTTCCAGATCTCCTCCAGCATTGATAATGTTACTGACATCTTTGTATATCTACAACGAGCTAAAACAAACAATGCAGATGATAATCCGTACATATATGACACTTACAAATTGGATTCGGCCGACAACGTTGTTGCTAACCATCGTTATTTGACGACATGTAGATTGGAATATGGGAATGGAATATTCTATCCAGAAACCGAATACGATTCAGAATCAAAAGTAAGGATATTCAACGATTTGATGTCTTATGGTATGAGAAAGAATAATTACTACACCGGCACAGAGCTCAACCTAGCTAATTACAACTCTCTTTATTCTCTCATATACTTTGATTTGTCGTTTCAATCGGAGAAAGTAACAAGAGACCCAAAGCAGTTGATATTCAGGTATAAACTCAATGCTAATACGTTAAACGATGATTCTTTTAGCGTACATGCTATCGTCCTATACAAAGAGACAATCGTCATCGACAAGGTGGGAAATGAATTGGTTATAGTATAAAAAGTATAAACAGTAATAAGATATTCCTTATTTCGTATATGTTTTATAATCAGAAAATTATATAACATATATTATATACAAAAAAATGACTCAGCTTTTTGAAATAAAGGTAAAACTATCAGAAAATCAGAAGAAGAATCTCAGTGACGCTTACCATAAAAAGGAAACGATTTTCATAAGGCTCAAGAATGACTCTCTTCATGGGAATGACACTCTGTACGTTCCAGCGATGGTAAAGAAGAGATTGGAGAAGAATCGGAAATTGAATAAAGGTATGGATATTAAGCTTGCTGTGACCAATATCAGAAAGCAAGTTGGTGGTAGTTTGTTGATTTCAGCTCTGGCTCTTGCACGTGCTTTTGGACCAACCATAGCGAAAACCATAGGGGTGCCCCCAAGATTGGATCACCTCCCCAACCTCCTTCAAGTGGAAGAGGAGCTCCGAGAATGGGTATATACCCCTATAGGCCGCCACCTTTTTTAGGAACATGGGAACAGGTTGGCAGAGGAAAAAAAAAGACAAACAAAAAAAAGGAAAGGGGCTACTGTTAGGACCAAACAGCCCATTCAATCAAATTCCACTTCTAGGGGCAATACTGTGAAACCGAAATTCCATAAACACATCCCGTTAAGCAATCACAATCTAATGAAATGGTGTAGATATCTTAACGTCCCAATCAATGATGTTCTATCAAGGGATAAAAGAGTTCCGCATAATCATAACCAAGCATTATTTATTACAATCTTGAACCGTCATATATGAGTGGAAGCCATTGGGTAGCAACTTATGTAAAAGACAACATAATCAATTATTTTGATAGTTTCGGTATGCCTCCTTTTCAAGAAATGGTAAATCATGCGAAAAGAAAGAATGTAACTCTGCTTCACCAAAATAATCAGATTCAAAATATGAGTACAACAACATGTGGCTACTTTTGTTTATACGTTTTGAATGAAATGATAAAGGAAATTCATATTATGATTTATTAAAAGTATTCAATATGGATGATACAATGAAAAATGAAAGATTCATCAAATATTATTTCAAAAATTTATATATATAATGGTAAAATCATATTGTGTAAAACAGAAGAAACAAACGGAATGTGTTCCAGGGAGCGAACGATACGTCAAAGCCAAAAATGGTCGAACCATGATGAAATGCACTTGTGCAGAATGCGGGATAACAAAGACCAAATTCATCAAGAACAAGGGAAACTGATTGAGCCCTCACAAGCTGGGGGCTTACTTGGAGAGGCGTTGCTTAAAAGTGCCACAAAAGGTTTATTCAATCTTGGTAGAGCTGGAGCTGCAAAAGCTGTTAAATCAGATATCGTCAAACAAAAAATAAAAGAGACGGCCAACCAATATCTTGATAAAGCATTAGACAGTTTCACATCAGATTTATCCAAAAAACTTGATCCCACCAGTGGTAGTGGTATTGATATCCATAATGCCATTCTCAAGGTAGCGCCCAAGAAGGGTTTTGTGATGCCTGGTCATAGATATACATGGCCAGGAAACCCATTGGAACAACAGCTGAAGTATGATCCCAACACTGGTCAGATACTTCAGATATATCAACAGCCAACAGGTAGAACAGATGCTGTAAGCATGCAACATGATGTTGATTACTCAGTTTGTGGCAACAAACCGAAAAGTGATCAAGTGAAATGCAAGAGTGATGCAGATCGTAAGATGGTTAAGGCTTTGGATGCTATTCCTTGGAACGACAGACAATGGGGACATGCAATAGCTCGCAACGCTATAGCAGCTAAGTCAAAATTGGGTATGGGTGTTAAACCAAAAAACGGGAAAAGCCGTCGAGTGAGGAAAACTGGCAAGAAAAATTAGCAGATGAGTTACATGCACCCATAAAACGCAACTTCACTCGGCGGCGTGTAATCACAAATCACATCGATGAAATATGGGCAAGTGATCTAGTTGAAATGCAACAGTTCAGTAAATGGAATAAGGGTTACCAATATCTTCTGATGGTTATCGATGCATTCAGTAAATATGGTTGGATCGTTCCATTGAAAGATAAGAAAGGCGAATCTGTCACTGAAGCATTCAAAACAATATTCAAGGAAGGCAGAAAACCACAATATCTATGGGTTGACAAGGGAAAAGAGTTCTATAACAAACATGTGAAAGACCTATTAGAGAAAAATGGGATACATATGTACTCCACTGAGAATGAAGAGAAGTCATCAGTAGTTGAAAGATGGAATAGGACAGTTAAATCCAAAATGTGGAAACAGTTCACAGTTCAAGGTAATACAATGAATCTAGACATGTTACCTAAACTAGTAAAACAATACAACAACACAAAACATTCAAGCATAAAAAGGACACCAGTTGAGGCTTCAAAGAAAAAGAATGAGGGTACTGTTTACTTCAATCTATATGGTGATATGGAAACATCAAAACAGAAACCAAAATTTAAAATAGGTGATAAGGTCCGAATATCTAAGTACAAACGGAATGTGTTCGATAAGAGTTATACACCAAACTGGACAGAAGTGTTCACAGTTGATAAGATCCAATACACTAATCCAATCACATACAAAATAAAGGATCTCAGAGGCGAAGATATTCAAGGGAGTTTCTATGAACTTGAATTATTAAAAGCCAAGCAGGATGTTTTTCGTATTGATAAAGTCATTCGGAGGAACTATAAGAAGAAACAAGCCTTAGTGAAGTGGAAGGGATACAGTGATGATTTTAACAGTTGGGTACCAATGAAGGATTTAAACACACTATAAATGATATAAGAGCAAGTTATGCAATCATATATTGTATAATTCAATATAGTATATCCTGTATTATTCGCTATCAATCGGTAGCCAAAAATATAATTGTTTCTGGCTATTTGTAACATCTTTTATTATGGGCAGACTTATTGTCATTTTTATAAACTCGGTTGCAGTTCGGAGATTTGTATTCCTTGTTTTGCCATTTTTTCACAGCTTCCATTTGGTGTTTCTTTTTGTCTTCATCCGATACTCTTCGTGGTCTTTATTTGCTGATTTCTTATGATTGTTTGGTAAGTCTTCTTCTTGGATGTATTCAAATGTGTAAGAATGACCATCTTTCTTCGATATACCTGATTTACAATTATTGAGACCCTCACATACCATTTTGATGACACCCGCATTTATTTGAAGATGTGGTTTGATGGCATACATACTTTTATAATATGAAACTTCATTTGTTTTTTTGTTAACGGCTTTCACACACTTTTTATTCTTATGATTATTCGCAACGAATGTATAATCACGATCCTTTGCCGACTTTTTGCAATTATCTTGTGATGTTAGAAGCTATAAATTACATAAGCGATTGTCTTCTTTGTCATTGTTAATGTGATCAATCACTTTTCCTTTTGGTATGATACCGTTGAAACATTCCCAAACAAATCGATGGACTTGATAACCCTTAACCCCAGATTGGCCATGTTTTCTCACACAAACATTCAAGTAACCTCTATGAGTCTTGTTCCCTTTGTAGGGCACTTTTTTGATTATATTAATAATGTTTCCATTTTCATCCGAAGCATATAAATCATAAATTGGATGAACAGAATAAACGCATTCGTTAATTGTAATTTTTGTCATTATAATATAGATTAAATAATATCTCTTTAAATATTTTACAAAAAAAAAATTTCAGAAAGACACTTAAAGATTTGACACTATAAAAATGGAAAAAATTATCTCAGCTAATACTATGAACACTCTCGATCTCTCAAAACTGACCAAATCTCAGCTTATCAAATTGTTGATGAAGCAAAATATAGAAATAAAAAAGTTGTTGTTAAAAAATGTGAAACAGCAACCCAAAAATGAAAACATAATTCATCCACCATTGGAATTCAGGGATGATTACAAACCAGTCCCATCACCAAGGAAAAGTGTAAAGCAAATGGTACAGGATTATGAAGACAACATAATTATTCCACCATTGGAATTCAGGGATGATCACAAACCAGTCCCATTACCAAGGACTAAAAACCAAGGACCAAGACAGAGGAAGCTGCCAAAGCTCTGAAAGGCTATACAAAGTCTTTTGAAATTGGTGTGAAAAACAACAAAGGCCCCTTAGCACAACTACAAACAACAAGAAAGGCCATTGAATATCATATTGTGAGTATACTTACATCCATGAAAGGTATGAAATTTGTTGAAACGCTTAGGGTGACATTCAAAACATTAGCAAATGACAAAATAGTGTATAAAACCGCATACTTCAACAGCAAACCTCAAACCATCATCAATAACGTGAAAATCCCAGAAGCGTCACAATTATCAAAACAGCAAATCCTGAACATGATAGCTCAATGGGTATCTGAAGGTTCTGGTTGGACTATTCAATCTGTTGACAACCATTATCTTAATATTGTACAATATCAGCTAATGAAAGGCTCCTCATATATTAAACTTCCACAAGAACTCAGAAACAGTAAAAAGGGATTGATCAACATGAAAAATGAGGATAATGAATGCTTCAGATGGTGTCACATCAGGTGCTTAAATCCTCAAGATAAAAACCCAAAACGAATTAAAAAATTTGATTAAGAATACATCAATAACTTGGATTACTCTGGAATTGAATTCCCAGTACCCACTAAGCAGTACAATAAAATTGAAAAGCAGAATGAGATTAATATCAATGTATTTGGATATGAAAACAAACAACCATATTCCATCTTCGTGTCAAAAGAAAAATATGGCATACAGATGAATTTATTATTGATAACTGAAAATGATAATAAACATTATGTATTAATTGAAGACTTCAACAGGTTTATGTTCAACCAAACGAAGTATGAGCATAAGAAGCACTTCTGCATGCATTGCCTTCAATGTTTCAGCTCTGAAAGAGTACTGAATAATCACAAAGACAATTGTATTCAAGTAAATGGTGCACAAGCAGTAAAAATGCCTGATAAAGATAACAACATATTGAAATTCAATAATTTTCATAAACAAATACCAGTGCCATTTGTGATCTATGCAGACTTCGACGCCATAACAGAAAAGATATCTGGTTGCCAACCTAATAATGATAAATCATATACAGAGGCATACCAGAAGCATACAGACCGTGGATACGGTTATAAGGTTGTCTGTTGCTATGACGATAAATACAGCAAACCTGCAACAACATACAGAGGTGAAAAGGCTGTGTATAAATTCATGGAACATATGTTGGATGAAGTTAAATATTGTAAGAAAATAATGAAGAAAGAATTCAATAAACCATTGAGAATGACGAAAGAAGACGAAGAGCAATTTCAAAAAGCCGAAGAATGTCATATTTGTGATAAAAAATATACCGATGAAGATATTCGAGTTCGAGATCGTTGCCATATTACTGGTAAATACAGAGGATCCGCTCATCAAGATTGTAATTTAAAACTCAGAGTAAACCCAGAAGAAGTAAAAATACCTGTTATATTTCATAATCTCCGTGGGTATGACTCTCATTTCATCATGCAAGAGATTGGAGCCATTGTCAAGAAACATACATACACAAATAAGAAAGGAGAAGAGCAACAGATCACAATCAATGCCATACCCAACAACATGGAAAAGTATATGGCTTTCATGCTTGGCAATCTTCTAACCTTTCTTGATAGTTTCCAGTTCATGAGTTCCAGTTTAGAAAAACTAGTGAGTAATATACCAAGAGAATCATTGAAATACACCTCTCAAGTATTTGAAGGTCAAGAGCTTGATCTAATGGTTAGAAAAGGAGTATACCCATACGACTATATGGATAGTTTAAAGAAATTCAATAAAAAGCTTTCACCGAAAGAAGCATTTTACAGCATATTAAATGATGAACATATATCAAATGAAGACTATGAACATGCCCAGGATGTGTGGAATACATTCTCTCTTTAAAATGTGGGAGAGTACCATGACTTATACCTTGCGTCTGATGTCCTTCTACTGGCTGATGTATTTGAAAACTTCAGGAAAACATGTTTAGAATACTATAAAATTGATCCATGTCATTATTTCACATCTCCCGGTTTGTCATGGGATGCCATGCTCAAAATGACTGACATTAAATTAGAGCTCATGATCGACATTGATATGTTCCAGTTCATTGAAAAGGGCCTACGTGGTGGAATTAGCTATATAGCCAATCGTTATGGTAAAGCAAACAATAAATACATGAAAGAATACGATGAGAAGGCACCCTCAAAGCATATCATGTATCTCGATGCTAATAACCTTTACGGTTGGGCTATGAGTCAGTATTTACCAACAGGTGGATTCAGATGGATGACTGAAAAAGAGATTGACAGAACAAACTTAACCAAGTATAAAGTAGACAGTAAGAAAGGTTTGATACTGGAAGTCTACTTAGAATACCCAGAAGAACTACATGACCTACACAATGGCTACCCACTGGGACCAGAAAAGGTGAACGTAACCAATGATATGTTATCTGAGTACTGCAAAAACATATCTGAGAAATATAATATATCAACCGGTCTGGTCAACAAGCTCATACCAACCTTAGGGAAGAAAGAAAAGTATGTATTATATTACAGGAACCTCCAATTATATGTTGATCTCGGTTTGAAGGTTACCAAAGTCCATCGAGTACTTGAGTTCAATCAATCCCCTTGGTTAAAGCAGTATATTGATTTCAATACTGAGAAACGTAAGAATGCCAAGAATGCCTTTGAAAAGGATTTCTTCAAGTTGATGAATAATAGCGTATTTGGTAAAACCATGGAGAATATCAGAAAGCGGGTAGATGTAAGATTGGTAACTGATGAGAAGAAACTGTTAAAATTAACCAGTAAGCCAACTTATGTAAGTAGTAAGATATTCAATGAAAATCTGGTGGCTGTACACAAAATCAAAGAAACACTTACTCTAAACAGGCCAGCATATGTGGGTATGTGTATCCTGGATCTCAGTAAGACGTTAATGTATGATTTCCATTACAACTATATCAAAGAGAAATATGGGGACAAAGCCAAGTTACTATTCACTGACACTTGACATATGAGATTGAAGCTGAAGCTGTATACCAAGACTTTTGGGATGATAAAGATAAATTCGATAACAGCGACTATCCTGAAAGCTCACCGTATTTTGACAAGACGAATTAAAAAATAATAGGTAAATTCAAAGATGAAGCAGCTGGAGTTTCAATTTGTGAATTCGTTGGTCTACGATCAAAGATGTATAGCAATATGAAAGACGACCAAAAAGGAGGAAAGACCGCCAAAGGAATCAAAGAGAATGTCATCAAAAAAGACATCAAACATGAAAACTATAAAGATACACTCTTCAATAATAAACAGATGCATCACAAAATGAAAAAAATCAGAAGTGACAACCACCAATTAGGAAGTTATGAGATAAATAAAGTATCACTCAGCTGTTTCGATGACAAAAGATATATACATGAAGATGGAATAACAAGCTATGCATACGGACATTAGTCACATTCCTTAATTCTCACATTGGTCCCAGTATTAGTCCCAGTATTGGTCCAAACTCTTATTCTCATATTGGTCCCAGTATTAGTCCCAGTATTGGTCCCAATCATGATCCAAGGTTTTGGTTCCAGACCTATGTCGCGGGTTTTGGTTTTGGTTCCAACTCCTATCCCAATATTTGATTCCTAGGTTTTGATTCAAGGTTGTTATTCTGTATTTGGTTTCAGTATTTTGTTTCTGTATTTGGTTTCAGTATTTGGTTTCAGCATTTGGTTTCAGCATTTGGTTTCAGCATTTGGTTTCAGCATTTGGTTTCAGTATTTGGTTTCAGTATTTGGTTTCAGTATTTGGTTTCAGTATTTGGTTTTTCCAGCAGTTGATTAATTGTTGGAGAAATAGTTGAGAAATATAGCACAAAAATCCAATGTGGAAAAAATGTTCCAGAACCGCTAACCACTATACTACTCGTTGGGTGAATTAAGGACGTTCCCGCGAAAACTTTCTAAGATTGATTTTTTTTCTGAAAATTTACCATTGAAAGATGATGAGTGAGTGATGCCAGAAATGTAAAAAAAGGGGGGCACCGACTTCGTTTGGAGAGAATATGCCCAGAAGAACGCCTAAATCGGAGTAAATGGGGCTTTGTTAGCGAAGAAGGCCACAGTGGCTGCAAGTCACAAAATGTTTCAATTAGAGCTTTGAAGGGAAATGTTCTCTGCCAAATATGGTTTAAATGGACCTATGAAGCGAATTTAGTCAACTGTTGAGGTTCCCCAATGAGCAAGTTCGCATTTAGCCACCATAGTTTCACACGCCTTGCAGCCGCAGGATGGCAGGATTTCATGTCCCGTGGACAGAAATCTTGAAATTTTTTAAATTCTCACATTAATTTTTTCTTTATTTTTGGTCAATGTGGAGATAATTGTAAATAAAATCTGTTTCTGAAAAGAAAAGTAGGGGCCACCGAACGTCGACGATCGTTAAATTCAAGCAAAGCTATAGCAATGGCCATCTGCCCTATCATTGTTCATTTTAGTATTTAGCGCGCACGCTCGCTGTATGACGTGGCATGTGAATTTGCGTGCGCAGTAAGGATGCGCAGTAACAATTGGTGCGAACGTCCTTAAATCGTTGGAGAACAGTACTTGTGTAAAAAAACGATTTACTCCATAAACGCAACAGAAATGAAAACATTACTCGTCTGCTCTTCCACCCGAACGTCGAGTTTTTGTTTCCTCGTGTCATTACTCAGACCCAGTCTACAACACGCCTTACACAAACATCCTCCTGCCCGATGCAGGGAGTGCATCACCACATGTAACTTGTCAACAAAGATCAATAAAGTTTAACTAAAATGTTCAACAAGGTCTCATAAGTTCAAGTAAGTTCAGCAGCTAAGTCCGCATCACAGGCTTCAAACAGGTGTAGCCGTTGCACTGGACGACGAGTAAGACGTCCAGATGTAACGGACCGGACAAGACTGTCGAGGCCTGTGTGGGTGTCTTCCACTCGTGCACGTGATCACTGACCCCGAGCTACGAGATCCTCACCCATAAGAACCAAGTCGCCTTTGCGGATTTCACGACCAATCTTCTACCATCTCTTGAGAGGTGTCAGGGATTTCAGATACTCTGCATGCCAAGGCTTCCAAAATCCATTCACAAGCCTGTGATGATACTGAAAACGTTTGGTGAGGGCTCTTGACGTCTGTTCTGAAACACGAGTGTCTTTAGTGGGACATGCTTGAAGATTTCTGCCAATCGGAATCTGTGCAGGGGTGATTACACTGTAGTCATCAGGGTCTGCACTAAGGGTGAGTAAGACGACGACTGTTCAACTGTGTTTCAATTTCAGCCAAAATGGTAGTTAACTGCTCGGCATCTAACATCGCTTTGGCAAATAGTGTCTTCAGTGGCATTTTGACACTCTTTACAAGCCGTTCATAAAGCCCACTCCACCATGCGGCTTTGTCCACGATGAACTTCTACTAAATCATTTTTTAGACGAAGCCTTTGGGTCTGGTCTGATTCCAATACTCTCCAACATCGCTGTAGCTCCTTGTTAGCTGCCTTGAACGTTTTTGCATTATCTGACCAAATAATGCTGCACATTCCTTTTCTTTGCAATCATGCGTCTCAGAGCAAGGAGAAATCGCTCAGTCGTCGTATCACATACCAAATTCAAGTGTACTGCACCGGTAACTGGACATGTAAATAAACAGATATAGACTTTTTCACCACTATCGACCGGCAAAGTCTAGACCCACGTTAGTGAACGGTGGTTCAGGCTTAATTCTGTCTTCAGTAAGTGGTGCCATCTGCTGACCAAAGGGCTTTGTTTGGTAATGGCGACAAATTAGACAGTTCCTTAGTGTCTGACGGACGGTCGATCTTCCTTTGATCAACCAGAATGTCTGTCGCAAAACTGACAAAGTGTGATCAACTCCAGCATGAAGTTCACGGCGGTGAACATCAATTAACAACCTAACAACAGGATGGTTAGAAGGCAATATAATAGGATGCTTCTCCTCTTCTGGTAACAGTGACTTGTGAATTCTTACTCCAACACGAAGAAAGTGACTAGTTGGACACATAAACGGGTTTAACTTGTCCAGATTGCAGTCCTTTACTAGACCATGCTGTTTACTTGCCGCAATCTCTTCAGGAAAACGTGCTACTTGTATATGAGACATCAACTGTTCTTCTCCATTTTGTATCTCCAAACCAGTTAAAGAGCTGTCAATTCTTCCCTCTTCTTTCACTCTTGAGTTGCTAGCGAGTCTTCGGATCCTGGCAACAGTTGTTACCAAGCGACTATACTTGCTGAATCTTGTGAGGTCAATAAATGGCTCTTTGGGTTGCACAACACAACTGACACTAACTTTACTCTTCCTCTCTAGGCAGCAATTTCACTGGAAGGTTTTGACCTTAAATCTTCGGGCTAATCTTTTTCGGACTCTTGCAACTAAGAGGGTCCTTTCCACCACAAATGACTCTCTCTTAACTGACTTGCAGATAAACCTCGGGTGGGTAGATCAGCTGGATTCTGCGGTGCTGAACAATACCTTCAAACACTGGGATCCAACAATGACTGAATTTAAATAACAGGACTAGCAACAAATGGTTTCCACTGTGAGGCTGCTCCTCTGATCCAGTGTAAAGTTGAAGAGTTGTCTGTCCAACAAACAATGCGGCTAATGGCACAATCGATTGCTCCTTTGACATAGGTACAAAGTCTAGCAGTAATTACAGCAGCCATCAACTCTAAGCGTGGAAGGGTAATATTTCTTACAGGAGCCACTCGGGTCTTACACATTACAAGACTGGTAGATGCCCTTCCATCTTCACGAACAACTCTCAGATAAACTGCAGAGGCATAAGCAACTTCTCACGCTTCACCGAATGCGTGTAGCTCCACTTTAGGATTCTGACTGAATGGAAAATCAGTATAACATCTTAGAATAATGAAGGTGTTCAAGTTCTGAAAGCTCTTGAGTCCACTGATTCCATATCAATGAGACTTCTATGGGAATTTCCTCGTCCCATCCAACACCCATGGTCCATAAACTGAAAAGGGTGCTATTAGACCAATCGGATCAAATATCTTTGCTGCTAAAGACGCCACCTCTGTTTTGGTGTACACTGTCTTTGATCTCTATTTAACAATGTCCACATCAATTCCAAAGACAAGGTTGTCAGTTATTGTATTCCACTTTAATCCTAATGCTTTTGTGATTGGATGTGCTTCTGCTAGACCACTTTCCTGGTTGACAAGACTAACTGCTGCTCTGTCTCTCTCGGGTATGGCATCCACAAGCTCAGACTTATTGCTTGACCATTTCGTCAAATTAAAGGCAGCTTTCTGCATAAGCTCAGTAGCGCTGCTGTAATTTCACTGTGTCCTGCACATTGTCTCTCCCTGAAGAAAAGTCATCAACAAAGTGTTCCTAAAAATTTCAATAGATGCCACAGGGAATGTTTTTTCACACCTCACATGCTCTTGGATAGTACCAATGGACAGAAACGGAGTAGAAACAACTCCAAATGTAACCCTTGTCATTCTGTAAGTCCAAATCTCTCCACAGATACCGGTGTAAATCTCTGTCTTCTTCGTCTAACCGAATCTGCAGGAACAGATTCACCCATGATAACAAACATAATTTCTTTTGAAGACGCAAACGAATTCCCACCAAATCTGGCTGTAATGGCGGGCCTGGCTCTAAGCAGCTGTTCAGAGAGACACCATTGCTATCTTTTGCTCATGCATCAAACACGACTCTTGTCTTGGTTGTTTGTTTTTTATTCCATTTTCAATACATTAACTAAATTACATAAGGAAACAATTCACCCATGATACCAACATAATTCTTTCAAAAACGCAGAAGCATATCTGCTTTTCTTCCCTGACGATCGCATGATGAGGCAGATAGAACATAGAACGTCCATCTGTCGATGTAATTTAATCACAAGGTACTTCTTCAGCAACACCGTCTTCACTATACTTGTTAATTGCTTCTCTATAGGACGCAGCTTTCAATGGCTCGTGGAGCAGCTTCCTTTTTAGATTGTACAACCTTCTTTCCCCTTGCCGCTTTCTATGCAATGCGGTCTTCCTTCCATGAGAAGAATACTTCATAGCGACCATCATTATATGTTGGTGTCTCTTTGAACTTCTTCAAGGTCACATCTTCAGCGTGGGTAGTAGAAATTGAACTTTCAGCAGGTCTAACACCAATGGACTCCAAATCCCAGAACTTTTAAAGTGTTTCATTCAATTGTTCCTCCGCACCAATTTCAACATTCATAGACACAGTGCATTCTTGGTCATGACCACCTGTCCGACCACAGAAGACCCAACCCAAAGTTTTGCGAACTGCAACTGGCTCCATGGAACCCCCTTTTACAATGCCTCTTGGCATAATAGAAATCCAAGCCAAAAGGCATATCGATCTCCTGCTTGTCTGTCTGTCCTGTTCCTCTCTACGGAATTCTTCAGGAAATACTTTGTTTCGAAGATGAGATCATCTTGTTGGATGAATTTCCGTAGCTTCAGCTGGCCGGCATATTACTTGTGCTGTAAGAGCTTCAATACATTGAGGCTGTCCAGATGGTCAACAGGTGCTACAGTAGACACAGTTCTCTTCCGCAACCTGCTCTTGGAGGCCCCTCCACCAAATCCAGAAACTTTAAATTTGACACTCTTCCCAGCAGGGCCAAGCTCATCAATTACACGTTGCCGAACAAACGATGTTTGAAAACCAGGATCAAAGAAACATCTCACAACTTTTAAACAACCATTTGGTCTGCACGCTTGATTACTACCATAAGTTGGAGATGTTCACCAGATTGTTTCATGGACAATCTTTGTATGTACATGGACGTGTAATATTACCGTGTGAGGCAACAGACTCGAAGCGTTGGGCTGTCTATACAATGTTCATGTACAACACCCCTTTTTCTGTCTCTGATTTAACGAGTAGTTTCAGGTTTAGATTCCTGTTCATTCAAGACAATAGGATAAGTGACTTTCGGGTCAATCACCTTTTTTTAAAGCCTTATAGTGGAGGTCCGCCATGTTACCCAGACTCATTGTTCTGTTGGATTTTCTAGCGAGTAGACAACATCGGAGAGACAGGCTGCGTCAAATGTTTGACAGCATACGCCAATACAGAGATGAGGGTCGCCCCTTCGAAACACATAATTCTTTGTGGTTTATCTTGAATGGCATTCCTATTTCTCTCTGGATGTGGTTCAACTACTATCGAAAGTTGGAGGACTTCATGCGTGGTCATGGTGACGAATATTCTGTGGCATATATCCACACCAATGTGTTTTTTCCATTCAGTGCTGTATTCCATGGGAGTTTGTGTTTGACAGTGTACAGGATATTTTATTTCAACAGTCCTTAGTCATTTCTAATTCATTTTGTTAGAACCATTAGGTTCAGGTTAGTGTTTGTAGCATCGACCGCGTACGGGGATCAAGTAAGGTTTGAGCGATTGTGAATAACTAGTAAGCCCTCGAACACCCTTTACCCAGGAACTCCAGGGTTATATGAGTCATGAGCAACAACAACAACAACTTTAATGTTTCAATGAAAAAACGTTTTACAATTTGAGACGTTTCTTGGTCTGCATGATCTTTCTGACAAGGCGTTCTGTATGGGTCTTTCGCCCCGGTAAATTGTCGATCCCCTTTGTCATTTTGGTGTCGGCTTTCCACTGGTCCCTCAGGGATTTTGCCTTGGAATAGTCAATGTCATGCTGCTTGGCGAGTCTATCTAGACGACTGATGCCGGGATCACCGCGTACCACTCGTTTCTTCAGTTTGGTGTCGGGTCCCATGTACTGGTAGCCTGGCCGGTGGAGTTCCATCCCAGTCTTCCCCAACCAGTTTTGAATGTCTATTCCAGTTCCCCACTGTCGCTTTCGTGACCGTATCTTGGTCCGTGTCATAGTCCAGACCTCGTTTCACAGGATAGTCCCAGGGTTCCCAACCTTCTTGTAGTTTCTCAACCTCAGTCTCCTTGGCTTTTTTATACTTGCCCTTGCCTTTGGGAAAGTATCCTCCTTCGCTGTCTGTATCAAAACTCTCTATGAACTTTAGATCAACACCAGCTTTTTTCAGCAACGCCTTGGTAGCTCCCGATAATACAGCTTTTTTTAATCCTCCACTTTTACTGGTGGACGGTTTGGATGGAATGGGAGTCTTTGGACCTTTTTTCTCCTTTTTAATGCCCCTCGTGGATGGAGTGGGAGTCTTTTTCTCCTTTTTGATGCCCGACGTGGAGGGACCCGCTTCGATCACCATCGGTTCTTTCTTGACTTCTTTGACGATTTCTTTCAACAAAGTCTCCACGGGAGCGTCGACCATACCTTCTGGTACCTCGAAACGTCAGAGGAACCGTTTTACCGGTACGTATGCGCTCCACCAATCGTCCTTGTTATGAGGAGAGACTCTTGGACATCTTAACGGCCATGCTGTCTGGAATGCGTTTGTCTTTCACTATGAAATCCCCTTCGGCAGCAATTCTACCAGCTTTGTCCAATAACGCATTTTCAGTCATTTTTCCATTGTAATAATCTTTTAATCGATTGAACTCTTACACGGGTACCATCATCACTTCATCCGTCATTATCATCAGTGAGATCAACTTCAATGCTGTTTCGTAACACTCTTAGCTTCTCCAGTTCTCTTTTGAAGGGTTCGGTGGTTTTGCTACCCTCACCGCAGCATTGACACAATGTGTAGATCCTGCCTGATGGCGTGGACGTTTGTACATTCTAGCACTGACTGCATAGGTCGCTGTATTTTTTAACGCTATGTAGTCGGAGTGGAGATTATTGTATTTTCGCTTCAAACTTCATCTTTCGAGTTCATCTTGCTTGTTGGCTTCCTGCAGTAACTGTACGACTCTTGCCAAGCTGCACTCAATCTTACCTCTGAATATACTCTTCATCGGTGTATAACGGTCTCCATTCTCTTTTACTTGCTGGTACCACATCCACACCTTCGAGGGGACACCCATTTTCATCTCGTCCTTTCATCAAACACAGTATGCTTTGAAACAGTCTTGCAATCCACTCCAAAATCTGTTCCCTGTTTGCTTCAAGAGATGTTTTCTTCGACGCTTCAATGAGTTTCTGCGTCTACCCACCTCTCGCAGTACCTTTTTATGCCGTTTCAATTTGTTGTAAGTCTTGGCTTTGATGGGTATTCTCTGTTTAAGCAAATTGACAACCATCTCGCTGACAGCGTTGATTTGATCAGCATTGGCGTGAGTCAGCAGGTCACGTCGTCTATTCCGATTGGCTTCTTTCAAAACGCTCTGCAGGAAGGTACGTTGTCTTCGTAACCTCTTCATCGTTTGCTAATGTAGTGAAGGTGACTGTTCATGGTCTTTTATCGTCTGTGTCGTCTGCGATCCAGTCGTCTGAAGCCCTTACGCACCTGTTTGTTTAGGAACTTGAGTGGTCCTACCATGGCTCCAAGTCCTGAGGCTCTTATCCATTGGTCAATGTTTGAACTCGTTTACGCCTCCGTCGTCTTTTTCTCCGCGAGCTGGCATGATTATGATTGCATGATTCAGTCGATCCCTTTATTTTCATCTTGCTATGAGACTTTTTGGGTTGCCGTGTAGAAGAGTCAGTTTGAATCGTCGTAGTTCTACAGGGGTGACTTTCCGTCTCTTTCTCTTTCGCCGAGTGACCGCTTCCAGACCTTTCTTCACCCGGAAGCCTGCTGCTCCCGAGGTAGCTCCCAGAGCAGGGGCTTTTCCTCCGGCTATCAGTGCAGGTATGAGGGCTGCTAATGGAAAGATACCTCCTCTCTGAAGCGCCTTCTTCCTGCGAACGTTTCGTCGCTGTCCTCTCTTGGACATGATGCTTTGAATGACGTGTCACACAGACGTGACGGTCAATTTATGGCTCTTGTGGGGTGATTGGGTGAAATGTTTTTTCGTACTGTTTTATTATTCGATCAGACGTAGGGGGTTTTAGGTCCGTAATAGTATCATCCATCGTCTGCATTCTGATTAGAAATCCGTCACATTCTTCCAGCGGCAAGCCACGCACGTAACTTCTTAGTTCAATTAAGTCTTTTCGTATGTTGTATAAGCAAAACGGCACATATCCATTTTGGTACCAAAATTCTTGAATTTGTTCCACCCTTTTACAACAGTTCCAAAGGCTGTTTACCCTGTCATAACCAGACTGTCTTCCCATACAGCACCTACCACCACCCTAAGTGCCATGACCAGTAAGGCCAGTCCGTTCAATAATCCATGACAATGTTTTAAATGATAAAACATCTGACGTCTATACCACCAGTGACGGTGATAGTACGCGTAAAGTCCATCCATACGTGACAGAAAACCCGGGTCGATCTTGTCGGCGTATTTGCCATAAGTCCCATTCAGCAAAGTGACGGGAGTGCTCTTCATGGTCTGAGCTACAATGTGTTT
>CM042754.1:7296214-7308714 GCA_022496165.2 Catalaphyllia jardinei
CAGTTGCTGTTGCATCTTCATGTTGTGCATGACCCGACGACGACTGCGTCTGGACGATCCCGTGGAAGGTGTGCGAGGTGGACTAAGGTCATCGTCACCGCCTCCGACTCCACCGCCTCTGTCACCTCGCCTCTTCGACTTCCGCCGCTTTTTCGACTGCCGCCGCTTCTTTGACTACCGCCGCTTCTTTGACTGCCACTGCTTCTTCGACTTCCACCGCTATCACTGGCACTACTTCTTCCTCGGCTTCCAGGATCACTGGCAGAGGAAGGGGTATTTTGTCGTGGAACGCGTCTGGGTTGTTTTTCTCCAGTGGTGGGTCTCCTTAAAGGTGTCTTGTATCCCAGCGTGGGTCTGTTACCGCCCACTCCTACTGTGACATTGGATGGAGAAGGGTTCGTGTCGGTTCCTACTCCTATGATGGGACTTTGCGGTAGTATACTCGGTGATACAGGGCCTGGAGGTGTGCTCCCACTCCCACGGTCGGAGGTGTTCTTGAAACATACGCGGGTTCATAATCAGTGAGAGCTGTTAAATCATAAGAGTATGGCTCCTCTTGATCTGAGTTCATACTCGTTGGTTATTATCTTCTTTGCAGCCTCTTCTTCGTAATGAATCCAGTCGGTGAAGTGCGGTTCATTATATTCCTTCAAGACGCTTTGTACTTCTCGTTTGGAACCACACTCGGTGACACGTTTCATCCAGTCATAATCTTGTTCATCCGGATTGATGACCCATTTCAGTTTACTTTTGCAGATCAAAATGAATCTAGGGAACCACCAAGCCTCACTCCTCAACATGAATATATAAACTGATGACATCTCACGAATCCGTCGTCTTTTAGCAAGTGACTCAGAATACGTTGATCGTCACGACTAGCTGGATGAAGGTCCAATAGCATGTAACCAAAAGGTCTTTCCGTCACCGTTCTGAACGTATCAAGCACGTCCTGCCACCAAGTGGGGTACGATTGCAATAACAGATTCCGTATACCCAGTTGGTCCCTAGAGTTCTTGAACACCACGATGTAATGAGCACTGCGAGAGATGGTCTTGGCAAATTTCCCATTAGAAAATAGATCTTGACATAAGTAAAGTACCGTGATATTTTGATGATGCGAGTCCTTGGTGAATAAATCCAACTTGTCGTTGCCGCCCTCATCCATCAGGTCGTCCATGACCAAGACAACCCCTTTAGGAAACCATTTATGAAGCGACTCCTTTTCAGGGATTCCTTCGTGGAATTTGACACCTTGCTTTTGAGGTGCTTCGAAGCCTTTCTGCCACGATCCGTAGCAATAATGAATGGGATCAGGTGATTAGTCAAACAGATCCTCCTTGTCCATAAGCAACTGAGTGGTGAGCACAATCTTGCCACAGCCTAAGGGTCCTGCTATCAATACACGAGTGGGAATTCGAAATCGAAATGCCTCGCAACGTTCCATGGTTGTGAAATCGATGATACTGATGTCTGTCGTTTACGTACCTGGGGTAATATGCAATTAAGCGAGCACACGTTCTCAAGGCAGAGATCGCTTGTCTTGTGACCCAGTGGTACCTCTTGAGAATGGCTGTCACTTGACGATAACTGTGACAAGTCAAGATACGTTCCAAGATGGAAACCAGACTATTCTCATCACGATCGTGCTCTAATAATGAAGCCAATTTGACCTTACTTTTTTTTTATTTTTTTATTTTTTATTTGATAGTTTTTATTGATTTTCGATATTAGATATCTAAATTACAAATTACAATTGTTACAACTTCACAGACAATAACAGCAACGAGTACTCAGAAGAAAACTAAATAACTAAATAGATAAATGATAAATAATGAGATATGAGTGAAAAAAAACAACAAAGAAAGGAAATAAAAACAAAACAAATGCGATGCTACTGTATAAAATTAAATGAATATAAGGCTTTGCTGGTCGAGACTATCTAATTATCATTGTATTATTGCATTGATTAACTTCTCCCACTTTTTAAAATGCACAAGGAGCTTGTTTTTCTCCCTAGCGATATGGAGCTCGATATTGTAAACACGCCTTGTTCTCGCTATAAAGCCTCTAAGTGTAGGTACGCTATTCAGACATCTCCTACTGTAGATATAATACTTCCCTAATAACAGAATGTGATTGATTAAAATGAAGTCATTTACAATGTTGAACTTTCCAAAGATCAAATCTGACTCATCCATTGTTCTAACAAGGACGTTGTTATCTCTTAGCCAGGACAAGACGTGTTTCCAAAAATCTGAGGATATCTTACAGGAGAACAATAAATGCTCGACGGATTCCGCAGCCTCCTGACAGAAAGTACAGCTTGGTGATTCAACCAGACCAATGCGACTAAGTTTTTCATTCGTAAAGACAATGCAATTTAGGATCTTGTATTGAAATTCCCTGATCTTAGATTCTAAAGTGGTTTGAAAGGCTAAGGAATAAACTTTCTGCCAACTGATTACAGTATTTGGGTACTTGTTGGTTAATTTTTGTTTAGCAGTGGGTGGAATCTGTTTTTTCCGCAGAAAAAATTGATAGATCTGTTTAGAAGAGGCGTCAGAAATTGGTACTAAATTGTCACTTTCCATCCTTATAGTTGGGATATTTGGAAGAGGGTCACTCACTGACGCATCCACAGAGGCTTTCACAACAGAACGCCATTCTGCAGGAATTGAGTTGATAATACTCATGAGAAAAAATCTTTGTTCTGGATTTACAAGTGGGTTGGTACCATACGAGAAGGAATGGTTTTCCGTTATCAAATCTCCTATCTTTACAAAGCCTAAATTTACTATGTCCCTTCTGTACATTGATTTTTTGTCATAACAGAGAAATTGGTTATTCCAGATGAGCTCATTAATTATTTCTCGGTAACTACTTGGTGTTATCCCGTTTAAATCTGACCACGCATCAAAGCATTCCTTGTAATAATCCGGCAGACTGATTTTCAATTTAGAAGTGTGAAAATTACAATGTAAAACAAAACGTCCTCCAACTGGTGAAAGAAGCTTATCTAGAATTGTTTTCCAAGTGCTTTGATAATCTTCCAAAAATTTCTTTAAACACATTATTCGTTTTGCACCAATCATCGAGTCAATGTCCAGCATCTTGAGTCCACCCATTCCAATGTCAGAAATTAGTGCATGGCGCTTCACTTTATCTTTTCCGTTCCAAATAAAACTGTAAAGAATTGAGTTCACCTCCTTAATTAATTCCTTAGATGTCGGTATAACAGATGCTCTAAACATGAACTTCGGGATAGCAAAAGATTTGACTATTTGTATTCTTCCTAAAAGGGAGAGGCCTCTCCATTTCCATAGACTGACTGATTTTTTTATACTTTTCAAAGTTTCCCTAAAATTAAGGTTGTCCCTTTGTCTTACGTCATAACCAAAATATATTCCCAAAATTTTGATAACTACGCAAAAATTGTGTTTTGGAAAGTCTGATTCTTGCAAGGAATTATTCCCTAAAGCTAAGATTTCAGTTTTTTCATCGTTCACTTTTAATCCAGAACACTCACCAAAAGATTCAAGAACGCAGAACAAATTTAAATAGGATGCCAATTTGACCTTACACAACCACAGAAACCTGGGAAACCAGCGTGATTCACTCCTCCACATCTCCATGTCGAATGAAAGGCCGCTCATGGATCCTTTTGTAAAAAGGACCGGACGAGGATTCGAACCACGGACCGGTTATGAGCTCAGCGCACTTACCACTGTGCTATCCAGTCAACCATTACTTTTTATTCAATAAATGCTTTACACCTTCCAACGAACCACTCGTGTCCTGTTGACACGGGGTCTTACAAATCTTAGTCCAAACAATCTCATCAACAATGAAACGTTTGAACATGCGACCCACTTTATGGTCATTGTTCCCATAATCGTTTTGCCTGAACCGATTCGAGAAATCATTCATACTGCATCCTGCTCGGTCGATCAAATACATCAGGGCATAATCTCCACAACTTTGACTAAATAGTGACTGTAAGCTATCTCCATTATGCATCTGGTACTTGAAATGAATATTCAACCACTCCATGATCGGACCGCCGGTACCATACACGTTCAACGATAGTCCGTAACTTTCCACACACGTTCCCTCAAGACCACATTCCGATCCAATGACGTCCGGGCTCGCCGTGAGGTTCCTTATTGACGATATAGGCTGTGGTTCCTTCTTGAGGTAGTGTCCTGGGTAGTCGGTCGCAAGGGACGGTCCCGTAAAAAACGCGTGATAGTTTTAGATTCGTTCCAGCCAAATAGTCCAACTGTAAGTTATTCAAGGGTACTTCCTCCATTTTTTACTGATACACGTCGTATGTGACGATTCTGTTTCCGTTGATTTCCAACAGGTTTTCAAACTCGCCGTACAACAAGATTGTCAGATTAGTGCCTGGATTGGCACCAGAATCGATCATTAGATGCAGTTCACCTGTCTGCTTGGGGTTCAACACTAGACTGTCCAAACATCCGTTGGCTGTGTTATCAAATACAAACATGTTGCACCTCTTGCTATGTCCCCAGTTCTCCTTCAGAACCATGTTAGCTCTTCCTCTGCACAGGGCACCTGACGCTTGTAACAATCTGTAGTAGCCTCTGAGATCTTTACTACCTCCATCGTGCTGTAATTCAAGGGTTTCAAATGGATACTCTTCACCTCTTACCAATTGTTTGATAGTAGCAAGGTTGAATTTCCCAAAAATTCAACGTATTTGTGGCGATTACTCCGTTGAAGGTATCTTGGCTCATCGTGACCAAAACCGATCGATTGGGAAGCTGGTTGTGGAAAGGGTTGTTGCGTTCAAAGTGTCGATTGTCGTTCGGATGAGAGAGTGCGAATCTCGCCTCGAACGGTGGAAAAGGTGACCACTTTTCCACTCTTCAGATCAGATATGATTTCTCGGTGGATCTAGCATGCTATTCTCACTTGAGCTAGGATCAGTCTTACATTGACGTCCGCATCTGTGAATCTTATAGTGTTAGCTCCATGTCATCGGATGGCCCACAAAGTTGATGGATTGAAGTACATATCGATGTGGATCCAGACACCAGGAATCAATAGCTTGCTGAGGTGAAACACTTCCAGGTAAGGTTTAAGCTTCATGACCACTCTAGATCAACCAAGGAACTTGAGCCTACTTCTCACCAAAGCCTTTTTTCTTCGCTCAATTCTGTAAAATCGGCATGAGTAGGGTTGAGCATGTTGGCTGTGTATTCGTCACCATCTCCATCATCGTGCACATCCAAGCTGTTGTATCATCCTTCAGGGGCCAGAATCGTTTCTCCATCGTCCCGGTCATGATTAAGAGCTGCTTCAATGAATGATTTGTTATGGTACGTATCAGTCTGCGGACTGATGAGAGTTCAATTCAATTTCACGTTGATCTGTTTGAAGAGAGTATTCGCCATATTGTTGGCCAATCCAATGATGTCAGCAGCCAACAAGTTAGAACCATCGTTTTTCTTGACAGTGAGCTCCACTTTAAAATAACTATCCACCAGATCAATAAAATCCTCCTGGGGATCAACCTGGAATGTCATGGGGTTGATACCTGTATTGAACGGATTGATCTTCACAAATCGTCGAGAGGACATGCTGAGGTTCGAGGGTGGTACTGTGAACATGTCCAGGCGCGGGTTTCGGACTCCCGCCGAACGAGCGTGGGGGACAATAGAGAGCTTAAGCACGTTCATTGTTCCCTATATTTTTGTACTACTTATCTCTAATGGAGAAAAGATAGTTAGCAGTGTGAATGTGGTTGTGTGAGGGCAAGTTAAAAGTGAAAGTAGCTGACTTCCGGTTGCCGTCCGCGTGTCAAAAACGCGCGTGCTTAAACTTTCGAATGTCCGTCATCGTCGTCTCCTTCTCTACTTACCTTTGAATGCAGCCCGCAACCACTGTAGGCTGGGTCGTTTTGAACGCATAGGCATAAACATGCCGGCTTTATACACTTGTCGCTTCGACAGACCACTTCTCAGGATAGGAATGCGTCTCGCGTGTCTCGAGTGCATGGGATTCATACTCCAAACAAATCTTTTGAAACTTTTTTGCTCACCAGCCGTCTGATCTCTTGATTCGCTTTACTTTTCACGTATCGTTTCGCTCCTCTCTTGACTCCTTGAAGCCTAGCTTTCCAAATGGACTTTTTGCATTTACCACCTGCATTTAAACCTTTCAGACCATCCATGGCCGTTTCTGTCAACGCGTCGCGTAGAACGGTGGAAGCTCGCGTCTTGATATCCTTTCAGGTCGAGCAAAATCCGCTACCCATCTGCCTGTTCCCACCTCGGTCAGAGAAAAAGCGTACAAGCGCACCAAAAATCATGATCGTTCAAACTTCAAGACAACAATCGTATTTCCTTGACCAAATTTCATCAATTCTCCTGTTGCCTCGGCCACTTGCACTTCTATTATGTCTAACATTTCTTTGCGCAACGGAATATATTGTAAATGGGTGGGTTCGAAGTACTTCGTGTTTGTAATTCTCCTCTCGTAGCAGAGCTGTTACTTGATCACCCACCACACTGCTACCGCCCACATTGGAGTACACGAACGAAGAACGCGACGACGATGCTATGACATTCTTAAACGAGTGGTTCAAATTGACGAACCTCCAGTTTACACTCAGACTCGATTTGACATAAGGACTCAGGGCTCCCGTATTATTTCTTTGTATGTACCAATACTTGTCAGTGATTTCTCCCTCACCGTGACTTCCGTCTGCATTCCACTTCATCTTTAAATCTGGAGGCGTAGGTAATGTATTGTATCACCTCTATCACGAGATTTGGACCAAGTTCGAGACCATATTGTGGATCATCGGGATCCTCGTTTCTCTTGAACCATCCCATTTCCAAAGCCAAGTTCACCAGCATTGTGAAGGCAGGTGACTTCCAGCTATAACCCCAACCAAAATCGTGATACTCGACCCAACTGCTGTCGATCACCAAATCTTCTCTTTCGAACCTGAAATGAGTGTGAAAGTCATGTTGAATTTTCTCGTTGGTCCGACCATCCACAGTGGTGTATCCAGTGATGTATCCAGAGATCATATTATTCTCCACCAGTTTCTTTTTCAACCATTGAACGGCCGTTTTCATAAAATCCACACCAGTCATGTGGTTCAAATCTACAACATCCTCCACGTCCGACACCAGGGAAGTAGCATTGAGAAATTTCTTACTATTCAGGTTACCTTGCCAAGCGTGATACCATTGACTGTACAGGAGAGGTTTTTTCCTGTCAACCATGAAGGTAATGCATCTTAGGGTCTGGTAAGGAAATGCTCGCCAAAGCCACCTTCCATCCGGGTCAACGCAATCGTTTTGGTTCTGGAAGTTTGATCTTGAAATGATTGGATGTATTGTCTGGAAGCTCATACTTGTTGCTTTGACTTCGCAAGGTCATGTAAAGTGATTCAGGCATGTTTGAAATGCAAGGTAATGCTCGTCACTCCCGAAGTGAACTCCACCAGCTTTTCGTCGTTCTCCGACAATTGCGTCTCGATAATGTCGAGCACCTCGCTGCGCACGGGTAGATGTTGAATATGATCGTGTTCGAAATCTCTCTTCTTCAACGTCTAAGTTATCAGTCTCATCAGATCCGTGACTTGATTTCCCACTACCATGCCACGCCCAACATTCGAGTAGATGTGCATGGGACGTCCAATGTTTTCGAATGCTTTCTCGAAGGAATCATCCAAATCCACAAACACCCAGTTGATGTATGCGAGGTGAATTATTGATCTGTATCGTGGTGCAGGTACGCGAATTGTAAATGACACAACTACCATCCTCTGCGCGGCTCATGACCATGTAGGTCAACTGGATGGGATCATCCTTCTTGTTCAATTGCAAATCGGATATCGCTGGATCATTCAGACCCCACAAATATCGATCTCGCACCTTATTCATCAACACAGTTCCAGTTTTTGGAGGAGTTTCAAAGTCACTCTCTCGTGCAATTTTCATATCCTAGGCGTAAAATCCATACTCGGGATCCGGCAACTCCAACCATTCAAAACGAAACAAGAACGAATCGCTCAAATTCATCTTTCGTGGTGCTTCTGGAAACGACACACCACTAATACCCACTTTCCATCCCAATTCCTTGAGTTGTAACGGGTAAGGTAAACGATTCTTGAAGTGATTGGGTTGATTGGACGGAAATTCCGTCGTAGTGACATTGCTCATCAACTGCACGTAAAAATCACTCATGACTTCTGCAAGTCTTTCTTGTTCAACCAAGTGTCGTACTTGTCTGGCCAACCTTTCCAACGTACCAAGTTTTTATCCCTTTGCGTTTCACGATCTTGTCGATTCGAAACAGATCGTTGTCCTCCATGGTCACTTTCTGCAACTCTTCTGCATAATACACGCCTTTGACCTGAGTGCCATCCCACTCGTTCACTTTATACGTAAGCACTCTTCCCTTGCGGACACTTTTCACCACAAACACCTCCTCGGTCCAACCGGACAAATACCTCTTCTTAAACTGCCTGAACTTCTCGTTAAGTCTCACGCGACCTCCCACTTTGAATCGGGGTTTCTTCCACTTGCCTTTCTTCTTACTGTAGAGGGTCGTCCACACTTCGGAGATATTGGCCTCAGTGACATCATTCGGAGCCCTCTTGATACTTCGATGATACGATCGGTTGTACCCCTGTACCAGATCTTGCAAGACAGGTAGAAAGTTCAACCTGTTCTTCACGGTGAAGTACCGATAGAACTGCTGTTTTAAGGAACGATTCAATCGTTCCACCACACTGGCTTTGGTGACACCGCTAGTTGAAAATGATGAATGTCTTTACGTTTCATCAAATCCTGAAACTTTTTATTGTAAAACTCCTTCCCATCATTCGTCTGAAGACTGATAGGTTTTCTACCCACTTTCAAAATCTTCGCAAACGCTTCCATCACAGCTTGACCCGTCTTATTCTTCACAGGTTGAACCCACACGTGTTTGGAAAAGACATCTACCACCGTCAATAGATAACGGTACACGCGGTTATACTTGGCAATATTGATCACTTTGATCGGATCTGCTGTCCACTGCTCGATTTGATGAGATCTGGCAGCAGTTCCGATCTCTCGTTGCACTAGCTGGTGGTCAAATTACAATTCACAACCGTTGACCTTTTTGTCATTCTGGCGGTTTCACTGCACACTGCATTTGTAAACGTCGTCGAAACATTTTTACATGCAAACGCACTATTTTCCGATCGACAATGAGCTTTTTCCTTGTTGTTGGCTAGCAAAACGGCTGACGCAAAGCAACTGAGAAAGCCGCAATTTCGAAGTGTTTATTCAGAGTAGGTGTTACCGTCACAACTGTCACCATCGGCAAGCCGAAGTCAACTTCTTCATAATTAAATAACTAAATTTTTCTTGAATAGCGGACCTGGACGTCCTCTACAAATGCTGCTGCATGTCAGTATTTGTCTGATGCAAGTAAGAATACATCATCGTTGCTGGCGCAAGTAGAACGTGCGAAACCTTTGATATTTGGCGCCATTGCAATGCTATTTTTAACCACATAGGCCTCCGACAAGATGTTTTATAAGTGGCAAATAGGTTGGACACAGACCTGACAACAACATATGCCACATGTCTCAAAAGAAGAGAGATGACAGCCGACCAATGCTTCATCTGACCGCAGACAAATCTCTCTGCGTGAAGCAAAACTTCCAGTTTTCGCCGCTTGCGTCCCCTCATGGATTCATTCCATTTCTTTTATAGTCTAAAAGATATCATTGCTTCTGAGAATAGTTTTTTCAAAATTCGAATTCTTGACGTCGCCGTCCTTTGCGAAAATACACATCTTCAGCATTTTGTTTTAGGCGACACCACGGGACCCGCGAAAGTTTCCCGCGTCCACTGCCGTTCCGTCCTAGCCTTCCCGTCCTCGTATCTGGTTGGGACAGGGCTTCGTGGATTAACTTCAACGTGTGTGTGACAGATTTTCTCAGGAATTTTCTCCTTTTTTTTGATGGCTTCTAAATCTTTTGACACTTCGAAACACCATAAAATTCATTGACCAAATAATCGCAACACAGTTCCACAGAACTTCAGTTCCTCTCGATCAAGATGCTGATGTAATACATATGTGGTTTGGCGCCAAATCGCTGATATGCGAAAACCAACTTTTTCGCAGTAGCAAACGTTCCTCCAACTCTCCATTTGCTCGACCAATCGTCGATACTGTTTCGCTAAATGTGTTCTATCCACCTCGAAAGACCACGTAAATGAACGATTTATGCCAGAAATTAAAACATTACTCATCTGGTATCATCACTCGGACCCAGTCTACAACACGCCTTACACATAATTTTAGTTCGGAACAACTTGTAAATGTCCTGGTGAAAGTGCATTCAATAAATGTGTGGTCAATGGAGTCATTATGTTCGCAGTGCAGACATTCTTCATCATTCTTAATACCAAATTTGAGTAGTTCTCTTTTTGTTACTATAATCCTGTGTAGTCTAGTCTCTCTGAGTTTATTTTCTTTGCAAGCATTTTCAGTAACTTGAAGATATTTGACCAGTCTTAATGAGAGTACGACCAGAATGATCGCCCGAGTGGGTTTTTTTGTTGAGTAATTTGTAAAAATCTTTAGACCTAGCTTTACCCAGATGAATTTCAACATTAACATTAAATTGAAATATTTCGTCACCGCATGTGAAGAATAGTTTGTTAAGAGTGGCATTGTCTTCTGCCTTTGTCAATAAACTAGTTGGTATGGCGCTTATCACTTGGTAATACTGAAGTAAGTTAGTTTGACATTTGTATTTATCTGAAAATCCCTTAAAAGTTAAGAATGTTCCGTTTTCATCGAGGTCATTAATGAAAACAACTCCTCTCTTAAACCATTCATGAAAATATACTGGCCTACCGTCAACTAATATGATGTCTTTATTGTTGAATAGAAGTAAATCCTGTGATTCGTCATATCCATGAAGAGCTTTCAGTTCACTGAAAGACCCAAGGATAGTTTGTTAAAGTAGTTTACATTGTAATTGTACCAAAGTAGAAAATTTAATCCTCCCATTTTTCTGAAGTAGTGGTCTGGAACCGTACACTTGAGTAGCTGTTAATAATGACTATGACATACCTGTTCACTGGAGAAGCGGCAGAATATGCTGGTAACATCAAAACAGAAGAAGCTATAATGCTGCAGTACAACGTCTCCAATGGGGGGGATGTGGTAAGGTGCAGAGGAACGGCATTGGCAGGTATGAGACCTCGAATAGTGAAACAAGGACATGAGGGGTGCTGGAGATTAGCTTTCTCCTACTGCGTGAGCACTTCAAGTACAAGGAGTTACTCCCGCACAATACGGGGCCCTACTGATGATCTTAATTCAAACTAAACTTTCCAAAGACTGGAGCTTAGAGTGGTTCCGAGTAAAAGGTGGTTTAGAAAATGAGAATCTGACCTTTTAGAGGTTACTCCAATTTTTGGAGCATGAACTTGAAATCTGGGAAAGTGCTGACCAATCAGAACAGAACAGCCCGCAGTTACCTGGTCAAGGATGAGTGTTAATGCACTCCCAGTGGCGACTGCATCTCATTGGTAGCAAAGACCGTAACCTGTACATTCTATAAGCGCCCTCACAGCCCTAAAGACTGCTGTGCTTCTTCTGCTATCCCGGTTGCAAGAGTAGCAGCAGGAGCTCATGCCCACGCCTTCTATGCCAGAGTTCAGAAACGGCTGACGGACTTTTGGACACTGGACCATCTTGGAGTAAAAAGTAATGACATGCTGGAGCGTGACCTTGAACTTGAAGTGAAGAACGCTATTCCGAGAGACGCAGGCGGGGAGAATCTAGAAAAACAAGTGTGGAAGACTCTAGCTCTAAACAAGGCCCTTAGGGAAGTAGGGCTTTGTTGAAAGGTGAGAAAGATGACACCCGAACAGTATACAGCTTATGACAAAGACCTGAGGAATCTCCAAGAAGCGCCTCACATCGAGCTGCTGCCAAGACAATGCACTCCTGAGTCGTACTTACCGCACGGAGGTGTTGTAAAGATGGCCGACTAAGAGATAACGAAATCGCGTATAGTTCCTGAGGTTGGAAGGACGTCTTTCACTTAAAATGATGCCCTCAAGAATGGACAAAGTCTATTACCTTTGTTAAGGGGTGTACTTCTCCGATTCCGAATTGACAAGGCGGCTGTTATTGGCAATCTTGAAAAGACATGTTCGCAGTTGGTTCTCCGCGAGGAAGGTGGAGAGAGATGTTTGCTGTTTCTGTGGCTTAATCCTTAAGGAGCGATTGATGTCTACCGATTCAGGATATTCTTGGATGCCGTGTCGTCGCCTTTTCTTCTGCGGTGGTTTTTAAGCAGCATTTGGGGCTTTCACAGAGAAATCAGAGACAGCCTGCTTAATTCTTCACAGTCTGTATATCGACAACACGATGAAATCCATGGAAAATGGTGACAAGGCAAGGTAGCGGCTTAGTTTTTTCAGTACTGAAGGTTCCAGCAT
>CM042754.1:7311214-7324817 GCA_022496165.2 Catalaphyllia jardinei
GTGCTGGAGAGGAACCGCGGAACTAGTATGAAACATTTTACACTATAATTATAGCATTTTTTTCCCTTCCCCAGAACTGGAAGAACCTATTGCAATGTTCTAAAGACCCAGCTATACCGCAATTACGCATGTATTCTGGTATCGGAATTCTTCCAACGGGAATCTTGGCGAATCTTGTACGATGTTGGAATATTTGTAGTTCAAGGTGAAGAAATTCCAAACTTTTACCAGCAAAAGGTTCCAAGCGTCCTCCGTGCCGTGGTTTAAGAAGAAGTTCAGTTGAAAGCGGGAACCGAAGTGGTTTTGTGTGGAAAATTGGAGCCCGGTTTTGAGCGGAACGACAGGACTCTTGGGATTTTGGAAAAACAGCGGAAAAGCTCGCAAGCAAGTTCTGCATAGCACGCGCCTTAAACCTTCCAAAGGAAGGAAATACTGCTGTCTACATAGTAAATTTCTCAGATAAATCATTGTGGTAAGGCCAGGTCAAACTGTGGCTCACTTTTATCCCCTTGAGTTAAAGGAAACCTACACAGCAAACGAGTCAAAACAAGATGCTCGAGTGGAAATGCCTTTCCCTGGACCGCCTGTCTGGAAACAAGGGATTTCGTGCTGACTTCTCACGGAGAAGGGATCTTTTACTGGCCTGCTTGAAGAATATGGAGATCCGCTCGCTGTTGGGGATGGCGAGTTAGGCCTTACCCATTTGTTAAAACACACCATCGACACCGGTTCAGCCACCCCAGTCAAGCAAGCACCTCTTCGACTCCCTTTAAACGTGACGAGGTTGACAGGCAGCTCTCAGAGCTCTTAGAGCAAGGGAAAATTGAACCATCTAACAGCCCCTGGAGCAGCCCTATTGCTTTCGCCAAAAAGCATGTTGGAAGCTACCGTCAGTGTATAGACTACCGGAATGCCCAGCCCTTTCCGAGGTCAGACGACAACTTGGAATCCTTGGTTGCTGCGAAGTGGTTTAGCTCCCTTCACGTAGTCTCTGGATACTGGCAAGTCTCAGTCGCAAATGACCGCCCGAAAACCGCATTCGTCACACATTGGGGTCAATGTCAGTGCATGGACTTGCCTACGCTTTAGGACCTAGAACCTGGAACCTTCACCCGGCTGCTGACTATTGCATTTCAAGGTTTTACTTGGAGAGGGTCTGATCTACCTAGATGACATCATCATTATGTCGTGCACCTTTGATGAACACCTGCCTCGCCTTCGTTCCGTCTTCGAAAGGCTGCGAGATGCCGGGTTGAAATTAAAATCGTCAAAGTACATCTACCTCCAACGGCAAGTTTTTTTTCTTGGGCACGTAGTTTCAGCCGGAGAGATACAGACCGACCCCGAGAAAATAGCAGCCAACAGCCACATGTATTTTCGAGCTGAATGGGTTCTTGGGCCTTGTGACATACTACAGACGATACATCCCTGGTTTTCCCGCGATAGCAGAACCCCTAAACTGCTTGACGAGGAAAGAGGTGGGGACCCCAACAAGAGAAAGACTTCTGCAAACTGAAACACTGAAACATCACCTCAGGACCTACCAGTATTAGCCTATCCGGATTTCAGCGAAACCAGCGGCCATTTCAATCTTGATACTGATGCAAGGAATGGTCAAGGTATCGGTGCTGTGCTCACTCAAAAGCAACCTGATGATACAGAGTGTGTTTTTGTTTATGAAAGTCGTACATTACACTGCCATGAAACAAAATTATTGTGCAACCCGTCTTGGGATGCTCGCCCTGGTTGACTTCATTGATCACTTCCATTATTACCTTCTCAGACGAAACTTTCTTGTGCGGACGGACCATCACGCCCTGAAGTGGCTGACGTCATTTATACAACCAGAGCGACAGGTAGCACGATATCTAGAGAGGTTCCAGGAATATGACTTCACTGTTGAACACTGCCCTGAACTGAGTCATGCTAACGCGGATGTATTATCTCCCAGGCCGAGATGAAAACATGGAAGTTGTCCATCATGTGGCGATACTGAATATGTTTCCACAGCATTCCTGCAACAGAACAAGGCGAAAAAGGGGGCGTCAAAGACCAAGGAAAATAAATTATCGTGAACTACAGATGAAATTGCCCGAGCCCAATGCAGTGTCCTGATGATAGCTGTGACTGTAAGGATGGGGGAAGGCAAACCCAAACCATCGCCTGGCGAACTTCTCCGTCTGAGTCCCATCTCCAGGGTAATATGGGCTCAAGACACTACGGAAAGTTCAAGCCAGATTCTGGAGGCCTGGCCTTGCAAACTGTGAAAGACCATTGCACCGCACGTTTAACCTGTGCCTTGTGCAAGCCCCTCAGGAAAATACCCAAGGCACCGCCCTGCCCTATCCCTTCGTCTTACCCTACACAGCGACTTCGCATTGATATCATTGGCCCACTTCCCAGAAACAAACGTGGTAACCGTTACATCCTGACTGTCCAGTGTTCATTTACATAGAAGGTAGAGGCCTATGCCATACAAAACCAGAGAGCAAAAACTTACGCGAGAGCCCTGGTGTACAACTGGGTTTATGGGTACGGTGCCCTGGACTCCATCCATTCCGCCCAAAGGCGGAGAGATGCGACTTCCCTTAGATGTTATGGTGGGTGATGAGCCAAACGGGACACCTGATCATTGTAGAGATTATGTGTCCTCGTTGAAAAGTCAACTTTTATAATGCTTTTCAGGATACCCGGGAGCATCTTAGAACAGCGTGGCACCGACAGAAACAGTATTTTGACCGTGGAGTCAAAGAGCACCTCTACCGGTCCGGAGACCAGGTATTCCTGTTCGACCCTCAGCTGAAACCTGGCGAGGTTAAAGCTATAGCAACGTAGGAACCCTGAGATGGATGCGAGTCGGAGGAACCAAACTGGCAAGCCACGCAGCCTGTAGGAGTGGAAAGATGTGCTTGAATCTCCCGAGGGGAGTGTAACAACCAGAACAACTGCGTGTATTTTCTCTTAGATGCCGTTTAATAACAAACACACTCTGACAACGTAGCATTCTCGTCCCAAGAATCGCGACCTCTGGCCAGGTCCAACACCGGAAGTCTGCGGTTCATGGACTTCCCGTCACTCTGGGCATCCTCAGAGTCGAGTCTGACAAATCTGATTGGTTCTGGTCTCAATCTATTGTGTTTACAAAGCCATTCAAAACCAGAATATCGTTGGACTGAGCCAGAGGTCGCGATTCTTGGTGCTGACGAAAAGGAGCGCGGCCTCTGGGGACGAGAATGACAACGTAGCACTACAAAAGCGATCCTACTGCGCATGCACAAAACTGAACTATATTGCTGGACTGGATATTACAGGGAGTGACATCATCGTTCAATGGATTGACTTAAGTGAAGATAGAGATGCAGAAGAACTTCCAGACTTCTGCCTTCCCATACTAGAGCCAGGAGAGACGGGACATCAAGTCACCCAGGATCCCGAGTACGATGGAACTCGCAAGGTTGATGATGATCAACCCGAAACAAACTTACCGACAGCAAATGGGGTGGAAGACATGCCAGTCCGACGACCACCAGGAAATCAAGTAGGAGAAGTTTGATTTGATGTCCAGTGCAACCCTGGTGCACTGAGCTCATACAACACGAGAGCGAATTGGAGAGTACGCTTGTCGCCGATAGTGGTATGGACCTGGCTGTGAACCTCGTTGAGCCTGGGGTCTCTGCCAAAGGAACACCACCTGCTACCTCACGCACGAAGAGAATACGTTCCCCAGACCGCCATAGAGACTGGGACCTAAATGTCACATGTTCTTGTGGTTATTCCATTGCCAGATTTCATACCGAGAAGGCCTGGGTATGAGTCCGTGTATTATGGGATTAACGGCACAAAACCCATATAATCAGAAAGAGCACAAAGTTTCGTGTTAAATGGGCCAAAATTGAACAAGATACAGCCATTCAAAAACTTAAAAATTTAGTAACAATTGTATGAATTGCCGGACACTTGTCCGGAAATCCATACATTTCTTTGCAAATTTTGAAGTTTTTGAATTGCTGTATCTTGTTCAATATTGGCCCAATAGCTGTTATTGGAGCTGAGCCCGCTGTCAAATATTCCTTTGTTTAGAGTGGCACACAAACGAGGCGTAAGGGTCAATACAATGCAGAATTGACCCTTTCGCCTCGTTTGCATATCAAACCGCTGATAACTGCGATAAGCGCTATTAACACGAAACTTAAGGATTTCGTAAAGCTCGGTGTGCTCTTTCTGGGCCAATATTGAACAAGATACAGCCATTCAAAAATTTAAAAATTTAGTAACAAATGTATGGATTGCCGGACACTTGTCCGGAAATCTATACATTTCTTTGCAAATTTTGAAGTTTTTGAATTGCTGTATCTTGTTCAATATTGGCCCAATTAACACGAAACTTTAGGATTTCGTAAAGCTCGGTGTGCTCTTTCTGAATTTATGGGTCTTGTGTTGTTAATCCCATAATACACGGACTTGTATCCAGGCCCCCACCGTATGAAATCCGGCAATGGCTCCCAAGAACAAAGTTGAAAGTCTCAGGGCTTGCCTACAGGAGCAGACAATCGAGTATTTTGTTTAAATTAGATTATATGTAGAGAACTCGACCGCTCAGGAAACAAAGACGGAGTTAAATATGAAGCGTTGAGTGAGGTTGTTGCAAGACCTGTGGACTACCGGACAGTGACATCTCTCTGAACTAAGTGAACATTAATCTAAGACCTTAAGATAACGGGAGTGACGTTTAACGAGCTGACTCTCTTTCAAGGGGCAATGATGTAGGCATAGGACCTGTGACACAGCTTTATCGCGCACTAGAACGTGTGCACCTTTAGAGCGACCGTTTGCGTATGTAATCGAAGTGACTTTGGTTCCATAGCACACGTTTCACTGTTGTTCTGTTTACCCGTTTTATTACAGAATTAAATCAACGATGTTCCTATTTGACCTAATATTCGCAGGTAAAATTCATCGAAATTTACCTGCGAATAGCCCGATACACAAAATGAAAAGAAGTTGCCTCTTCTTCCCGCCCCTTTTGTCATTCTGAGTCACACCATGTGGCATTTGTTTATACACTGCACGCAGGCAAAAAGGCAAATTCATTTTGGAATAGATTTCAGGAGGGGTACTCAAACACTAGTAACATGAAACTGCTTCTGTCAGAATTAGATGCTATGTTCCGAAATTCTCTTTGTGACACCTGATCTGGAGAAATACCTTTCAGGGAAGAAATTCAAGAGGAAAATGGGATTTTTACGCGGTCTCTCTGCATGGTGCCCTTTTTCCTCTCGGCTTTCGGTTTTGATTTGTTTCTTGTCACTACCTATTTATTATCAGTATCACCCAACAAGTGGACTAATGGAAATCAAAAAAAGAGTTCCATTACATGTGTCTTTCTCTTTGGTCTTAACATACTAATTAATAGAAATCTAGAAAAAAAAGACTAAAAAAGATTTCGTACTGTACTAGACCATTATAAATAAAAAGAAGAAAAAAATGCATTACATGTGTCCTTCCCTTTGGTCTAGGCATACTAATTAATAAAACGCTATAAAAACTAAAAGGTTTCGTACTATACTAGACCAGCTAGTAAGCAGAGTTATGTGGACTAGTGCAAATCCTGCATTTTGATTGGCTACGCTACTAGGGGACTAATAGTAATAGTCATCGAGTAGCGAAATTCGCCGGTTTTTCTTTCGTTTTTTTCCCCCAAATAAATATTTCTTAAACTTGTATTTTGCTAACTTTGTTATTGCCTTTTCTGTCCGACTAGTTGGGTGATACTAAAACAATTAGACCCTTCGCTCTCAAGGGCCACAGGTCAAAAGCCCATTCGGCCTCGTCTCATGGGCCCTTTCGGGCTACGGGTCTCATTGTTAAATAATCTATTGAATTTTAGAAAACTGAACCATATATTATGCAAGAGAGAAAAAATGTTATTAGAATACAATCAGTTAATGTACAAACATTGAAGAGTGCGTTCTCAGTTCTCAGTTGACCAAGTGTAATTGTATTGCAAGATATGTACTGTAAGTACAGTGGAACCCCGCCTTACGACCGGCCTGTCAATACGGTCACCTTGTTATTACGCCCACTTTACTCTTGCCAGAAAAATAGCTCAGTCAGTCAGAAACTCTGCAATACAGCCACTCCATTAATACGGCAAGATGACTGTGAACTGTTGGTGATCGGATTAGCGGGCTCCACAGTAATGCGCGTGTAAGTAGTACAAGAGTACTTCTGCAGTAAAAGTGCCAGTGCAAAACTGGAAAAAAGTAAACGAACGTGCCCTCCGATTTGCTTTTAATGAAAAACAAACACACTACCAGGAATTACTCAATAAGGTAGGCTTACCCTCATTGACTAATCAACGACTCGCAAAAATAATTACGATTATGCTCCTAAAAGCATAAAAAAGCTACTAGATTTTAGAAACACTGGATACGATCTGAGGGGAACCGATGTTTTAAAACTGCCGAAGGTCAATACCACAACCTATGGATTGAAATCGTAGCGCTACCTAGCAGCAAAGCTGTGGAACCTGCTACCGGAGTCAGACAGAACTATCAAAACTTTCACAGCCTTCAAAAATAGCATTAAAAAATTGACCTTTTGGGCCTTTTAAGCTAATTTTCTATCTATTGTCATATTATTGATTGTACATAGGATTATTATTATTTCATCTTAGGCTTTAATGTTTGATCATTTTTAGATTGTACTTTATGACCTTACTTATACTTATTAAATTCTAATCATATGGGTTAATAGTTTTACTCCTAAATTTTAATTTTGATTTATGTGGAATACCTGTAAACTGGCCGGTGTGTCATTTCATGTAACGCCACACCTGAAGCTAAGAGTCTTACACAATAAACTTGTATTGTATTGTAAGAATAGTGTAAGATTTTGTCCCGCAACTAGAATAATAAAATAGTCTCATCTTGCTAAGAAGTTACCCAGCTCTTTAGTTACTTTTGTTTTTAAAAAAATATTAAGGAAAAAAAAAACAATGCCAAGCATCAGACAAATGAGCCACAAAGAGATCATTTTCGATGTATTAAAATTCAGACTTACAAAATAGCCCTGAGCAGGAGACTCTGGGAATAAACCCCACAAACTATGTGGTTATTCTTCTGAGCCTCCTACTGAGGTCTACCGCATCGAGGCTGAATTTTAACATATCGAAATTGGTCTATTAAAAACACATTTACACGTAGCCATGTGCACACATTAAATTAATCTCTGGTAAATGTGTGAAGCAGCTTACTCCATCGATTTTAGACACTGAATGTTGGGAAGGCGCTTTTCTCAAAAATCAAATATCTTAAATGTGACAGGAGTGATTTATTTCTAAGCAATACGTAAAGTTAACATGTGCGTCTATAACGCAACAATGATGGTTTCTTGTTCATAAACCGTAGCTCGGCATGTTGCATGACCGGTAACAAATCATTGTGCGTTTTACTAATATACAAAGCTAATTACGATTTAGGGAATTCCCTTTATATTAGTATTTTTTAGTTTGCTAAACCTCTCAAAAATAAGCCCCTGCATCACAAACCAAAAAAAACAAAATATTTCCTTTGCTCCTTGCTAAATAACAAATTACAGGGGGGCAACGGAGAACAAAGGCGCATTAAGTGTAAGCTGTACTGTTGATAGGTTTCACGGAAAAAACCGTTACTTTTCCAAGGTCTGGATTGCAAACAGAGTACTTGAAGAATGTCCAGCCATGTGCAGCGGCCCCTACAGCAGAAGCAAACGTAAACTGAGAACAAATCTAAATGCTAATAAAAACATGCACAACAAACAAGTCTTAACCAACCAAACTCCCCATCCTTGTTCACTACGACCAAGCCTCCACTGTATTTTGGGTAATATTTTGCTATTTTTCCCAGAGCCAGTGATGCAGCCTCGGAAGGACTCTTTCCTTGACGCATAAATTCAACCGCCTGAAAACTAACAAGAAACGAGACAAAAATATTCATCTCGTATCTCACAGTATATACCACTACATATCGCAGAAGTAGTTCAGTTTCATTTCTGCATAATTACAAAATCGTACTAAACAGATTGGGTCAGTAAAATGTCAAGGCAACACACCAACTGTAAAAACTGTTAAAAATGACACACACCAAACTAATCTAAATCATGTAGTGAAGAAACATTGCATTATTGGATTTGAAAGAATCTACACAGGAACACGAGCTTGAGGTAACTATACCTTGGGCAGGCAGTTCTAGTCGGCGGCAGCTTTTAGAAATATGATTACCTAAAAGGTGCTTCTCTGAACGTAAATTAGTGTTTACTTCATGTTCATTAATCGGGTGATGGTTCAAAAGTTTTAAATTATCTACATCAACTGAATCATGACTTAATTTTGCTTTGATCGTCAGTGTAATCTTTCGTGATGTCAATCTCAGTGTATCCAACCTATGATCTTTCAACATATCCGTGGCACATCGATTATAATTCTGCGAGGAGAAACTCGCTGCTTTGCGTTGGATACTTTGCAACCAAACAACATCTTTTTAAGACAGTGTACGAAACCGTAAACTAAAATAATTGTACACAGTATGCATAAATGATCTAATTAAGCCTGTCACAACATAAATGCTTGGGTTTGTTTTAGGTAAATAACTATTATTTCAGATTTATACCTCCTTAACACACCATATCAGCAGCCTTACAAGGGATATTTTCACTATATACCTGGGAAGAAAACGCATCATGACGTCACCATCTCCAGTAGCAGCAGCACCTCCAACATCATTATCAACATACGCTCCTGCTCCAGCAATAGGCGAGTCTCCAACACGGCTAATAATCAAAGGAGGGTGTACTGTAAATAAATAGCCTTCAACCAAACACAAACCTTTCCGTATCGAGCGGTCCAGGTTCGAGCCCACATCGGCAAAATATAGATCTGTACTGTTTTTATTAACGGATCGCTTAAAGAGATTAATGTTATGTTTAGAATGAAATGTTTTCGCCGTTTATTTTGCCCTTTAACACAAGAGTCGGTAGAGATGCCTTAACAAAATACCACTAATGTAGTGATCGTGTGAAATGTACAAAGTAAGTAAATTTCTGTAGTTTAAACTTAGAAGTGCGGCAAACACCCGGTTGTACGAGGCGGAACGCTTTCTTTGTCGGTGTCGTAAAAAATAAATGGCGATCTTGAAGGTTAAACTTTTTGCTCTTACTTTTCATTGTTGTTTTTGTGTGACGGCAATCAGGAGGTTCACAAGACATAAATACCGTTTACTGAGTTTACAAGTCGGAAAAGAACCCACAACAGACTGTCCGCCATCTTGGATATTTTTGTTTTGACACGTGACTATATACCATAACAAACTCTCAAACCTTGTGATTGCAGGGCTGTTTTATTCACATATTCTTAATATGAACAGAGGTTCCTTTCACACAACAAGTTTCGAGCATAAACACCTCTCTGGTTTTAGATCCAGGTTAACTAAACATTGCTTTGCGCACCCAAAAAGTTTCCGTAGTTTTCGAGATACCAACTTTGCCATAATGATACGTGATGAAAATCCGGTCTGATTTCTGATAATCTATTTTTCCGAAATTCTGCGAATAAAGATTCATTACCCAGGAATTTTGTGGTTTGCTCCGTTTGTAGTTGTTCCTGCAGCAATGTTTCCAGCACCATCAACTATAACCATTCCTGAAACACAACAACCAAAATACATTAACTTCAATAGGCCTTAACCACGGTTATCGACACAATCTCGACGGGTACACAAAGGAGTCAGAAATGACAGTGTTTGTAAGGGAATCCGATGGCCTTTTGTCTGTAAAATTTGGTTGGTTAGATGGACGTCTAGGTATAGAAAATTAGAAAAATTTGTTGAGCGTCTTCTAGCCAAGCTACATCCTTCAAACTTGGTGAATTCAAACTTCTACCTAGTATTTTAACGCCTTGATTCGCAAATTGTGTAAAATGTAATTTTGGAAAGAGTTATTTGCCTCATATATTAAGACCATCGTAAAACTGCTCGGAGTATTGTAGATTGGTGGCGTGTCACTGAAACTGATGGTAATTTTCAAATATGGATGTCAATATTGGTATGCAAAGCAACTGAACATCACCTGTGTTGATTACTCATTGCATTAAGAATTTCATTTTACCAATAGTATCATGATTTTGTCTGCCGATGTCTCTATGGGATTTACGCCTTGAGGTTCTCTGTTTCCTGTTGAAATTAAAACAGACTGTTTAAGCGAGGTTTCAGTTCTGTAAATGATCAAGTCGTTTGCTGAATTCTAATCTTAAAACAAAGCAGGATATAGCATATTGAGTAGACGTCACCTAAAGGAATAAATCAATATTTATACTTATATGCTTCCATATTTGCATTCAGTGTGGAAACATTCTTAAATAAGACAATAAATAGGCCATTTCTGAGTTCCCTTGTGTCTCTATTTTAAAACGAGTCTAAGCGCAAAAACCACTGTTATGAAAACGAGTTTGATTTGCATGAAAATGAATCTGAAGGCACAACTCATTTTCATACGAAAGGGTACGCTCGAAGACTCGTTTTGATACAGAGGCAAAAGGCAACTCGGAAATAGCCTATTTCACTGCAGCACACAAGGAAAAGAACTGTTTGCATGATCTACAAAGTGATAACTAACCCCATCCCATGTCTAGGTTTGTATGGACCACAAGATTTCTGCGAATCAGGAACCACGTCCTAAATATGGAAAGAGTAAACATGGGTTAAAAGAGATTACGCCTAGAAATTCTTAAAACAACTTCTGCTGGAGCGCCAGTCTCCAACACGACAACGTAACGACTCTGAGCTCAAGAGGGAGACAAAAATTTCTGTGATCCTGAACTGCAACACCACCCTAAATTTACTGACTGAAACTGTTTTATTTTGTGAATATAAAAGGATGTCGAAGTTTATGCAGTGTGTTTTTTTTTTATTGTAGAAATAATAAAACGAAGCCCGACCAGGGAGTTGCTTACTACTTGTATAGTACTGTTAAGCAACCACTATTCCAATGGTAAACATTCAACCACACTTACTGATTACTCCTTGTCTAGTCTTGTTGAATAAATATACGCTCTTCAACCAATCAGCGAACGAAATGTCATTGGGTTTCTTTTAAAATTCAGAACAATATACTCTGAATAATGCAGTCATGGTTTGAGCTCCGGCCAGGGTCACTGCCCTGTTTTTTTCGCGTCTCTAGTAACTGCTTATTTTTATTCCTCGAGATAGGACTTTCCAAAGCAAATTAAATGAATCCACCAACTAGTAAATATCACCCATATATTCTTTTTCGTTTTGTTCTCTTTGTCGAGTCTACAACATCATCCACATTGCTATATCCATCATCACCACCACCACCACCATCATCATCATTATCAAACATGACATGATATTACCTTCCAAAAGTTTGGTTGACAATTGTTATTTTCCCAGTCTTTCCACATCTGTCTGACAGCAAAAGGTTAGATACTATCAGTATATAATGCTCTAATACAACCACACTGCAGCGAGGTGTGGGATACCCTTGGTTAAACAGGCTGCTGAAAATCCAAAATAGATCTGTATGATTAGTAAAGAATTTAGCAACGATACTCGACAGCTTTCGCTTCCTGTGACAGTAAAACTCAGAAACCCTTGCCATTTTTAATAATAGAATTTATGCGAACACTTTCAAATATCTAGAAACTAGTTTAAGTTCATAAGTGTCAAAGTGTTAATACTAGTAACTAGTGGTACATAGAAGATATTACACGGAGGCTCGAAGATATGAATTGTAAGTTCGAATGGCAAAATACTGCTCTTGTCACTAGAACATAATTCATATCTTTGAGCTAACGTGCAAATATTTGGTTCCTAATAGTGGCTAAGTCAGGATAATACAAAATAGTCAGCGCAATCAAGCAAAATAAATCTAAACTCGTTTGAAGCCCCCAAAATTGCATAAAATCTACGTTACTTATTTTGTTGCAAATAACAGTCAATGATGCGGATAAAAGAAGAGCATGTATTCGTATCCAATTTCATGTTTCCACACAAAGCAAAAAAAATTAGATGACCACTTGCCGTTCCAAAGGTGAACTATCCTGTATTTCTGTTTTCTTGTCACCCTTACAGAAATTTTCAGAAAACCTTTTACATTATTTTTTCCTTTTCGATTTTGTCGCTCTCATTAGTTCGGAAAACACAACAACTTTGCTATCCCGCAACAAAACAAATCAAGCAGGGTCCGCGATTAGTCTGAACAAGTTTCTTACCGTAGCCTGTGTGGCAGGCGTTCGAAGGGGAGGGAAAGACGGGCGCGTGAAGCGCCAGATGATCGGACGCGGGAGGATAGCGATTTTGACTTTCCTCTCTTTTTACGGCCTACCACGGAGGCTACTTACGGCGGTAATCGTGACGGTAATTGCTGTTACTTTGCGATTTTGCTATTGCAGCCATACTTCCCTTTCAGAAATCAGCTTTATTATATTCTATCTAAATGCCGCGAAAACAATAACTATTCTGCACGATATGAGCAAAAAAAATGTCAAGCACGTGGGTCTCTGTTTCTACTCTTACTTCAGTTACATTGGAATTCTTGTGTTTAAAACTGATTCTTTTTAGAGAACTTCTTTACTAGAGTACCTTGAGTGGTTCGTGTGCAAGTCTTCATTTGAAAATCCCATCTGGACTGCAAAGCGAGTAGCTGAAAAGGACAAAATAAGTTACTTAACTGAAATACTCCTAAAAACAAATATACCTTACTTGAACATGTTCGCGCCCGAAAAGGTTTCCATGTACAATTTTGTTTTAAAGCTTACCATGCAGTAAGGCACAGATCAACTTTCACCCAAAAGTAAAATAAAAAAAAAGGAGCAGGGAAGGAGTTTCCGTGTTTGTGTTCGAAATAAGGCGCATTCAAAACCACGAGATTTGCTCTTGTTATTTTATGACTGACCACAATAAAAGCTTCAATTTAGGTCACGTAAACATACTCAGTTTCAACACAACTAAGTAAGTTACTACATCTTTCTTTGTCTAACATCTGTGTTACTCACTCAATTGCGAAGATTTTTTTACGAATACGAATCGTTAGTAGACGGCACGTAAGTCGATTCAATGACAAAGCTGCATAAACAACTTACAGCAGGAAGCCGTGATGTCAGGCTTCACGGCTCGTCAGGCATTCCAATTGCAAGTTTAAACGCGGTCTGTTTATAAAAAACATTTTGTCATCGAAAGTACTTAAACCGCAGAATTGTGTATAGCTCTGGTGATCAAGGAACATTCAATCCGACGGTTATTACGAACAAAGAAGTGCACATGGTACACGGCAACAAAAATACGAACGACGAGACCTCACATAGGCTTTCCACCATTGACATCGCAAACGAATTTACCGACCGCAACACAAACAGAAAGCGTAATTTTGGCACTTTTCGAGTAAGCGATGTACAGTAACTTCAATATCATTCACTAAATTATTTTCAGTTACCCTTTTGTTTTGCCATGTAAATATTTTGAATGAATAATTAAACATTTATTGAACTCGGCTTTCGTATGATATGAAGATATACAGATCTCCGAGGGTGTTATCAACCGGGCTCAGGGGG
>CM042754.1:7324917-7364917 GCA_022496165.2 Catalaphyllia jardinei
CCCCTCCCCACTCGAAAACTTGCTGCGCGGTCCCTGTTAAATAAAGTTTATCGTCATGTGTTTTTCTTTCTTTATCAATATGCAGATTGAGAAAATTCACATCCGTGTTTGAAATTCTTTCCAAACACGCTGTGGTTTTAAACCCGTTTTTCATTGGGTTTCTAAACCCATCCACTTGACCAGAATAAGATGCTCTGGTTGGGTGAGAGTGCATGAATGATTAATGAGTTTGAGAAATGTATTTACAAATTACTAGAGGAATAAAATGTCACCTTTATAAGATGAGGTTGTTGGCGATGTTTTAAATTGCTTATTTCATTCTCCCATCTCTTTCCGACCCAAGCCATGTTGATGATGCACCGGTTGACCTGAATTTGGTTGATATTGTCTCAACAGTGCTTGTTTTGTTCAAGTTGACCATTTATTGCTTTCTAATGGTATGAAAAAACCTCGGGTGAAGTAACTTTTTGTGGGGGCGAAATTACCTGGAGTTTGGGTAAAACGACTAGACTGGGCAAAAGCGGAACTGGGGTGAAACAACCGTAATTCTATTTGTTTATGATTCCAACACCCATGAGCATGCTCAGATTGTAAGTTTTCATGCAGAGCTAATTCGTTATCTTTGGAATGCACTTTTCTACTATAGCTCAAGAACAGTACCATACCATCATCTCCTACTAAGAATGTTTCAGATGTGTGTTCCATAACACTTCGTGCTACTGAAATAGCACTTTTCACCCTCTTCAGGCAGCCCACAGCTCCAACGTCATGGGTAACACTACCAAAAAACCACACGTTAATACTAAAGCTCTTAACACCATTTTGCGCCTTTTTTTCTTACCAAAATTTGGTCAATTTGTCCTTTCTGTAATTTAAATGAAGTTGAAAATGAATTGCATTTTATACTTTCCTGCCACATTTACGATAATTTACGCTTGATTGTGTTTTGAAAACATAAATAGAAAATACAATCATTTTGATGCTTAAGATGATAGATCAAAAATTCTTTTTATTTCAATGATGTTGATCCCTGCATCTGCATACTTACAGCTTCCTCTATCTATTCATGCACGGACTACGGACAGAATACTATTAAATTAATTAAAATATTGTACTTTACTTACATGTTTTGGCTGCATTTTAGGTAATACCATGTACTCATATATGGGAATACTGAAATAAATTGTTGTTGTTCTCAACGATGCAACGAAGATTTTACCAGGATTTAAAACAATTCTTTTCTGGATGCTGCAAGATTTCGGGGGTCATTGCAAGACGCTTACAAGAACCTAAAGAGTCTGCACGATCTTGGGAGATTACCGAGAAGAAAATAAGGACAAAGCTTCAAGTGGCGAAACGTTAACAAAATTTGTGGCCTGTTGGAGAAAGTGTCAGCTTTGTCTCTGGAACATGATAATAAAAAGAACTTGTCCAACATTTTAAATGAATTCAGTTTCTAAGTTAATGCAGGTGTCCCAAAAACTCGACTGACGGGGCTACATTGCCAGCCTTTCTTTCTGTTGATACGTTTCCCAACACGTAGACTTTCCAATAATTCTTCCCACCTCTTCTAAGTCGCTCCTCCTCGTGACTTCGTCGCTCGAAGATTACCCTCTGGCTTCACTCGAGACAGGTAAATAAGTCAAGGATTAAGAAACCCTGCTGCTGCTGCTCCTCCTCCTCCTCTTCCTCCTACTGCTACTGCTGCTGCTACTGCTGCTGCTACTGCTGCTGCTACTGCTACTGCTGCTGCTACTGCTACTACTATTACTGTTGCTGCTACTGCTGCTGCTACTGCTCCTCCTCCTCTTCCTCCTACTGCTACTGCTGCTGCTACTGCTGCTGCTACTACACCTCTGCTACTGCTACTACTGCTGCTATTACCACTGCTAAGTGCTACTGCCACTGCTACTACCACTGCTACCGCAACTACCACTGCTACTGCTACTACTACTACTACTGCTACTACTGCTGCTGCTACTGCTGCTACTGCTACTACTACTGCTGCTGCTACTACTGTTACTGCTACTATTGCTACTGCTGCTACTGCTACTACTGCTGCTGCTACTACTACTGCTACTGCTGCTGCTACTACTGTTACTGCTACTGCTACTGCTGCTACTGCTACTACTGCAACTGCTGCTGCTGCTACTACCACTACCACTGCTACTGCTACTGCTATTGCTGCTGCTGCTGCTGCTGCTACTGTTACTGCTACTGCTACTACTACTGCTGCTACTACTGCTACTGCTACTGCTGCTACTACTGCTGCTGCTACTACTGCTGCTGCTACTACTGCTACTGCTACTACTGCTACTTCTACTGTGCACGAGAGTGTTTTCTACATTTCCTGTGTGTTCTCAAATGTCCAGGGTGTTTTATCACAGCGTAATACATGGCTTGGGCTTTTTCATTTGCTTTATGATATAGAGGTTATGTGGCGAAAAAACAAAACACACGTTCTCTGTTTTATGGGTGTTTGACAAATCAGAGCGTGTGCAGGGTCCTATCTATATTATAAATGAAAATAAACAATAAGAATACTTACCCATCCATGATCATAGCATCTAATGTTGTTTCTCCATCTTCATTAGGACTATAAAAGAAACAAAGATTGTCTTAACTTACCATGTACACTTAAGTGTAATAAAAACGAAAATATTGGAATTGAAAATAAATAAAACTGTATATTTTTCAATAAAAAAAAATTGAGAAAATCCAAAGAGCACTTTAAGCCTACTTTATGTCTACTGTAATCACTTTACTTTTAACCCGGAAATTGTCAGTGGTGGATCTAGGGGAGGGGCCCAGGGGGGCCTGCCCCCCCCCCCAACCTTAATTTGGGTGAAAAAAGAAATGACGGGCGGGAAAAAGGCCGGCGGTCAAGACGGGGGCCCCCCCCCCCCCCCTTAGCTCAAGGTCTGGATCTGCCACTGATTGTGTAAACAATCCTGGGGTTTTAGTTGTGGTGCAGATATTTAGGCAAAGGATATGCAGATGATGTTCATCCAAGTTCACAAACTGAAATCCATTCCAGGCATGACTTTTGCCCATAAACAGAAATGTTTGGGCCTGTTCAACCTGATACACTCTGACACTTGTATGATGAGCTACCATATCAGAAAGTTACACAACAGCACTTGCAAAAAGCTCATATCTAATTATAGTACAGTGTAGATTTAATTATCACAAAAATCTCTGACACCACAATCTATTGAGTCTCTAAAGATTTTTATAGCTGCAGATTATTCATTTACAAGTTAGAATGGCTCAATCGAGAATGACTAAATCCTTCAGAGCAATGTAGTGTAGATGACTGCTTGAACATCATGAAATATGCACAAACTGAAATACAAAAGAACTGAAAATATAGGAACAATTCACTTGGTTTTCCTCTTATTTCTTCTTCTACTTAACAGAAAACCGCTCTTGTAATGAGTATTGTCAGAAGTCATTAATTAACTAGAGCAACCTGCAAGCCACATAAATTATTTTATAAAAAGAGGTAATTCCATTTTATGCAGAGGTTAGTTCATGTCAATCATCATTCACTGGGAAATCTACAGGTTTGCTCATAGGGCGCTTTGATTTCTTGTATATTTATCTAATTACACTGGAAAAATGCCCCAAAGTAATAATTTTCCTTTGTATCTTGAAACAAGCATTTCACCCCCGGAAACTAGCTCCTGCTCTATTACTACCCCTGCCAGTACCGGACAGTGGTACACTAGTCATAGGCATGCGTGTCCTCCTGCCTCATGCTGTTCTACTTGTGTCTATAAGCCTGCTTGTTCTGTTATCGTCATACCAGTGTAATTAAAGCCTCAGTTGTGTTACGACAACCAATTAACTGGCGCCCATACATTCATCTTGATCTTCCATGTGTGAGAAATTATTAAGTAATAGCAAACATGACAGACAACAATCATATTTAAACTTATAAGCTTGTTCGATAAATCAAACACGGATAAGCTTTATTTTAATGAGTTTGCTCTGCAAGAATTGTCTTTTCTAGTTGTCTTAATTTGCCTTAGTGAGTTTGTCTTTGTCTTTGCAGAGATCAGTGTGCACTACTTTTTACAATGTTTGAATCCATTTTAATAGTACTCTTTATATAAAAAAGTTGAATGCTCATAATCAAATTAAAGGGTTTCATGCAAAACCGTGGTAAGTAATGATTTTGTGTGAATTGTTTTCTCAGAAGTGCCTGAATTTTTGCATGTGCTCTTCAGTTAAAGGAAAACATTGCAATGTGTATTTTTGTTTTTGTCACTGGTTTTTTGCTTCATTTTCGAAATATAATATATGCAAAAATCTCAGCTTTTTGTGGCATGTCTTCAGGAGTTTATTTGTTGAACAGGAGACAGACAGACTATCTCAAATAAAGAGCCTCATTCTTGATAAATTGACTGCAAATTATATTTTAAACACCGACCTGAACTTTTTTGACTCATTTGCACATTGGTGGAAGAAAATCTGGCTGGGTTAAGATAGCTCTCTCTTAGCAAGAGAGCCAGTGTGTTATACAAATACCATGTATGTAAATACTATGTAGCTTCTGTTAATGGTGTTCAAAGTCAAAATCAAATTACTCAGTATTTTTAGATGTCTTTCCTTGTATGTCAGGACATAAGTATATAAAGGAGGAATCTGGCAAACAGACTGTTTACACCCATTATTGTGAGATGGATCAAGCATCAAAGGACTTACCATTGAACAGAAAAGAGATGCGATGCTTTAGACCTCTGTCAACTAATATTTAAAGTGTTCTTTTAACCCTTTAAGCCCTAAGAGTGACTTATAGATTTTACTCTGTCTAACGCCAGACGATTTTACTCGTCAAAGGGAGGCCCCTTAGGGCTTAAAGGGTTAAAGTAACTTGCATGCCTGCTGGGTAGTCAATAACCCAGTAAGTTATCAACACATTTCAACATTGTCCAATTTCCAAACAAAGATAACATTGAGTTATTGGTGTTGGAAGACAGTCAATCCAGAGAGCAAAGTCCAATTAAGTCTATAGCCCATGACGCAAGACTGAAGAAGAAATTTTTATTGAGGAATAAAGTGAAAGAAAAACTGGCAAATTTTGCTACTCAATGACTATTACTAATAGTCCTCTAGTAGCGTAGGCAATTAAAATGCTGGCTTTACATTACTCCACTAGTTGGGCGATGCTAAGAGCAGTTAGACTTGCCCAAGAAAAACAAAACCAACTTGCGATTTGCGCCCATTTGAAAAGTATTCCCCATATTAATTTAAAAGATTTGTCTTGCATGCACTGCAATGTTCTCCTGCATATGAAGTGAAGAGACCCTTCCTAGCATGCATTGTGATCAAGCTCTGTGGACATTTTGAGGCCAGTGTAGTAAACAGACAATGGCCAACAAGTAGCGATCAATTGTAACTTATAATTTCAATTGTAACTATGATCCAAGTTGCCTTGGTGTTCCGATAGAAAATGAAGAATCCAAACCGAAGAATAACTCGCAATCGTATAACAGTAGATTTTTATTCGATATGAAATCACAATTGTAAAAACATATTCTATTTTCCAAATGTAATCAAGTAATTAACAAGTAAAAGAAAAAAGGCGAAATATATGCCTGCGACAACCAAACGTTACTGAAAGCGCAACCATGCCGTTCGTAATACAAACTTAAGTACAAATAACTGATGCTCTATAAGTAACAAAATCAAAGACTAAATTAACAATTCAAGGGTAGTTTTCCATTCACTTACTTCTATGGCGAGTTTTCTTAAATGTCCTTGAATATGTAAGCTTGCGTGAATCCGGGCAGCAGCTAAAAACGGTAAACACTTTGGTCCTTTCAGTATGGGGGTCGGTAAAGAACTGAATGAAACTAAACTACTCAATTAAATTTAAACAAAACAGGCATTCTTGCGGTTCCTCTCAGGCATGTGCGGTTTTCAGCTTTCCTGTTTTTTTTTTGTTGGCTAAACTTAATTGTTCACATAGTTAATTTATTCACTTAACACTCTACGCCCGATGAGGGCAGTGTCCTCATCTTCAAAACTTTAACCCTTGTATCCTTCTGCGGGATAGATGACCACTATCTTGGTGATTGGCCTCTGGTACTCGGTAGTGGGTGTTTTTAGCTTCACAATACGTACTCTGCCATCTTTTCCTATGGTCCACTTTCCGCGTACAGCATAATAATAATAATAATAATAATAATAATAATATACGTAATTGGCCACTCCCCATCGGGGCTTTTCAGGACCAATGCAAACAAACAATGACAAATTATATTCAAATAAACATAACCAGGTTAAGAATCCCAACTGGCGGGAGGCAGACCAGTTGGCTATTTACAAGCGTAACCGAGAAGTTGAACTCAGGGCTTCTGAGAACAGCATTGGGGTCTTGGACAATCACCACATCATCTACCCTTACGTTACATTTCTCCACATTCCACTTCTTTCTGGGAACCAGTGACGGGAACACGTCTCGGGACCAGCGTCTCCAGAAGGTCTCCACAATATTCTGTACAAATTCTGCCCTGTGTGGAGGATTGTTTGTTTCCCGGAACGGTCCTTGCGGAACTGTTGACGATGCTCGTCCAAGAAGCATGTCGTTAGGGCATAGGTAAGATCCATCATCGGGATCGTTAGGAACTCGGCCAAAAAGGCGTTGGTTCACCAGATTAGCCACTTCTAGTAAGCATGTATAGAATTCAAAGAGAGTTAGAACTTGCTCCCCTATTGCAGTTTTCAGGGCAATCTTGGTACTCTTCACTAGAGATTCTGCACACCCATTTCGATGAGGTGCTGCTGGGGTTGCAAATTGCCATTTCATTCCTTTCTCTGCATTGAATTCCTTTAGCTGCTTGATGTCCCATCCTTTGATCATCTCTCGAAGCTCACGTTCTGCGCCTACTAACTGTGAACTGTTGTCGCTCAGCATCAAAGCTGGTTGGCCCCTGATGGCAAAGAATCTTCGAAGTGTCAGAATGAATTCTATCGTTGAGTAGTCTACGGCGACTTCCAGATGTACTGCTCTCGTGTTCAGGCAAGTGAAGATAACTCCATAATGCTTTGCAGTCTTGTTCCTGCTGTCTTTTACTTTGTAAGGGCTAAAATAGTTGCATGCTGTGTAGTAGAACGGAGGTGTGAATGGTTCGAGGCGGCTTCTTGGTAGATTTGCCATAAATTGTGTTTCCGCCTTTGCTTCCAATTCTCGGCAGGTTACACATCTGAACTTTACTGACTTGGCTAAATCACGAGCTCTTATAATCCAGAACTTTGTCCTGATCTTCGCCACTGTTGTTGCCACTCCCGCGTGTCCGATCTGATGAAAGTGTCGAGTTATCAGGAGAGATATCCAATGGTCTCGGAGGAGCACAGCCAGGTGTTTGCTATTATAGGAAACCAAGGCTTCATCTACTCGACCACCAACTCTGATGACTCCATTTTCGTCTGTAAAGGGACTCAACTTCTGCAACTCTCCTTTCTTTAGGCGGTCGTGGAGAGTTTTCTGACTTTCTTTAACCCAGTACTTCTCGGCTTCCTCCAGTTCTTGAGGCACAAGTGGTCCATCGCTCAATTTGACCTGGTGTTCTAATTTTTCAGTCAGTTTCTTCGTTTGGCATCGTGCTTGTAAGTTCCAGATAAATCTCAATACAGAGGCGCTTGTTCTGACAAGTTTTCGCCAACTGGAAAACTTCTTACAGTCAATGACTTTGGGTGAGCTGGTGAACATAACAACTTGAACTTTACGGCATTCTTTGTCTACTTCAGTTTGGTCAGCAGCAGAAGCTTCTTGAGGCCACTCCTCCTCGGAAAGTTGTAGGAATTCTGGTCCCTGCTTCCATCTGCCAGTCAGTCGTTGCACTGGTATACCACGAGACTTCGTCAGCTACATTTTACTCTCCCGGTACATGTCTCCACTGCGAGGGGTCAGAATTACTTTTAATCTCTGCAACTCCGGCGGACACAAACGGTTTGAACTTTCTCGCTTCACTGCAAATCCATGACAATACGATATTGCTGTCTGAGAAGAATACGACTTTGTCAAACTGTAGTCGTGATTCCTCTGCTATGGACCGGTATAGCCTGGTGGCCAGTACAGCTGCTTGTAGCTCTAGGTGGGGTATGGTCAGCGGTTTTAGTGGGGCTACCCTTGATTTAGCGGCTATGAATCTTGTGTCCTACTTGTTGCTTCCAGTTCACCATCTGATGTAAGCACAAGTTCCAAAGGCTTCGTTGGATGCGTCAGAAAATATGCAGAGTGTGGGGACTTCAATGGCATCCACTGGGGTGAGGGACCTTTCAAAGGTTATGTGATTCAGGTCTTCCATTTCTTGGAAGAAGCGATCCCACTCTTCTCATTTTGGCGACGGTAGCTCTTGATCCCAGTCTAAGCCTTGCTGCCACAGACGCTGCATTCTGATTTTGGCGCGAACTAGAAAGGCTGCTGCAAATCCAACTGGGTCAAAGATTCGAGCAATCTGGCTCAATATTGCTCTCTTGGTGAAGGTAATATCTTTGGGCGGGTTTACGTTGAACAGAATTACATCCTCAGCATGATTCCAAACAGTTCCTAGTACTTTCTCCTGTGTTGTGCCTTGCAATAGTTTCATTTTGGGTTTCTCTTGCTCGGCGATTTCATTCTCCAGAGATCAGTTTGAGAGCTATCCCTTGACCTGAAATCCACCTTTGATTAACACGTCATCCAGCTCAGTCGTCAGTCGCTTGGCTTGCTGTACGGTGCGAACTGAATCACAAATGTCGTCCATGTAGGTATTGTCCTTCAATACCTGAGCAGCTATAGGATACAAACTTTTTGCTTGATCGGCGGTTTTTCTCATAGCGATCTGTGCCATGGCAGGAGCAGGTTTGTCACCAAATGTCAGCACCGTCTTCACATAAATATCAGGCTCACGATTGGTTTCCATGTTCCTCCACATGTATCGGTGGACATGCTGATCCAGCTGAGGAATAAGAACCCTGTGGTACATTTTTGAAATGTCTCCAGTTACAGCGACTTCATTCTCTCTGAATCGTAAGGTGACCCTGAAAAGGCTGTTCAGTAGGTCAGGACCTTTCATCCAATAATCGTTCAGTTGGTGACCTTGGAATGAAGCGGACGAGTTGAAAACTATGCGGATGGGCATCGTCTTTTCAGGTCTCACTACCTTGTGGTGGGCAATGTAGTGGAATGGTCACTTGTAGGTCTCCAATTCTTGCTTGGTGAGTTTGTGTGCAAAGTTCATTTCAGTCATTTCTACCATTTGTTTGTCATAGGCAGCTGCATGTTCAGGTGTTTTTCAAAGGCGGCACTCGATTGCTTCCAGTTTCTTCTTTGCTTGTACTTTGTTGTCGAGCAGTTCTGTGGGATCTTATTTCCATGGATACGGTACTAGCCATTGGTTACCGATCTTTTGACAGGAGCCTTCAATAACTTTCACTTCTTTTCGTTCAATCGGACTTAACTTATCGGTCTCACAACTGCAAGGTTTGACTGCTACTCCCATTGTCTCTGTTGACCAAAAGTCAGCCATGTTGATGGGTGCTGATAGTTTGACATTAAGCACTTGGTGCACATGGGCGTGTCCTCTGGGCGTAGCTCCAAATACTACCCAGCCAAGTGGCGAGTGCCTTGCCACGAGGTTAGCCTTTTGCCTTGTTTCCCCAGTGTGTAATCTTGGGTGATCGATCCCGATCAGGATGTCGACAGGCCCATTACTTCGTCGAAATTCTTCCTCTCTCAATCCAAGGAATTTTGCAACTTTGTTTACTTTAATGTCGGAGATGTCACTGCTTATGTAAGGTATCCCCACGGCTGTGATTGAGTAACTGGCTTTATTTTCTAGGGACCTGACACGGAAACGGAATATCTTAGTCGTCATTTCTTCCTCTTCTCCTCCGACCTTTGCTATCGTTATGGTGACATCTTTGCCCTTTAAATGTAGATCTTCTGCCAGCGATAAGCGTAGCAGACTGATTTGTGCGCCGGAGTCTAGGAGCGCATTTCCTTGTTTGCTGGCTCTCTCTGATCCGAAGATATCTACCAGGATGGGTGGCAACATTGTTTCGCCGTTGTTAGCAACCGATGAAATCGCCACAGTGGACGCTGAATTTGTTGTACCGCCAGTGTGTATCAATGGGTGATGAAAAAACTTGCATTGGCTTCCGTTAACTATCTCGTTACACTGACGTCGGTGGGAGCAATTTGACGCATTATGATCTCGGCCAGCTCGCTTGAGGCAGCTAAAACATCCATGATTTTCTTTAACGGCTCTTAGCAGTCGCTAGGACTCATTGCCATGAACTTTGAACACTGATCCATCCAGTGAGTTGAAACTTTACATAGCCAGCACTTGCGGTTTGCTGTCTTTTTTCCGTCCCCATAACCTAGTTGACTGACGCTTTTAGGGGGCTGGTAACCACTTCTTAGCGGGGCAGTGGCTCGCATGCGAGATTTCAATTTTGCTTGTCATCCAGGAGCCGAAAACATCAGAAAACATCTTATACTCTATGATGGCTAACATGTGGTTGTTGTTCATGTCATTTTGTCTGCACACTTCCGAGAAGGTGTTAAAGCTTCTTTTTACAAGGTGAACCAGATCACAAAAGCGCGCGTCACCTCCATCACGCGATGGTTTGAATCCGGCAATGTCTTGTGTTATCGTATCGGCTACGAACCGAGGATCTCCGTAGATCGAGTCAAGGTACTCCCAAGCAGCATCATAATCTTGGTCGATATCTTTGATTAACTCGAGAGGTTTTCCTTGTAAGCTTGCTCTTAGCAGAATGATAGCATCCCATTTGCTGTATCTTGTTTCCACAAGATGTTTGAAGTTGGCTTTAAAAATCGTGTAATATCTTACGTCACCGGAAAATTTTGGCATTTTTGGTTTTTCCATCCGGAAGGCACATTCATTGCTATTGTCGTTGTTTTTGGCTGCTGGACTTGAACTTTGCGATGGAATGTTTTTTGGGGCATCATTTTCTTCTATCTGTATGGTGGAAACTTCAGTATTTGATTCGGCTTGTGAGTTCTGTGATTTCGCTCCGGCATTTGTTTCATTGTCGTGGTTAGCACTGCCTCCCGCTTCGCTCTCTTGTTGTGTGGCCAATGTGTCATGTTTTTTTCTTGTGGTTTTGAACTTCCTTTTGAATGATCCTTAACCTTGTTTTGTAAAATCGCGACTTCCTTCAAATAATCTTCGGTATCAAACTTTAATTTCAGAAAGGCTTCTTGACATTCTTCCAACCATGCCTCTTCATTCTCAAATGCGCTATCGTCCTCTATAAGCAAAGTGTACTCCTCGTGTTTCGAAACAAGTTCTGAAAATGCCGCTTCATATTTTTCAAGTGCCCTTTTTACTTCGTCTGCCGGTCGATTTCCTGAAACTTGAATTGTTACAGTTTTGCCTAGGCGGGTAAGCACTGCCTTGCAGTTTTTTTTAGCCTGTTTGATAGTGTTTTCCATTGTCTCTTCACTCATTTTACTGTCTTCAATTTTCTAGGAACTGTGGTTAGCCAGAAATCAAATGATGTTCCGATAGAAAACGAAGAATCCAAACCGAAGAATAACTCGCAATAGTATAACAGTAGATTTTTATTCGATCTGAAATCACAATTGTACAAACACATTCTATTTTCCAAATGTAATGAAGTAATTAACAAGTAAAAGAAAAAAGGCAAAATATATGCCTGCGACAACCAAACGTTACTGAAAGTGCAACCATGCGGTTCGTAATACAAACTTAAGTACAAATAACTGATGCTCTATAAGTAACAAAATCAAAGACTAAATTAACAATTCAAGGGTAGTTTTCCATTCACTTACTTCTATGGCGAGTTTTCTTAAATGTCCTTGAATATGTAAGCGTGCATGAATCCGGGCTGCAGCTAAAACGGTAAACACTTTGGTCCTTTCAGTATGGTGGTCGGTAAAAAACTGAACGAAACTAAACTACTCAATTAAATTTAAACAAAACATGCATTCTTGCGGTTCCTCTCGGGTGTGTGCGGTTTTCACCTTTCCTGTTTTTTTTTTTGTGTGAAGTATATATGAAATAATTCATATTTGAACTGCAGTTGTAGGTGCAAGTGAAGAATGATCATCGCAGTTAATTTTCCAATTTAAGCAATTGGAAAGAAGAAGCCAGAAAAAAATCAGGGCTTCAACAGGATTTGAACCCATGACCTCCGCAATACCGGTGCGATGCTCTACCAACTGAGCTATGAAGCCACACACTGGGAGCGAGATCAATTTATTGAGTTCATTTTTTTTGTTGCCTAAACTAAATTGTTCACATAGTTAATTTATTCACTTAACACTTTTTATTCAAGTTGGCATGATTTGTATTGCTTTAAACATCTGGGATCAGCAGACATGCAGTTCTTATAGAGACCTGTATGTTACGCTAATCTACTAGCCCTATTTATAGGCCCCCTACTTTGATAGTTTCAGTTGACAAGCTAATTTTGATGTTTATGATCTGACTGAACATGAAGGTACCCCTTTGTCCCAAATGCCTGTCCAACGTCTGGGGGCATCAGTGGGCTTGGAATTGACTTCGTTAATTATTTCGGAGACTTTGGAAAAAGTTATAATGGCATTTCCTTATTTGCAGAACATGAGGATTCTTAAATGTAAGATAATGGCAATTATCATCATTTCATCAGCACAATACCAACCTTCCACCATATCCTACAGTGCCATCACACTGCTCTGTTTCACACACCGAACAACCAGATTCTATGGCATCCAATGCACTTCCTTTCCCACTTGATATAACATGCCAAGCTTTAAAAGTCAAATAATCGTCAATGAGCCATGCACCCTTATGGGTGAAAAGTGTAAAGATCTTTGAGTGCAGAGTACTAAGGTTTGAAATACTCAATGGATTCTCAAATGACAAGAAGCTCCACTGACAAGACTTATGGCCAGGAAACCTCTACATATTGATCAATGGCTTTTTTAGGTTAGAGCTGTGACATTTTCAGTTTCCCTTTGAATACTGACCAATACTCATCAAATGAAAGCTAGAGATACATTTCTAAAGACCACTGTGACAAATTCTTTATCTCAAATGTAACAAAATTCTACAGAGAGGAGCTTCAAGTGAAATAAGAAGACAGTTCATTTCACATATCCTGGTCAAGAGCTGTGTACATTATTAGGTTTTCTTGTAAATCCTTTGAAGGGCTAACTGTTATTTGTATGCACACACTCAGTGATCTTGGTGTTTTAAGCAAACTGATTGATTCAGTACATGTATCTCTAGCTAATGGGAGTGAATAATGCATGATCCAAACAAAAACAAAATGACTGACGTAAATGCGCATTTTGTCAAGGTTTCTGAATCACACATCCTGAGAATACAAGATTCGGTACAAGGAAATACAAAGAAGACTATGAAATTTAGCCTGAAAGTTTTCAAAGGATAGAAAGGACTTACTGACATTCGACTTTGTAGCAGTTCCAGGACATGTCCTTGGTAATCACAGATTTATTCAATCTAAGCAAACCCAACTGCCAAGTCACTCTTCACCTGACATTTGCCATTTGCCAGAAGCATCAAGTGCTATGGACCTTTTTGGCAATACAACAGCAATTTTAAATTCTATTGTTTCCTGAATAGCTATTATAAGATGCTTAGGGAGAAATTAGTATGCCCAGTCAACATCCCATTAGATAACAGCCATTTGAAACAAGAGAATTTTAAAATTATGGCTGCCATATCACAGAAAAGGTCCATTCAATGAAGCACCTCTGTAAGTATTTCATTTTGTGCAAGAAATCATCGAGTTTTCACCACAGTCCTGAGTACACGGTATAATTTCAGGTTGATTCTTCACCAGCTGCTTTTTCAATTTTTCATTTCAAGTTATTTCAAGTGAAATTCAAGACCTGGATATTGTTTCACCAGCTTTCAATTTGGATTGCTGATTTGAACAGTGTTAAAATACTATTTTGCTAGATTGTGACGAGGATTTACCAAAGATTAACTAGATTTACCATGTTTGAAGATTCTAATGATTCATGCTTTGTGCCATAATATGCATGTTTTCCTTGCATGGTCAATTAAATCAACTTTTAATGGTTTCCTTTTCGTCTGATTTTAAAATCACTTCGGTGAATATACTAACAAAAATTTATTCTTTTCAATTTCAGTGTATAGAAGCAGAGTATTTACCTTGCTGCTTTTTGGCTTGGTAAATATGACAGCTTGGTAAATATTCTGCCACTTTTCACCCTCATTTCAAGAAATAATTGTTAGTTATCTATCCTTAGAGTTCTGAGATGTCATAAAGATGAGATTCATGAGCATATTAACACCCAACCTCATACCCAGGCTCTCTCTCATCTGCCATCCTTGTCGTTGGAAAAAAAAAACCTTGGTTGCAGCTGGTCATGTGACCACCCAGAATATGAGTGGAAAAAAAATTTGTTTGGGGGAAGAGGTTGCAAAGTGTTTTGATTGTTGTAATTCCTCCCTTTGGCACCCAAAACAAAACAAAATGGTGTTGGCTGAAAGAAGTTTATTGAAAATAGTAAAAGATATAAATAATCCACAAGCTGAAAATGCAATAATACTATGAATCGCACTAGCTGCTACAACTATACATATATACATACATATATAGTAAGTTAAAAAGAGAAGCAAGGACAGACAACTTCTGACGTAAAAAAGCGAAAAATTAAAAATTTAATAAAACATTTCGGTCAAAGACCTTCTTCAGTTATTACAACTTTGAATAAAAACGAGACTTAAATAAGATTTAAATGCTGGTGATTATGTAATTGCAAGTGCCAAGTTTCCAAAAAAGCATAAGATTACAAAAAGAACAATAAGTGGTGCTAATGAATAAACGACAAAAAAGCTAAATTAACGAACCAGAAAAAATGACACTAAAGAAAACAATAACAAAGGATGAAAGATAAAATCTAAAAGTTGAAAATCTAAGCTGGCTAAAAATATATATATGATTACTAAAAAGCATGCATCAAGTACAAGAATGTAAAGAAATGCAAAGGTATTACATAACAAAATCCCAAAACAAGGCCTTTGGAGCCCAAAAGGGCCAAAAAACAACAAAATCCCTGGGGATATAAATCATAATAAGCCCCCCGGGCAGGGCCTTTGAGTTCACAAGACACCTAAGGGGCTGACAAAATCCAAGAAAGGGCCTTTGAACGATTGATCATGTAGGAACGCGCACTATACAGAAGAAACTAATTATAACAAATTCGGTTTTTTGAATGAAATTCCTTCCTCTTATTTAACCATGAGGTGCCAAAGAGAACAACTGAGCACTCCAATAAGCCTCTTTTGTAATTAAAAGCCTATCAATTTCTTCGGAGTTGTGAGGGGCCTTGAAAAGAAAAATCATCCAAGATATGTCGGGTTTTGTTAAAATGCATTGCTACTTCACAAGTTGTTTTGTTTGTAAGCATGGCAGACTTGTGATTACGAAATCTAATTCTAAAATCAGTGGTTGTAGATCCAACATATTGCAAACGACATTTCGTGCAAGAAACCAAATAGATAACGTTTTGAGAATCACAAGAAAGTCTGGAATGAATGGTGTATTTTTTGCCCGTCCGAAAACTGGGAAAAGATCTTGATTCTACGAAGAAATTTTTACAGAGGTCGCGTCTATTTCTATCGCATTTAAAACAACCATTGTTTTAGTGATCCGTTTGCCCCTCTACAGCAGTTTTGAAACAGGATGGTGCTAGCAGTTCTTTCAAATGTTTTGATTGATTGAAGGCTCAGAGCCTCGAGGGAAAAGTTCTTTTAATTTAGGTTTAGATTGTAATATAAACAAATGCTTTCTAATTATGTTACCAACATCGGGTAAATTTGGATTAAATGTAACAACAAACGGATACTTTTCTTCTTTTCTTTTCCACAAGTTCTCAGTAAATCCTTTCTAGAAATGGCGGAGGCTCTGGAGAATTGATCATTAACTAACTTGGAAGGATAGCTGTGATTAAGAAGGTACCCTTTGTACTCAGCTGTTCTCTTGGCAAGGAAGGTTTCATCAGAACAATTTCTTTTCAATCTTGTGGCTACTCCAAAAGGAATAGCCTTGAAAACATGCTTAGGATGGCAACTACAAGGTGGAGGATATAACTGACTGTCTTTAGGTTTGGAATAGACGTCTGTTATAATAAACACATCGATAAGATATAGAGTAAGATCTAGTACATGGAGCTCACGCTCAGAATAAACTAACTCAAATTTAATAGTAGGATAGAGAGGATTAATGTAATTGGTAAATTGATGTAAAGCAGGAATGCCTTGCTGCCAAAGATCAAAAACATCATCACGATATCGCCACCATAGCCACGGCTTTATATGACCGGAAAACTTAGCTTTCAGATTGATTTCACCAATGGCAAGATCGGCATAACTGCAGACATTCTTTGGACCCATAGCTGTGCCATGAATTTGAAGAAAGAAATTCTCCTTAAAAACAGAATGGTTGCTTTTGAAACAAATTTTCACCGCTTTTAAAATACAAGTCGTTTTCTCTAGCAGACAAAGCCTGCCTTATGGTAGTGAGATGAAGCTTGTTGTCGATGTTGGGAAACATTGAAACTACATCCCACGAAACCAGTAAGGTGCAGGTTGGAAAAGGGCCGCTAGTGTTAAGATCTTCTATTTTGTTAAGCAGGTCAGTGGTGTCCTTAATAAATGATGGCAATTTTCTGGCGAGTGGTTGTAAATGAAACTCAGTAAAGGCCAACAAGTTCTCAATTCCTGTGCCACAACGGGATGTAATAAGTCTGAGCGGGTTGCCTGTTTTGTGCGTTTTGATGTTTCCAAAAGAAAACGCCTGGTTTTGCTTCCCTGTTTAATAACCACTTTGCTATTTCAGGAGAGATTTCACCTTTTCCGAGCCATTTAGAACACCAACTATCTACTAATGGCAAATGCTTAGTGGTAGGATCCAATTGCGAAGGCTTATAATGCAACTGGTGGTTGAGTTGACCAAACATTTTTGCCTCGTATTCTTTTACATCAATTAATACAAACCTAGAGCCTTTGTCCTGTATACGAATAACTACTTCAGAGTCATTTTTTAATTTTCTTAGGGCCGTCCATTCTTTTAGAGCTTGCCTAATGTTCTCAGGATTAATAATGTCACGCCGCACTAAAAATAACTCAAGTTCTTGGTACCTTGACGTCGGTGGTTTCCATTTCCTATCTTTTGGAACCTGTGGTAACTGGCTAGAAACTGCAGGGCTGTCATCCAGATTGCTATCCATGAAAAAAGCTGCTGTTCGTAATCAGGCTTCAGAGATTCCCAAGTCGTCATAAACGCCCTGCCAATTGATGTCTTTGGGCATTGGACAAAAAGATGGTCCTTTCCTGAGCAAGTTTACCTGGTCTGCATCCATGGGCACGTTCGAAAGGTTAACAGGATCTAATTGGTGCAATTGGTCCACAATGGCAGCGTTGAACATTCTGCGTTTTTGGCGGAAATGCAGACGTTTCCTAAGGACCCTTCCAAATTTGTTGTAACGTCAACTTCGTCTGGTTGTAGATTGATTATCCGTAGAATTAGATTAATCCAATCCAGGATCAAGAGGAATAGTCTTAAGCCACTTGCGCTTTTCCCATTCTTTGAGGGTGTGGAGTAGAATCTTGTTTTAACTCTTAAGGCCATCCCATATGAAAAACGTCTCGAGAGCAACAATTCCCTAGAATGCACTTCTAAACAAACTGCCAGTATGCGCGTGCTGTGAAATGAAATACAGTTAGTTAAACATAAAACTGTAACAATTCAACTAATATACCATGTATTCTTTCTTTTTGGCAGTTGCCTGATGATTGCCTTGTAAGAGGCATGAAACTCGGAGTTTAAGTGAAAATCGTGGGAGGCGCGGTGGCCTCATGGTTAGTGCGCTCATCTCCAGATCGAGTGGTCCGGGTTCGAGCCCTGGCCGGGGACATTGTGTTGTGTTCTTGGGCAAGGCACTTTACTCTCACACTGCCTCTCTCCACCCGGGTGTATAAATGGGTACCGGCGAATTTAATGCTGGGGGGTAACCCTGCGATGGACTAGCATCCCATCCAGGGGGGAGTAGAAATACTCCTAGTCGCTTAATGCTAAGGAAACCGGGATAAGCTCCGGCCTGATGGGCCATTTGGCTCGCATGCAGACTTACCTTAAGTGAAAATCAGGCCAATGCTGGTCAGTGGTGGCCAGGGGAATCATGTGCCTTGAGGTGACATACGAGGTTTCTTGAATTGCATGTGTTGTGCATTCCAGCCGAGTGAGGTTGGGCAGTTTGTTGAGTGTGCCCAGCTGTATGTTTGTTCTGCTTTTTCTTTTTCTCTGTTGACCTTGCCATCATGACAGCCAGGCAAACCAACAACAGCTTAGCAGTGGCTCTTTCTTCCATCGTAGTTTCCTCAGCTCCCATCTCAAGTGCAGTCACAAGCAGGATGTCATCCTTTTTCATGTCTTCGCAGTCTGGCGAGCCTGTTGTTGTTTCATCGCTGATGGTTAGCGCTGCAGCCACGGCAAACCCGCTACCGGCAGCCTCAACCACTGCTCATTAATCAGGCTGTTCAGGCTTTGCAAAGGCAACCAGAACCGGCAATTGTGTGTCCCACCTCCTGTTATGGCACCAGTTTGTCACCCGCTTCATTGGGCGGCTTGGATCTCTCATTTCTTGCCGCAGGGACTAGCTTTAAGCCCTCCATATAAAGCTCCTCGCCTCCAGGTAGGACCATTACACTTGTGCCTACTTTTGTGTCAACCTTCAATGCGTCAGTCCCAGCGATAATTTTGTCATCAGGATATGTGCTAAGTGGCGTTTCTGTCCAATTGCCTTTGTCAAATGTCAATTCCTTGGCAGATCAGCCGTTCATAGTGGGACTGGGTTTTTCTCCTGTCCCGGCCAAGCTTCTTTTGCAAATCCAAAGAAGGAAATTTGTCAATTTGTCATAACTTTTAGCAACTTGCTCTGAGACTGAGCCTTGATTGATGCATGATGGGCGTTTAGTTTTATCAGTTCCTCCGAAGAAACCCTGTTGGTGTATAGAGGATATCACTAAGTGGACAGAAGCTTTCACAGTGTTTTGTCTCATCTTAACATCGTCTTTCCCCATCATTGGAAAGATCTATCAATGCACAAGCTATTAATCCTGCAGATTTACCGCTAGTTTAGCGGACTGGTCTGACTTGTGTGTGACAAAGCTATCTGTGAATACATCACAGTGACTCGACTGTTTGGTTGGTCGGCCATGAACGCACAGCTGTTCAATTTTCATGCTGCTGGTACTTCCCTTCATAGCTACAATCTCGGCTTGTCTACGGCTTCGTCAGAACCGGCAGGCTCTAGCTCACCTAGGATTTCTTGCATGTCTTGGAACAAGGGGAGGTGCACAGCCTTTAATATGTTGTGCTGCTATTATCACCGTTGCAGCACATCTGGAGGCGCCGATTGTTTCATGTCTTATTTGGCCAAAAAGCTCAGTGCCAGTAACTGTTGGTTTGAGGGAGATTTACTTTACTCAGAACTTTAAGAGTAGTTTTAGTTGCATCTGTGTGGAATGTTCCTTCCTTTGCTCTGAGATTCAGTTGCACAGCTTAATTAATTTGCATTGTCATTATTTTTTGTCCTTGTGCATGCTCTGGTTGTTCTTTGGGCTTGTTGAATAGCTGTTTAAAACTTGAAGAGTTTGTCGTAAAGTTGTCCAGCATCCAGACCAACATCTGGTTGCCTTTGTCTTGGACGGGCTCAGGAATGGCTTTCACATGGGATTTCAGCACTCCAAAAAACTGAAGTCAGCTAGGTCAAGCAAAGCCTCTGCTAATCAACATTCTGAGGTCATTGACTGCTATTTGGCTAACAAGGTCTCCCTTGGGAGGGCTGCAGGGCTTTTTTCCTCTCCACCTTTCCAGAATCTGCACATTAGCAGCTTTGTGGTTATCCCCAAAAAGGGTCAACCAGGCAAGTCAAGGCTCATAGTGGATCTGTCATCCCCCTAGTGTGTTATATTTAGACAGAATGTTTAAACACTGTTCAAGAATTATCTTTTGTAAAACTGTAAAGTAAAACATTGTTTGAACAATGTGCTGCGAAGTTAATTCAGGCAACATGAAACAGCATTTTAACAGTTTAACTCCTTCCTATTTATATTTCAATATGCTGGATATTGCTGGTTTTCACATGACGTCACTAAAATTCAAACCCTAGAACTATTAATCCTCCTGAGATTTGACTTCCATGATGTGTAAGAGCAGCTAAAAACTAAAATTCATACAAATTTCCACTCCGAACGGGTTCTTTGTTTAGCCATAAACTACGCTCGAATTTCTAAGCTTCTGCAAGAGCGGCATTTACATGACTGGCGAGTGAGTTGTGATGTTTGTGTAAAAAGTGACTTATTTCGGGGAATTCGGCTATCTGAACAGTTCTTGTATTAGAATAAAGTATTATTGTTAAGTTTTTGAGTTCTTCGAGAGATAAATTCACACTTTTGTAGCAAAACTCAGTGACAGATGTTTCTGCTGGTTTTCGGCCGCCATGTTGGTGCCCATCTAGATGGGCACCAGCATGGCGTCTCCATACAAATCTCTATAAATTTGGGGAAAACTTTACTCCGCATATCTTCCATAAGAAAAATTGCTGTGACCTGAAGCTTGGCGAGAGTCTTTGCATATCTACCTTCTTTCTTTTCCCTGATTCTGGATGTAATCTATTGAACGATTTTGATTTTTTACTTTGATCTATTTTGAATGGCATGACACTGATAATCAGCAATACATAATGTTTCGTTTTCAGACCTGTCTGAACTTGAAAATTATAGGACTGAAGAATTAAAATAGTGATGACCAGCGGTCACCTACTTTCACCTCAGTTGGGCTCCCCAGGAAAAGTTTGTGTCACAGGTGGTCACATGATCAGCCACAATTAGGGTCTTTCTCTTAATGATAAGAGAGGCCGAGGAGAGCCTGGGTACTAGTTGAAACTTCTCTCCAATTTCACGTTCAATATAGGCCCCATTTACATGGAAAGAGGATGATAAAGTTATCATTATCATTATCCTAGAGCTAGGATCATCCTCTTTCCATGTAAATGGACCCATATAAGCCGACTTTATAAGGCAGCTAAAAGAGTGCTTTTCGCGTACGGTTCGTCAAAAAAGTGCTTTAAGTGGAACTAATTTGAAAGCAAGATTCAAAGTTCATTTTTTAGCAAAAATCATAAATACAAAAATTTGGTTTTAGTTGCTTGTTTTAGACTTTTTCGATGGAATCATCTCGAATGTCATTTTAGGCTTACCTTCAGCGGTCGCATTTGTAAAAGGAGGTCCCCACGTGTTGATAACTATTGGGAGGAATTTAGAGTCTCCAGCTTCACTGTGCTGAAAAAATTGTCCAGGTGTTAACAAAAATAGCGTGGAAATTAACACGGAAAAGAAAGCGCATTTTCTCATCCCCTTCATCCCAGCTTCGCTCGCACCAATCTTCCCAGATTGTGCGCGCGTTCGCGGTTGTGGCCGGTTGTAGCGAATAGCAGGGCGCTTATACGTAGCTTACATGAAGTTCGCATGAAAGTGTGACTCTGAAGTATATACCCGACTTTATCCCTGAAAAGTTAGATGTAAGCAAATTTGAATGTGTTTTTATGGACAGGATTATAGCAGAGGATCTAGCAGCTCGAAATGTGAGTTTTTTCCTTGTGCCCCTCATTTTCGTTTAGGATATTTAACACTCTGAATTTACAATTAGCAACATTTCAGTGGAACAAGTTAGTTGTAGTCCTCAGTTTTCAGTTCTTCTGATCCCGAGGGCGCGTGTATTATTATTAAAAACTAATGACTTCCTTGAATTCAAAACTGTAAGCTTACATAGATAGAGCTAGATAGGGATTATAAGTTTATTCTGTGCGCACAGTGGACCATTACATTTCTATATGCACCGTGTCCCCTCCCCCTAAGGAGTGCTCCAAGAACCCTGTTGGGAGCTTTCAATTTTTCCTCTCAGAAAACTAAACTTTTTACCCCCCAAGAAAGGAAGTTCAAAGTGCGGACACACCTACCTCTTCAGAATTCATTAAAAGATCAATGGTGCCAACACAGTTGCCCCTTCAGAGACAGCCTTAAAAGACTCCCTCCCTCCCCCTCAGATTTCTTAGGGGGCTGTTAAAAAATGGAACCACCATGTTTTAAGGGTCAATTTATTCACTGTCTTGGTGACATGGACATTATCATAACCAAATAGAGTGTAAACTTAAATGTATAGTGGTCATCACTGCTTCGATTCTGTAAATATGATCAACTGAACAACAACTTGAGGTTTCCTTTTCTTTCAGTACAAGGAATTCCTGCAGTTATACAACAAGCTTACTCAGAATTGTTTTATTGCCTGTGTAACCAATCTGAACTATCGCAAAGTAACTACACAGGAGGTGAGAGTGTGTACATCATCTTCCTTTTAAGCACCTGTCAAAAAGTAAACCTGTACTTCTCCATCCCCAGGAGATCACAGGATATAGGTGAGGATTGGTTCTGACAAGAGCACAAAAACTAACAAATGCCTGACCAATAGGGAATACTTTCTGAAAATAGAAAATCAATGGTTTAAAGTATGCTCACTTCCTTTGGCGACAAATAAAATGTTTGCTTGCAAATAGGATTTTTGTTTTCCCCAACAATCTCACCTTCACAGGCAAGAAAATTAGTTTTGCTCTTGGTAAAATCAGTTAAGACTGGAAAATAGTTATTTTATTGAAGTGGCTATGGGTCTTTGCTCATTAATAGCCATTTAATTCCAACCTTGGCAACAGTGTTATACTACTGTATTGGGGCCCAGCAAACAAGCTTCAGGGTATGCAGCACTGATTTATGACGAGGTGGGATGAAGCCAAAAGACATTGGGTCTAGGTTTTCATTTATTTTTTCTTCTCTCCTCATTCTAATTCTTGACAGGAATCATGCATTGACATTTGTAGTACGAAGTGGATGAATCTTAATCAGCGACAGATGGCAGTCTTCATGGAGGTTGGGCCATTAGCAGACAAAAAGATAGGCCACCCTACAGGCCAAGGAATGTGACTTAATTTTACCTTTTTTGGGAATGAATTCAAAATAAACTTCAGCCTGTACATAACTGCTTTTCCATTCTTTCTCTTCTAGGGTAGGGTAGTAAACGTGGGAGAGGTATTTGGTCATTTGGATCACAAATCACAAGATTCTTTTTTCTTCAAATTATGAATCATTATAGAAAACCATCATCAAAATCACCATTGAAAACGTTAATTGCAACCATTAAGTTGAGATTTGAGCAATGACTGACCTGTGAACAGTCTCCCGCCCTGATCACTTTGCATATTGTTTCACACTTGCCAAATTTTGACTGCTGCCCAGGCACTGGTTTTCGATTGGATCACATACATGTAATCAGCCATAACACATGTTTCAGATTATTGCCATTACCGACAGCTCTGTGATTTAACAATGCAATCATGTTATTTATACACAATCGTAAATACATCAGTCAATCATTCAATAAAAATTCCTTTATTCCTAATGCATACCAAATTATTTACACATATAACAAAATGCCTACATTGTAAATTCTCCTCCTTCATTTCTACCATAAAAACACTCAGATATTTCCAATTTTCATTTTAACACACAGTGAAACATGTCAGAACTTACCACTAACAACAATCCTCTGGTAAGCCAGAAACTGATACATAAACTTAGGCCTGTAGATTCTCACAAAAAGGAATACAAGTTTAAAATTCTACAGTGAGAAAAAAAGATTCTCGCTCGGAACCTTTCAACTACACATGAACATTTGGGCTTGTCGGTCCGTTGGTGTTCCAATCCACGGCTGCATGACATTCATTAAAGATGACTGTACACTGTAAGTTTATTGCATATTTTTCAGACAAATTGACTGCATAACCTGAAAAGGACGATGAGAGAGATGTTATTACTTTTCAAATGCCTTTGGTGGTAACATTTTAAAAGTACCTGCAAACATGTACAGTGGAAGCCTGCCTTAAAATTAAGTCATTAATACAGCCCATACATTTTCTTAAAATTTGTCCAGTGTTGCCATTTAGTGGTTCTTTAATACTATTTCAGTTGGACACTTAAATAAAGGTATTAATTCAAAAGAAAATTCTTAAATCTCAAGCCATTTTGAAAGTTCTGTGTTGACATTATTGTTACAATTTGAAGTTTGGAAGCGATTCTTTCCTGTTTATTTCCTTTTTAAGACATTTAAGTGTATATAAACAATACTTGACAAATAACACTGGATAACTCTTGGGCTCCAAACCAAACTATTTCAAGTGGAGATGGCGAGGAATAGATGCCACTTTCTTTGTTGGACTACTGGACGATTTCAGAAAAGAAATGTTTTGACCAATGGCAGTTTAGGAAAGTGTGGTCTACTGGGCATAATTAACACAGCACGTCTGATTCTATACCATAGAGGGAAAGCTCTTATTTAGACAATATTCTGTGGAGCAGTTTGAAACAGAATTCTTTAAGCTTGTTTTTTTTGCAAACCTTTTTAAAATGATTGAAAAAGGGGTCTAGTTGCAGGTCAGCTTGTACTGTAGATCACATGCCCATTTAGGGCATGCCTTTATTTCTACATGGTCTTTGTTTATTGGAAGACAACAGCAAAGCAAAACGCTGTATACAAAACAAGTGACCCATCAGACCGGAGCGTATCCTGGTTTCTGTAGCATGAAGCAACTAAAAGTATTTCTACTCCCCTTTGGAGGGATCTTAGTCCATCGCAGGGTTACCCCCCAGTATTAAGTTCGCCAGCACTCATTTATACACCAGGGTGGAGAGGGGCACCGTGAGAGTAGACATGTCTTGCCCAAGAACACAACGCAATGTCTCCAGCAAGGCTCTAACCTGGACCGCTTGCTCTGGAGTCGAGTACACTAACCAGGACGCCAAAGCGCTTCTCAATGGCAATCACTGTTTTTCATTTATGCAAGTCTTACGGTATTTGGAGAGTTGGAATGCATTTCCATGAGAAAGGTACTTTTGTTTACTTGTTTTTCTTTTGCTTTATTGAGGTCCTTGTTTTGTTTAATTTCCACTCATTGGTACATGTAGCTTCCAGAGGAGCAGTTCGAGGGGAGCGTATGGAGTAGGCAAGTGTCATTGCAGAACATTTTACTCTGCATTTTCTTCATTGAAATTTCTGAGGATTTCTGTGCATATCTTAGGCTCCATTGAGCTAATCACTCTGATCTGGGTGTCAAGGGATTTCAAGACCTTTCCTCCTGCAGAACTTGAGTATAGATGATGTCAATTTTGATCAAAGGTGATGACATCAGAAGTAGAACAAAGGCCAATGCTCATGACGGCCAGTTATGGCTGGCACAGGAGTCAATGGGTTGATAATCAACCATAGACCAGAAAGTCCATGTTTAACTTTCCTTCACTGTTATAGCGCAGTTTTGTCTTACATGTACATGCAATTGGGAAGACCCAATCCATCTTGTAATCATTGCTTCTAAGCCAGTATCGCCAGTCTTTACCATTGGTTGTGTCCTTTTAATTTGCTTATTCCTTACCATTTTAAACCAATAAAGCTGTGTTTTGGGTCTAAGCACTGAACATTTTCTTGGAGAAACCCACAACACATGATGCCATGTTTGACTTGGAAATAACTTTTGCAGACACAATGGGACACTTGTCTCACCTACCAAGTAAGAGGGTTCATTTGGTCCTCCAACCACCCTTACAAGAAGTTATCAGATTTCTGGAACAGTCTTTTAGTATATTGTCATACTGTGTGCGATTGACAAAGATATTGACAGCTGAGAGCCACATTTTTGGTCAAGAACTGGCATTTTGCATACTTGAAGTACCTTTCCCCACATTCTAACCCCAATAGTCCTCTGTCCTAAGGACTTTGCACTTAAATAAGCAATAGAGCAAATTACTGGAGCCATTCTTTGCTGTCACAAACAAAACTGCATTCAGCAAAAACAAGCATTTTGGAATTGTTTTCGATTCAGCACTTAAATCTTGATGTTTTGGCATTGCAGATGGTGGGATATTACAAATATTAAAAAGCTTACACTTTGTTTTCATTTTAGGAAGAAATTATAATTAAATTCTGATATTTTGGTTTTGCACATGGTGGAATGTTAAAAGTATCAAACAAGCTTTATTTCTTTCTTTTCTTTTCTTTTCCGGAAAAAAATTATCAATATCATTGACGATATGTACCTTTGACTTAAAACTGCCTTATAGTAAACATAAAGAAAGTATACCTCTTAGTTAGTTTTCTATCACTGTGAAGGGTTGATCCTCTCTATCAGTTATTGACAAAGTCTTGAATCTGAAAAAGGGATTGCTTGAAACAGAGTTGAAGTGTTCATTCAGCAGTTTGGAACACTGCCAGAGTTCTGCATCCAGAATCTGCCAAGAGAGAAAATGTAAGTTACAAAGAGGAGACTTATGTAAATTGACCATTACATCATTGTATTTGCAGCTAAATTTATACAATTTGCAGATCAAATTTATATTGTTCAATCAAATCATTCTATATTTAATAATCACACATGATATCATGTTGTGATTGTGCAAACCTTGATTGTGGGCATACCACTAGTGATGACTAACAAAGAAAGAGACAAGGAATGACAGTAATTTCAGTTAAATTGGATTAAATCCAGCAACTCTAACCTGCGATCAGGCGTACCTTTGTTTTTTCGCGGCGGGAAGGTACCCCTGATACAATTACTTGACTATTTGTCTGTTGCTAGTCCAGAATCGACTTTTCTTTTATTGGTCAAGGAACAAGGTACTTAGAACTAAGCCATGATTGGTTACCTGTGTGGCAGTGTGACTTCCAGTCAAAGAAATCCTGCGAGCTGATGGCCTCTGAGGCGAGCAAAGAGAGCGCGTCATTGTCATCTTTAAATGCTTCTCTAAGAGTTTTGATCACAAAACTCTCAAAGATGAACAGATGGAATGTTTTCATAGAATTGTATGCCATTGGAACTACGTTCTGGCTGTGCTACCGATGGGATTTGGCAAGAGCGCTATATACAGCTGTATCAGTTAATTCAAAAACTGTTGTTTCATATCGGCAGCCAATGCCACATCAAAAACCACCATTGTTTTTTGTTGGCTTACAAAGAGGAATCTTAATGGTACTTTCACCAAGTGACACACTAGACGCACAAAGATAGCATTTCTTGTTCTGCTTCTGAAACTTACTCATGTATAAACGAAAGAGGAGGACGCGTTTTACAAAATAAATCCTATTTTGCTTGGCCGTACTGTACAGTACTGCATGTAAATACATGCTGTTCGTGCCTTGTGTAATTTCCGCCCACAAAGCCACTTCCGGTAATTCTGATTGATTCATTCTTATCTGATAGCATCGCCGACATTCTTGCAGACAAATAGTCAAGTAATTGTATCAGACGTTCCTTCCCGCCGCGAAAAAGAAGGGACAGCTTATGACATTGATCACTTGTATGTACTGAAATTCTAGCTCATATCTGATGTTTTCATGTTGTGAATTACCTGTCAAATTGAAAACCAGTTCCTGGTCAACAGTAAACTTCAAAAAACGTGCAATGAGCAAGTTACATAAGCTGGACATTAGCATGTTCTACCCAAAAAGAAGCTGAATCATAGTCATTGATAGACCAAGTCAATAACTAGATAGATCTACTTTAAATTCTAATATTTTCCAGGTTACAATTATTTTTTAACAATGATACTAGCATCATGATGATTACCTTTGCTTCTTGCTGCAAGTAATGTGTTGCCAGGAGCCAATTACTGCTAACATACACCAACTCACAACTAAGCAAAGCCAGAGATAATGTCGACGGCTGAAACAAAGAGATGGATGCTGCTTCAAAATCACAAGTGGAGGGGAATTATAAATTTATTGCCAAAAGATCTTTGATGTGTTTTCTAGCTTTCTGCAGACATTCACGTTTGTTGTCAAAAACTGCCAGTTGTTGGGGTGCATAAGCATAGATGCAATAACTCTGAACATATCAATTAGCATATTTGTTTAAACTATTTTCATACATTGATCACTCAGTCATTTGTACATTCATTCATCTAGAATTAATTTATTACTTTTTTCACCTTGAAGAACATAAATTTGTGGTGACAAAGGAGATCTTCTAAAGAAGCAGTGATGTGTTGTAAATGTTGGCTCACTGGGCAATGGTCAAGAAATCCTTTTGAAACACACAGTGCATGGAACTGCAAGAAAGTTTTCATGAAATTGTCAGTTTTAATTTGCATCAAGGCTGCATCAAGGCTGTGTATCTCTACACTTGTACTTACTACTTGCAGGAAATACAATGGAGTTGAAGCATTCACCGACAGATTCCATTTAAGTTTATCAAGAATGATTCGCTCCATCCTTAAGAGGTCTGAAGAAGAAAAGTGTAGCCCACTAACTTTGACCAAATCAGCTGCTGTGGGGACATCCTAACAAAGATAGAAATTTAAACAGTTGTGTCACACAATAAAATTATAGTCCAAAACTCCTACATGAATGTATGGTTGACTCCTGGAAACTCAAACCTTCAAGCACACTTCATAACTCCAGTTACAGGTGTATTTGGTGGTGGGACTCCAGAATAGGAAATCAGGAAATAAAATGGTTTACAGATCACTACAGTCTTGAACTTTGAAATCAATGCAACTATATTGCATAAATCTTAAGCACAATTTACAAAGCTCTATCAACGTCCCAGAGTTCCAAACTAAAACATTTAAATAGGCATAAGCCTTGTGGGTGTTTGGTGGTCTCCTCATCCTATAAACGTTATTGGTAAGGGAACTTGGTTAACACGGGATGGCAAGGGGGCGTGCCTTAGTGTCGGCATCATACTAGCATCCTTATTTTAAGCAGGCTCTCAATCAAATAAGACTGCTTTTTTCTTTATTTATCTTCCCAAAACCTCTTCTAACATAATTAGCCCAGTGACTGCTGCCTATGAGTTCTCAAATTTTATTAATCAAATCCAGTTTACATGAATTTGATCTGGTCTTGGAAACTACATCGACTGTCTAACCCCCTGAATTTCCTAGATCTTTGAACTCTCACCACCATCCCTCCAGAATATGACCAATTCCTCTGTGAGTATGGACAACTTTTTTTCTGGAACAACATTATATCCACACAAAAATTATTTCAAAAAGTACCATGATAAGTTATTGTTAATCGTACTTAGTTAGTACCTCATCTTCCTCACACATCTTAACAGCCAAGAACAGACAGCAAATACTGATACAAGGAAGGTACTTTGGGTTGGCCTGCAATGAGGAAAAACGTACTTAATCAACAAGTATGGTAAAAATACAGTACCCATGTGCCAAGAACTTTAAAGGTCTTGAGTATTTAAGTGCCTAAATTGAAGTAAAAATTAATTGCTGCTTATTTGAGAAGCTTTTCAAAGTAAAGAAGAACGGTGTTTCCCTTTTTGGAATATCTTTTTTCATTTTAGAGATATTTACGTTTTTGTATTATGCAAATGAGGAAAGTGATGGCATCATAGGTGGTTCCAATAAAAGAGTACAACACTCGATCAAGAATATCTCTAGATATATTACAGCAGTGTTCTTAAAACGTGGCACCAGAAATGTACATCACAAAAGAAACAAAATTACAGCTGTCATGCCATTGCCATGACAACAGTGAAGCCACTGGCCCTGTTTAAATTACAACTAAAATTCCCAGATTTTATCTTATACAATGATCATCCACTCCCAGCATTGGGGCGAGTTAAGACAATTTGGGAACTATGTCTGTTCCAAGGAAGACCCCCTGTCCCACTCAAACAGGTTGAAAACAATGATATTTTGTTTCTCACAGAAAGAGACTGCAGCCAACAACATAGTAGGTGTCATTTTGGGTTTTTTTGTGATTCTGGTGCCAAGTTTGAAGATCACTGCTCCAACATTTCTGGAGATTTTCTTAATTCAGTATTTTATCCTTTTTTACATTATTAATACAAAAACATAAATACCTCTAAAATGAAAAAAGATATTCCAAAAAGAAAAACACCATTTTTCTTTACTTTGAAAAGCCTTTCAAACAAGCAGCAATTATTTTTTACTTCATAGGCACTTTAAAAAACTCACCTTTACCACAGACAAGAAGCGATCAAGCAAGTTTACAGAGAGGGAGTATGTCTCTGAGTGAAACCCACAATGTCTGCTTAAGTTCAGCATAAATATTGTGCTATTGTCTCGATTTGAAAGACTGATTCCATCTGAATCCTAAAAGAAGAAAATAATGTTATTGTTAGGACTGTATATTTCTCCTTGCAAGTTTGATAAAGAACTTCATACTGACAGCTTTTGACAGATCACATAAACGTTACATTATGACCTGATATAGAGCAGCAAGTAAAATAAGCCCTTTTCAGGTATGCTGCACCTTTTATTGGTTAGCAGCCTTTGTTTTATATCTGTGAAATTAATGATAAAATAGAACTCTCTGAAATAATAGAGTTCAAATCCTGTGGAAGAAAGACTTTCTTGAGATAACTTTAAGTTAATGCTAAATTAAAGGCATAGGGCATCATTACGTTATGATAATGTCGAAGTTGTGAGAGCACAAAAGAAGCAAGAGTTGCTTGAGGCACAGCAGAGACAGCCACTTAAGCTTTTTTGAATGTTCTCCAAATTTCCCAATTATATCATAACTTGAAGTACAGCTATACATGTAGGCTCATTGATCTTCATTTTTCAGCCATTTCCTCTTTGATTAGCTCTCAATGATGCCTTTTATGCAATCCGCTATGCCATGCAATTGAGCAATCTTTGTAAATTTGATCATATTTGTTGGTCTAATGACTAAATTAGTCCCAAACACCCCTTACACTCTGATACTAATTAACTTAGTTGAAATCATTCTGACCTAAGGAAAAATATTGACCCTCAACATGTACACTACACAGAAAGTGGAACATCATTCTGGTGGAAATAAATTGCCATTGATATACCCTATTAAAATAAATGTTTACTCATGGTGCATTTGTACCTCATTTCCAACCAAGCACAGAAGAGGGGCAAGGCGTGTCTCTTCTTTGAGCAGCCCCTCATTTAGCACTTTGAGCAGTTTGCCAACATTCAAACCGCACGAAACTATCATCTGTCAAAAAAGTATAGAGTCATGTAAATTTTATTCAAGTCATTTCTGTAATTTTAAAAAAGGTACATGTACCAGGGATGTAACCCATAACACCTGTTATGGCTGAGTATGCTTAATTTTCCCTTGATGCCACAGGCAAAATTTCCTGCTAAAAGAATTTACCCACAAAGTAACAAGTTTGCTATGGGCGTGGAGAACAAGGGTCAGTCCTGAATTACATGCTGGGTATCTTAAAAAAATCTTTGAATCAATCTTTTCAATCATGAAACTGGTTTGTGTGCGATTCATTGAACGTTAAACCACATCTTGCCTAACTCAAAAAAAAAAACAATTTGAAGGGAAGCACAAAAAATTAAAACAAGTGGAATAAAAAAGAATTTTGTTTCCCCTCGTCAGTTCTGAAACAGGCACTGTGTTGATTTTGTAAAGCTGGCAAGTACTTATTTTTTCCCTTTAGGTAGTTGACAAATAGTTTAAATTGAGTGAAAACATCTGCGTTTGAATGAAAAACTATTTTCTGTCAAACTTTTTAATGACTGCTAATTAATTTTTTTATAGTCAATAACAGTGCCTTAAGTCAGCTTATGTTTCTTATTAGAAACTTAGTATGTTTTGTGGAAGATCAACAGAGATTTTTAGTTGCTGGGAAGGGGTTTGTTTTTGCAAATAGAAATATACAGCTTTTTTTCATGTACAGCTTCTACAGCTGTCAGTGATACAATTATGTCAAGTTTGTTTTTCTACAGTGAAACTGGTTAATGTTCATAAAATCCCTGGGAAAATACTGCTGAATATTAAAATAAACACTGCATTTTTATGCTGGTCAGTTACTTTTAGTCGTGGAAAGAACTTTGATCAGGGCAGATTTTAACCACATGCTAGGTACATGTAACCTTTTCTGAACTGTGAACTTGTGCCACCAATCAACAAAGGTAAAAGGCAAAGTCTGCATATGAGCCAAGTGGCCCATCAGGCTGGAGCTTATCCCGGTTTCTGTAGCATGAAGCGACTGGGAGTATTTCTACTCCCCCCTGGATGGAATGCTAGTCCATTGCAGGGTTACCCCCAGCATTAAATTCTCCAGTACCTATTTATAGACCTGGGTGGAGTCAAGAGGCACTGTGAGAGTAAAGTGTCTTGCCCAGGAACACAACACAATGTCCCCAGTCAGGGCTCGAACCCAGACCACTTGCTCCAGAGTCGGGCGCACTAACCATGAGGCCACCACACCTCCCATGAACAAAACAAAGCTATAATTATATGTAATTTTTGTCATGATCCATCTAAACACTTTCTATGCGTCAAAAATTTACTTGTTTTAAAATAGTTATCAAAAGTTTAGTTGGTAGACAGCTTGCCTGGGTTCTTGCCTGTGGAGCAAGTGAGGAGAGAAAGTTACTGGCCGGGGAAAATGTTCTTGTCCCGGATGAGCGGACAGCTTTTTGTTTTTTGAGCCCTGTGGGGGTATCACTTTTGACACCCACTGAAGCAAGCTGCTAGCCACTTAGCACTTTTTTGATACTTACCTCAGCTTTTAATACTTGACTAATTCTACAAGTTGAAATGGGTACAGCTCCACACAATTCCTGTTCACACAAAAATATAACAATATAACTTTAAAACAATTTGATAAAGTTTTCATGGACATGTACACATCATACTCAAACAAAAGGTTTCTTGGGTGTAGTGTGTTGAAAGAGTAATGTTGATTGAGTCAAAAGTAACACTTGTGCAGTCAATTTAATGGTCCCTACTCAGATGTGGACTGCTCACAATTCAGAGCATAATTTCATACCAAACAGAGGCTTTTGTTCACATATTAAGTACAGTAAGTGGTTAATTGGATTTAAGCATAATTAACTATCTACTAGTTGGAGACCTGTAATATAATTTATAGAATATGATTGTTTTCCAGTTACAATATCAATCTTTGGCACATGCATTCTCCTTGGATGGCTCAAGAGTTCTACTGAGGAGGTTCTAGTCAAATCACAACACAAGACTTGGATTTGAAGCTTAAGTCATTTTACTTCTGCTCCAGGACATAAGCAGCCGATTTACCCTTTAACAAGTGCAACTGAAGTAAAAATAATTCCTGTTTTTTTTCAAAGGCCTTTCAAAAAAAAGAAGAATGGCATTTCCTTCTTGGAATATCTTGTTTCATTTTAGAGATATTTACTAGGTTTTTGTATTATGCAAGTTAAAGTAATGACATCATAGGTGGTTCTACTAAAACAGCACAACATTCAATCAAGCAGTGTTCTAGAAATATTAAAGCAGTGTTCTTTAATTTGGCACTAGAACTGTACATCACAAAAGAAAAAAACGACGCCTGTTGTGCCATTGTTATGACAAAAATTATGCCGCTGGTCCTGCTTTAATTAAGACCAAAATTCCCAGATTTTATCTTTTACAAGGATCTGCTTCTTACAACAATCTAATGGGAAGAGTTGAGACAATATGGGAACCATGTGTGTTCCAAGCAAGACCCTCTGTTCCACTTTACAGCGGTTATCAGTCACACACACCCTTCAATGACTTTTTTGCCATTTCAAAAACTAAGTTTTGGTGGACGTCAACCAAATGTATCCATGACAATAGTTGTGTCAGTTTCACGGCCATGTTCGATCGTTGTTTGATCAGTAATAATCACTCAGTTATTATGACAAAGTAATTTGAAAATTCACTGAAATGGAGGGCTATTGTGAAGAGAAAACTTGGTTTGTCTTCGAATTGCATAGCAGAAACATTTTCTGCAAGCGAAACGTTTGTGAAGAAGGCGGTGTACAAAACAAAACTAGAGCCGTAAGCGATCTGCCAATTACACTAAGACGAAAGATACAAGTTAGCTGAAAAAGTTAGCCTCTGAAATGATTCGCTTTATGTGGGGATTGACTTTTTATCAGCTTGTTATGGATGCAGATCATTTTCGCCACAGAAATTCTTGTCATTCGCCTTGCTAAAACATAATCCAGGCAGAGATCTATCCTGACGAGTTTCGAGAGTGGCTGGAATACCAGACAGGAAAATTGCGCATGCAAAGCAAACTATCAGCAGAACCATACGGCAAGTGCGATTGTCAGTAATAAAAAGGTAATGAAAGCCGCAAGAAATTAGCAGTTAGACTTTTGTAGTTCATTCTGTAATAAAGGTTACTATTTATATTTAGTTCATTCTCATGTTGTTGTCGTTGTACACTATTTGTAAATTTGCAGCTTCAAAACATTGCCCATAAGCAAGACCAACAAGAAGGTGCTTTAAACGATTTTATAAGTCTTACTTCTCAGTTTCTGTTTATCGATGAGTCAGGTAAAGATGAAAGACTCAGAGCAACTCAGATACTCAGAGAATTGACACCGAAATAAAAATGGTTCTGGAAACTCTGCACGCCATTATTGTTATGGATACATTTGATTGGCGTTCACCAAAACATATTTTTCGAAATGGGAAAAAATCGTTTTAGGGCGTATGTGACTAATAACCGCTGTAAAAGGTTGAGGGTTTTTTTTTTCACAGAAAGAGACTGAAGCCAACAGTGTTACATGGCAACAAAATAGCAGGTGTCATTCTGTTTCCTTTTTTAATGTACATTTTTGGTGCCAAGTTTGAAGATTTCTGCTCCAGTATTTCTGGAGACAAAACAAAATGGCTTTATCTTTATTGTCTTACTTCTCGAACCTGTTCAATACCTTGGCAAGACTTTTTTGTACCTTTATATCTTTTGCCCAGTCACATAAAATACTATCTAAGTTCTCAAAACTTTCCAGCATTTTAAAACTGCACAGAGGGAAAAACTTTGTAATAATGACATCAATCATGCATCTGTCCTCTAATAGATCATAGGCAAGAACCAATCAAAATACAAGAATAACTTGGGTTATCATATAAGGGTGCATTCCTTTGAGGTGATCTGGATGAGGATCAGTGATTTGTCTGGATCATGGTGCAACTAAAGAACCGACGAATCCACTCTGGCCAAGGATTTACCAGTTCCTTTGATGCAACCAGATAGATCTTGGATCATTGATCCTGATCCAGATCATCCCAAAGGAACGCACCTTAACACAGAATAAATCTAGTAGATTTATACTGATTAACATGTACATTCCATGTTGCCGTGAGTCTGTTCAGTAGTAGATCACAGATGACATCAAAATGTTGTAAGAACAAAAAAGTGGCACATGAGGTGTAGCTCACCACATTTTGATGTCATCTGTGATCTGTTACTGAACAGAACACCACAACATGGAATCTCTTTGTTTTATATCATAAAGAGACAAATTACTACTGATACATAAAGCTTTTGTTTATTTCCAAAATACTTCAACATAATGCAAAAGCCAGCCTTTGCCCCGCCTTTGCCCACTTTGGCGAATTTGAAAAAAAGCCATTTGACGTCATCTATGATCTGTACAAAATGAAGCAACTTCATAGGTTACTGCGCATAGCAAAGAACTGTGAGTGGTCGAGAAAAATCACACCACTGTCAAACCTGACTCGAGTGTCGCTTTTCGTGGGATGAAAACTTACAGTGATAGCAGAATTGAACTGTGAAATCTACAAATCTTGAAGAAAATGATGGAAAAATCAAATCAGTTTTTGTCATCGGAGCAGCCCTGTGAACCGAAAAGCTTGGGCGTTGCCTTGAAAATTACAGGAGTTGAAAATATACCCTCGCAAAACTTGTGGTTGCGGTCAACCTAGAGGCCATTTGATTCAAGTTTTGAATGAAAGGAGCCTAAATGACGGTGGATATTTTTGTCTTCTGTGGTTGGTGATTCTCGAATCAGTTTGTCAGAGACACATGTGAGCTGCGATACTGTTGACCATGGGCTGCAGTTAGCTATACTTAGCTCACTGCTGTGCCCTGAAACAGACAGGAACATTCGCATCAGAAAGCAAGGTTGTGTGTTTATTTTATCTGATTTTAAGAAGTCATGTTTTGATGTTTCATTCCTGACATCAATCAGTGTCAACAGTTACTTTGAAACTGGGAAAAGTTGAATTTTTTAAACAAATTAATCTCAGAAACATTTTGTTTATTGGGTTTGTTAAATTCGAGATAAGGCAATGGTTCTCAGCTTACCAAGACCATGTTTTTGGATGGTTTAGTCTTGCTCGACTGCCGACTGAGACATGGTTCATACAGAAAATTGAAACCTTTTTTTAAGGACCAAATTTATTTTTCAAGGACCCTTCCTGGAACATCATATTACCTGTTGTACCTTATCTTTTGCCCAGTCACGTAAAATATTATCTTAATTCTCAAAACTTTCTGTCATTTTAAAACAGCAGAGGGAAAAACTTTGTAATGATGACATCAATCATGCATCTGTCCTCTAATAGGTCATAGGCAAGAACCAATCAAAATGTGAAAATAACTTGCCAATGGGTTATTATATACTAGTAACTGTTATCACTAAAGCTGCCCCCACTTTCTTCTGATTGAAAAAAGTAATATTGAACATTATTGTACAAACTAAAATTTTATGTTTTTTTGTAAACTATATCTATTTAGTATAAATTTACTGTAGTCTACTGTGAATCCGTGAATTTGATTGGCTAAATTACCATTTTCTATCTGCTGATAGTCCACAGTTACGCATCAGCGCACATTGCGCATCACGTTTGAACCTGATGTAACATAATAAAACAGTTCATTTCTACGCGTTACTTGATATTTTTTCTTTTTATGCCATGAGACTACGGTAAATTTATACTAAAACAATTAGACTACGAGCCCGAGTTTTCTATGAGCGATAGTCAACTCGGCTGCGCCTCGTTGACTATCTGCTCATAGAAAACTCAGGATTGTAGTCTAATTGCTAAATAGTTTACAAACTACCGTATATCTATATACAAGCGAAGTATGATCCTTGCAGTAAATTTTCCAATTTAAGCAATTGGAAAGAAGCCTGAAAAAAATCAGGGCTTCAACGGGATTCTAACCCATGACCTCCGCGATACCAGTGCGATGCTCTACCAACTGAGCTATGAAGCCACAGACTTTAACAAGAGAAAGCGAGCGACATCACTACGTTTTTTCACACCTTGATCTAAAAAACGGTGTCGGGAAATTTTGATTACTTATCTGGTTTGTTTTTTATTCACTGTTAAACTTTAAGTTTTTATAAAACACGCATTACCTTTGCTTAAATAATCATTACTTTTGAAGGAGGCCAAAAATAAAAATTTTCTCGACACTGTTTTATTGTCACATTATCGGGCAACAAATTTCAGCGAAAAAGGATGAAAACTCGCTGCAAATGAACTGGAAACGTGTGCCTCATTCATTGAAATTCCAGTTTTGAGAAATAAAGCAAAATGTACTTTAGGACGTTTTTCCGGTGTAGGAAGATTAGATCTCAAAACGTGTGAAAAGTAATTACCTGTTGATCAATAAAGTGAGGGCTCCTCTTGCTTAGACAATGAAGCTCGCATTTACAAATCATCCCGTAAAGCGGTCTCAAATGCTGTTTCTGGCGGGAAATACCAACAAAGCCCTCTGTTCCGCTGCTACACCCGCTGTTTTGGACGTACTGGATGCAATAACTTCACAATGCCGCAGGCAAAAACTTAGGGATCTAAAAAGCACGATGGAGAAAGCAACAGAAATTTGAACGGCGATTCCGCAAAGAAACCATGTTTTTAGAAATGAGAGTATCAGGGTAAGACCGCTTTTCATCATTTAGTAGTTTTCAGAAAGTCAGCGAAGTGTGTGCATAACCTCAGCTGGACAATCAGCCGTGTATCGCCAAGAAAAAATATGGTAACAGTTTTTCACGCTGTAAAGGTGGCAAGGCTCGGTGTTTTCTGAATCTTCCACAAACGAGGACAAATGAATAACTATGGTGAATCTTCTATAATGACATGGTGCCGTAAAATGCTAGGATACATTTTGTTAAAACTGGGAGCCTTGAAGGCGAATTGCTCTCAAAAGGAGTGGCTGCAACTCAAAACTGTTAAGAAAACTCGACAGCCCGTATTTGGGAATATAGGACAAATGTAAATGGCGGTTAGCAGTCGAATGCCTTTCGTGAGTATTTTAAATTCGAAAGGAAGGTTTTGGAGATATAATAATACACCACTTTGGTTTCTTTACGTGACTTTTAATGGCACTTTAATTGATCATGACAACTTGTTGACAGCTTCCAATAATGTATTCATAAAATCGTTTTTTTTATAACTTTGTCTAGTAGAAACCTTTTTTTGCAGAACTTTTTGCAATTTAAAGAACTCAATGAGATGTACTTGGGAATATCAATAACTAAAATTTGGCAAAATTGTCGATTTTGGGGTACACTGATACCTTAAGGCCAGTGTAGGGAAAGAACGATTACTTCTTCCCGAGTTTGAAATAGCAGGGTTCAACTGTACTTCAAAATTTCCTACAATACCCTCTAAGCTGTTTTTCTCCCAGAATCTATCTTCAGGATCTTTGAAAGCGTCTTCAATTTGCATTAGATCAGAATCTTGGGCATCTCGAAGTGAATTTATAAGGGAATAAGACAGAAAAAACAGACGCTTTTCACGGACGCTAGAACTCGAGATCTGAACCAAGGACAAAGCTCGTGGCAAAGATGCCGATCCCACAAGTCCTCGCGCGCGTGCCTCTTTGCTGGCTGCCCATGAACATTTGTGGGCAAAACGTTGATAACTTGCGGGCATGCAAGCAATCAAATCATGATTTTTTTCCACCTATCTACCGGAAATACCTGCATTCTCTCTTCTCCAGTCTTTCTCTATATTACGCAGGGAGTCCTAACGTGCCTCCTCAGGTTTTTGGCCCTCTGGGGCCTAAAACCCTGCAGGGGCAAATACTGAATATAACATAGAGAAGCATAGCAAATAGTTCATTAGAAGCTTTAATGCGCATCACTACTAACTCGACGTTCTTTTGTATCACTAACCAGTGCAAACATATAAAACCTTATCTTTTTTTCACCCAAAAGCGCGTTACAATTTTTTTGCGAGCAAAACAAACCAAAGTTGAGAAATGAAGTTGACAAATTAAAGCTTAAGAGTTAAGTAACATTGACACAGATGCAAACACCCGTCCGCAAGTGAGCGGTCAAAGGACAACTTCGTACACGAAGCGACTCTGAACTTTGCTCGAACACCCGTCCCCGAGTAAGCGGTCAAAAGACAACTCGTATACTACGAAGCGACTCGGAACTTTGCTCGAAGCGATTGTTTCTTAATGAATCATACATGAAGAAACCGGGCGAAAACAAGTACATCAGTGATATTTTGGGACTGAAACTTCAAGTAGTTGTTGCCAAGGTGTACGAAAATAATAGTGACAGTCAGATAATTCTAAAGCGAAAGGAAAAACGCTTTTCAGCTTTAACTTATGAGTGGTATCGTCAATGTCCGGGTCTCCATTTACAAATGTAGTTTAATATAACAAACTTGAAGATTGTTGCTCATCTAATTTATGGATCAAATAGCAAACACTGAGTCTTAAAAAGGAGCAAAATTCAGCTGTCAGGCGTTGAGAAAATTTCAGTCGCCATATTAGTATGATGAAAATGCGCTTAGTCAACGTTCGTGCAATTGCACTTTACCTCATTTGTGCGTTTCCAACGCTTCCTCACCAGCAGATGTCGGCACTGGGCAGATAAAAACAACTTCACTTAAAGTACATAGGTAAGACTGAAAGGACTGTACTGCTTACACACCCAAAATCATCGTTCCATGATCACAACAGCTTTGGCGATGTAAACAAAAAGATTGATATTTTTGGGCGCCAAGGTTCGTTTCATATTTTCGGAAGATTTTGATTGGATCATCTTGGACGGGCACCGCTCATTCATTGGTCAACAAATTATCATTATGTAAGCGTACACGTAACCTCTTTTGTTTT
>CM042754.1:7376313-7410673 GCA_022496165.2 Catalaphyllia jardinei
TATGAGAAATAGAACAAAGTGATGGGGCGAGAGTTCGCCATGAGAAAAGAAAAGGAAAGTGATGAGGTGAGAATTCACTTTGAAAATTGGAAAAAGGAGAAAGAAATGTATGAGAATTCTCCATGAAAATAAAAAGGGAAAGAAATGGGCGAGAGCTCGCCTTAGGACAGATGGGGGTGTTCCCCATACAATAAATAAATAAAATGAAATCGGAAAATAAAAATAAATAAATAAATAAAAATTGAAAATGGAAAAGGGAAATTCGAGTCTTTCGGCAATGCAGTGGAAGTTTTTCGATAATGCAATGAAACTCTGTGTTTTTCTGTAATGCAATGGGGCGAGAGTTCGCTAAAACAAAAGAAACTTCGTGAGTGATGTTCGTATAATCTCACTCTTCCCTTTATTTGCTCTCCTAGACTCTAAAGAAAAAGTTTGGTGATTTACAAAAGTCTCTTGAGGAGTTGACGAAACTCTCTGTGGCCTCTGTGATAAGGAAGATGCTCGATTATGCAGCACGGCCGCTTTCAGAATTTAACAAGTACGAGGCGATTGATATTCTGGAGACCCTTCAGAATACCTCCAGGGATAATCAGGATGAGAAACGCGATTTCTACCGCCTTGTGTATCAGACAGCCAGGGCAAAGGTAGACCTCCCAAAGGAACATTTTCGCGCTTTGGTTCTGCGCCTCCTCGGGGACAGAGACCATACGAAAGTGTACGAGGCGGTTGCGAAGGTGGAGAAAGCGATGACTGGGAGAAGCCCGTCGTCTGAATCTTCTTACCGTGAACGTGGTGATGCCCCATATAGAGGTCGGGGCTGGAGAAGTGGCGCTCCCGTCCAATGTTATTTTTGTGGAAAGTATGGCCACATTATGGCAAGGTGTTATGCAAGGAGGGGTGCACAGCAGAGGCCCTCAGCAACCCTAGGTCGTGCTAAAGATAACAAGTTCTAATAGGTGTACTAAACCACTGAAGCGCATGAAAGGAAAACAAGTTGTAATAACAGTGATAATCATGTTAATAACAAGTTCAATGAGCGCAATAAACATTTGAAACTTGTCCGGTTTTTTCGATTGGATGCGATTCTTAAGTGGTATTCGGTTAGTATCGCCTTTACAAGGGAAGGTGGAGGGGTCGGTAACACCTGCCTGTAACATTTGTTTGTTTTTCCCTTCTGTTCTCGCACATTGTTGTTGTTGTTTTTTTTTCTTTTTTTTTTTCTTACCTGTACTGTAGTCACAGAGAGTTGAGAGTTTTGAAAACAGGGTATCTCAAAACCCTCCCGGTCATACTGGGTCAAGACTGTCCTCTCTCTGCTGGCTTGTACGGGGTTCTTTAAAAAAAAAATCCTTTTTTCCCCTTAGGCAACATTCTGGTCATGGGAAAAGATGACAACTTTGATAACTTTATCAACAACTTTGGTGATCGCGCAGGTGCGATACAGTGGATAGACGTAAGGGGGAACCCCGTATCGGTCAGCAGTGAGGGGACAGAAAATGACCAGTTGATGCAGAAAACTCGACTAGTTGAGAATGGAGAAGTTATCGGGCATGTCGAAGAGTTGCTATTTCGGGATCCTGATACTTTTGTGGCGGGGGAACTTCACAAACGCATAACCCAGTGGGCAGAAATCGCGAAACTTGCTCCTTCATCACACCACGAGGAGGTATTGTCTTGGATTGGGAATAAGGTGTCAATATTCCCATATTTCAAACACTTTAAGGGAACGTTCAAGGGGGAACATTACGATTCCGACCGGCCACCCCACAGATTGTTTAAAAATTATGTATCCTGTAAACAGTTTGGGGCGTTTGTCAGGACGACACTTTTAAGTCGTCTAAAAACTGGTGCGATCTCTTTGGTGGGTAAGGTTGGCCAAGTAACCCCGCCTCACATTGTACTACCGTTGACGGTTGAGCCATCAAAGCCGAGACTGTGTCATGATGCGCGGTACCTAAACTTGTGGATGCTAGAGAAGCCTTTCACCCTGGATAGGGTGACAGATTTGCCTCGGTATGTTTTCAAGGACTCTTATCAGACCGTCCTTGACGACAAATCTGGATACGACCACCTTTTGCTGTCGGAAGAAAGTCGTACATATTTCGGAATCCAGTGGGGTGGTTGGTACTTTACATATAACTCCCTACCGTTTGGCTGGAAGATCTCCCCTTATGTGTATCATTCGACGGGCCTTATGGCGTCTAATTTTCTGCGCTCGTTGGGGATCCCATGTCTCCTATATATTGATGATAGGCATAATGGTCAACTCCAGGTGCCACTTAACGAAGGGGAATATGGTACCCTACACTCTGCAGATGAGCGTAATTTGGCGGCGGCCAAATCAGCAGTATTTCTTGTGGCGTTCTATTTGGTACGTTTGGGATGTTTTCTGGGCCTAACGAAGTCAATCTTAACCCCCCAAAAGATGGTCCCTTATCTTGGCTTTCTCGCGGACTCCAGTAGGGAAGTTTTCCACCTGATCCCGGACAAAAAGCGCAAGTTCCTAGAGCTGATCCGAGAGACATTAGGCTCGAGTTATGTTTCGGTCAAGACGCTTCAACGTTTGGTCGGCAACTGCGTCTTCTTTTCCCTGGTTGTTCCAGCAGCGCGTCTGTTTACTAGAGAGATGTCGGCAGCAATCTCAAGGGGTATGCGCACAATGAAACCAATGGCGATCCGGGGTGCACTGCGCGATGAGATCGCCCATTGGTTATTTCTAGAAGGGTGGGATGACCCTCTACCTTGGCGCGAAGAGAAACATCTTCAGATTAACATGGCAACGGATGCCTCCCAAACCGGATGGGGTGGGGTCATCTCTACGCCTCTGAAGCAGGAGGCATCTGATTATTGGTCAAAGGATGAGATGATGCTGGATATCGCGACAAGGGAAGCCATGGCAGTGGATAAGGTCTTGCAAGCCTTTAAACATCTTGTCCAAGATTGTCGCGTCGATGTCATGATTGACAACCAGGCAGTCATGCATGCGTGGACTAATCAAGGAGGCAAAAGTCATGATTTGAACGAGGCTATCAAGGCATTATTTTTTACCACTGTGGACCTGAATCTATTATTACGCATGTTGTACGTCCCGTCACGGGAAAACCCGGCGGATCCCCCTTCTCGCAGGCTATCTTCTTTGGACTACACACTAACACCGGAGACCTGGAGTGAGGTACAACGGGTCTTTGGCGGTCTGAATGGCCACTCCTGTGATTTGATGGCCCTAGATTCAAATGCTATGACTGACAAACAAGGGAATCATCTTCCCCATTTTACGCCGTGGCCCTCGCCATGCTCGATTGGGGTGAATCTGTTTGCACAAGATTTGACGAACTTCTCTTCTGTTATGCAGCGTCCATATGTTTTCCCGCCAAATGTCTTAGTCGGCCCAGTCTTGCGTTTTCTCCAGTCTTACCGACAGCCATGCACGCTTGTGGTTTTGGATACATACCCAAGGAAGTATTGGTGGCCGTTTTTACAATGTATCTCCAGAAAAACGCAAAAGATGGCAGATCTAGGTGATTCGCATGCTTTGTTAATCCCTACGAAAGAAGGTTGGAACAATGAAGTCAAGATCCCAGGGGAACTGTGGGCTTTTCAGATAGCTTTTGAGTAGAACTCATAGCAGTGACATTGCTTTCGAATTGCGTGTAAATATTTAACTGGACTGGGGAAGCCCCGACATGTGGGGGGATCCCTCGTTAGAGTCATAAGCTGTTTTTTTTTTCTTTTTCTTCTTTGGCTTGGATAAATCCAATGTAATAACTATACCATGTTGGAAATAAAACGTTCCTTTGATAGACGACAAACGTCTCGCCTTTCTTTCCCCTTAGGAACTTCCTGTTGTTGCTAAGTTGTTTACGCTATCCGTCAGATGCCCGACTTGTTCCCATGCAAATGACCAGGATTTTAGATTCTGTCAAAGGTGTGGCTATAATCGGCAAGTCTTGACAAAAGCAAATGTCAAAAAAGTTAACGTCGATTTGGAGTGCATTTATCAACGTTTACGGCAGCTAAGGGATTTTGACCGTGCTACTAGCTATGCTAAACAGAAAGACTCGTTACAAAAAGAGTTTGGGGTTAGAAGAAATGCGCAAGCGGAAATCTGCCCTATTCGAGGCATTGAGTGCTACATGGAAGTGACTCGTGATATGAGGGTAGATTTAACGTGTGGCTACCTTTTCCGCCCAGTTACACCAGATTTGGGTATAAAAGACGCCCCCTTTTCCTCCTCCGCAGCCGAGTCACGGTTAAAGAGCTATTCACACTGCATACATTAAAGTGACGCATATAAAATCAACACGTGTGAATAAATTATCACTTTGGCTCAACTGCAGCACGGGGAGGGATCGTGCGGATACGGGGCGACGAGGTGCTTACGGGCAAGCCCTGGGAACTAATGCTAGACTGGTTATCTTTCCCTCCCTCCCACCCTTACTTTTCTTTTTCCCACACTGTGACCGTTGTCGCGTCGCCAAATTTATCCCCAATCTTATTGCGGTACGACAATGGATGCAGTGTTGGATAGTTTACTGTGAGATGTTGATTGAGAAGGAACTTTGTTTAATATATTTCACTGTTTTTTAAATAACCGTCAACAACCTGCTTCGGATTAGTTTAATCAGTTCTTCACACCAAACGAATTAAATAACCGTGAAATTGTCGATGGGATACAATCAACTTGGACCTACTTTCTTGACCGAAAATTGGATTTACCGCTAAACAGTTTAAAACCAAAGGCCGCTGTATTTTAATTTTGCAAACGCGCGACCGATGTCGTTGTGATCAAGTTGTTTATAAAATTTTACACTGCAAGAGAATGGAATGACCTCCAAACTTTCGATTGGATGGATTCAATTAAATTCAAAACTAGTCTCTGCCAAACACTGGAAGTATCAAACTCTAAACTAATGCATCAATGCCTCCGTTATCATTTTGCCGATCGAGAAATATAAGCTGCTTCATCAAGCTTATTCAGCGCGCAGACCTTGTTGTCAAATCTTCGTATATTTTTTTTCGCTGCAAGAGAAGGGAATGACCGTCAAACTGTCGATGGGAATAATTAAATCAAATCCAAAACTACCTTTGAAGACGAACATACGACGTATTTGACTCTAAACGAAAGAGTAAATACCTACGTTGTGATTTCGCCGAATGAAAACTAAATTAAATTCATCGCGCGGTCCATTTATTGTTGTGGTCGTCATTTCGACGTTCTTTGCCAAATTTTTTCACTGCCACAAATTCCAAAGACCGTCCAACTGTCGATGGGAAAAACTCAGCCAAGTGTGGAGCTAATCTTTTAGCCAAGCATTGAACGCATTGAATTCCAATATCGAATGTGACAATGACTTCTATGTGAGTTTTGCCGTTTTACAAATTCCACTCCCTACGGGGCTGAGTAGTTGAGTTCAGTGGAGACAAACTATAACTTTCCAGCCCCTCCCTGCAATCACATCTCTGGAATCTGCTAAAATCTAGCAGACATGTGACCAGCCGTAACAAGGGTACTTTCTTGAGGTAGAGAGAGGACCCTGGGAACGAGGTTGAGAATATCTTTGATATTAGACATGCATATTTTGTTTAATTGAAGGCTTTTATATCCAGTATCACGTGACCATATCGCGGGCTCAGGTTTAGAGCTCATCAAGATCGCATGGCAACTCCGTCAACCTGATCATAGCACTGGTCATTAAACACAAAATGGCTCCTCTTGGTGGCAAAAACAAGTAGATCTTTCAAGACAGCGTGAGGTAACTTGGGTGGATTAGGCAAGGCATACAATTTGTCAAGGGATATCTGAAATGTCTCCTCAAGCGGAACATTGGTGAACAACCCAAACGAGATGTTTACATCGTTTTACCTTATCTGGGTCTTCAGAGTAAAATCATCACTAAGCAACTGAAATCTTGGATCTACAGGTTCTATGGTTGTATTAACCTAAATATTATTTTTCGTAACACTCACCGCATTAACTCTTTTTTCCCCTACAAGGGCAGGCTTAATCGGTCTCTCAAGTCTAAGGTCGTATACAAGGCTAGCTGCTGGGACTGTGAGGACTTTTACATAGGTAAAACGAAGCGCCGTTTACACGACAGAAAAACTGAACATTTCAAAGCACTCACTAAGAATGGTCAAGCATCTGCCATAGCGGATCACATTACCTCAACAGGACACAATAGCAAATGGGACCATTTTGAAATTTTAGCAACCGGGCGTTCTGATCTACATTGCAAAATTAAAGAATCGTTATTAATTAAGGATTTAAAACCTTCTTTAAACGAAAATGTGGGCAGCGAGAAACTTTTACTTTACTAGCCTTTTATATATTGTCCAGCAGACTTAAGTAGGTCTGTATATTATCAGTTTTTTCACAATTGTCTTAATTAGTTTCCAGTCTTTCTCTTAAGCATTTAAATATCTTGATGTATTATCCAACCGTCACTTCTGAGGATGTATGTTGAGGCAAACGAAACGTTCAGTAATTAATCAAAGCTTTTTACAACATGAGTTGTTTTGTCATGTTTGTAACCGCAGTGTGTATATTAAAGCTGTTAAAGCTGAAATGGCCGAAGAATAAGAGTTTTTTTCTCTTGTACATTTTTTTTTTTGCTGCTTTGTTTTGTGTACAAGGTGATCATTAAAACTCAAAACAGGAGGCCAAACAGTGTACAGAAAACCTCACCGCAAAGTTATAAAACTCAACTCGGTTAGCTTATCGTGCCTGGCCTTGGAGCTACGCTTTTAGGCTGGCCAAAATCTGTATATTATATGCACCAGACTCTTTGTCTCCCTCGTCATAGTTGAGCTCAAACAATGTTAGGAAGAACAAAGATTGTTCAGTAGTGATGGTATTAGAAGCGTAAATATTTACCAGAAGGAACGGGACATATTGATTAGTTGTCTCTAAATTGAAGTACCTTCCTCAACGAATTAATTTCAGTTGGCGACCCCACGGCTATGGTTAGACGGAGCCATGAGCAAAATAAGTAATCTTAAATGTCTCTGGAAAACTGCTTTTCCATTGATTTCGAAACTCTTCCGTGCTCTACGTGTCTGTACGTAAAATTCTGAAGGTAAGTTATGTCTGCTTTTTGCTTATTCAACCAGATAAATAATGCTTTCCTTTTTAAAAAAATCATATTCTCCATGCCACTTGCAAATAAAAGTCACTTTGTGACTAAAATACAGTATTTTTAAACTGTTAGCTTTAAAGTAACAGCCTTTGCAATTTACCAAGAAAAACGTAATACACACACAGTGGATATGACAGAAAGTTGAAACACATACGACACATACGACAACGACCCATGTGGTGTGTAAACTTGGTTTTTTAAGGACGTTGGTGCGAAAATTGTCTAACATTGATTTTCTTCCCGAAAATTTCACCATTGAAAGATGAGTTAATGATGTCAGAAATGTAAAAAAATGGGGGGTCGCCGCCTTCGTTTTGGAGAAGACATGCCCGGAAGAACACCTCAATCTGAGTAATTCGGTCTTCGTTAGCGAAGAAGGCCACAGTGGCTGTAACTCCCAAAATATTGCAATTAGAGCTTTGAAGAGAAATTCTCTCTGCCAAATATGGTTTTAGTGGACCTATTAAGCGAATTTAGTTGACTGGTGAGGTTCTTCTAAGATCAAGTTTGCAGTTAGCGACCATAGCTTCACGCGCCTTGCAGCCGCCGCGCAAGATGACAGGATTCCATGTCCCGTGAACAGAAATCTTGAAATTTTTTTCAGGTTCCCACATTCATTTTCTGTTTGTTTTTGGACAATGTTGAGATAATTGTAAGTAAAATCTGTTGCTGAAAAGAAAATAAGGGGTCACCGAACGTCCAAGATCGTGAAATCCAAGCAAAAGATGTAGCCATCTGCCCTATCATTGTTCATTTTAGTACTTAGCGCGCGCTCGTTGCAGCCACTGCACCGCTTACTACAAGACGATTCGTGAAAGGACAGGTGTTGGACCAGGCCAGAAGGCCAGAGGTCGCGATTCTTGGTGCTGACCAAAAGGAGCGCGGCCTCTGGGGACAAGAATGTATAATTTGCAGTCTGTTAGCCTGTTCCAGGCTCTCGGTAGTTGGTGGGGAAGAAAGAGAGAGCAAGAAACAAAATGAGAGAAGACTTTTAAGGCGAGGAAGGAAGCGAGAGAGCCTGTAAGAATTTCTTTAACGACCCTCTTCCGCCCACCCGTGGTTTAATGAAGTGTCGAAAAGTAAAAATGTCAACTTGTCAATTAGCTGGAAACCTTCTCCTATTTCTCGCGCGAGGAAATAGCACAATTCGAGAGTGGCAAAATGATCTGACTGCATGTTTGCGATCGCTTGTTTTCGCTCGCTGGCTTCCACCGCTCCTCGCCTTAGTCCTCCCTTGTTTTTTCCTCGCTCGTTTTCGCTCGTCCACAACTACCGAGAGCCTGGAACAGGCCAGCAGTCTGTTCACTTTGAAATGTGAATTTGCGTGCGCAATAAGGATGCGCAGAAACAACTTAGCGCAAACGTCTCCTCCGCCCCCCCCCCCCCTCTCCCCTACTTGCCGCGCGCCCTACTTGCAAACCAAGGGTGCTTTCCATTATGCCAAAGATTCCGGAAATTTCGGTCGCAATTTAAATGGAAAGGTCTGTTTCGGTTCTTCTGACTGGAATATTCGGGATCACCTCTGGAGGTGGCCCACACATTTCGATCGGAATATTCCGACTGAAATTCGCCATTCCGTTTTTGATAAACCGGCTCTTTGCCATAATCAGGGAATTTGGAAAAAAAAATGTCGTTTCATTTTCCTCAGTATTCCCCACTGCACTGATCTCTGACAAGTCGCACCCGAAGGTTCCAAGGCTTGTACTAAAACATGGAACGCCGGAATGCCGGAACGCCAGAACGCCGGAACGCCGGAACGCCAGAACGCCGGAATACTAAAACCTGGAACACAAAATTGCTAAAACCTGGAACGCTTGAAAAACAAATAAATTATTACAAAAATAAATAAATAATTGAATCAATCAATTAAAACCTGTAAATACCATAACATACTTCCATTCAAACAGTAAAATCCCCCCCAGTATCCCAGCCCACAAATCCACAACCCCGCCTGCGAAAAAGAAAAACTTGATTATCTTTGATTGGTAAGAACGTTTTGCAGTGATAGTTACATTTAACTGATGACTGAAATGTGTTTTAAGAAACCATCTAATATTTTAACGATCCTTTACTATTTCCGGGTGGCAGAGATTTTGGTTATGTTTCCCGCCAAAATGTAATCGTGACACTGTATACGTATTTATCAAAGTTATATGCAGTGGTACAGTGTGGGAAAAATGGACGCTTCTGCGAGGTAAGTGTTGTTACGTTCTTTATTTAAGACTCGTTTCTTTTGTTTAGTTAAGTAATCATTGTTTTGTGTGCAGCAGCAGTCCCGAAAGCCCGGAAAAAAGAGGTTAGCACTTGAGTTTTGGAATGTTTTGATTCAGTGGCTCATATCGATTCTTGGAATAGTTTTATCCTTTTCACCACTACTACTACAGTAAGTTTTATTTGATGATATCAGTAAATGTTGGTCAGTTCAACCACAAACTTAAGCTAAGTACTATCTGGTACTGTGCGTGGATAATATTCGATGAATAGTCTTCTTGTCACGATTATGTGGCGTGCAGTTGATCTTTGACACGAAGTGCTACAAATAGGGCATAATTTTTATTTACGTTTTAGCGATCGTATTGCGTATTGTATAATAAATGGATGGAAAATTCTCCAATTTCAGGTCTTAGGATGTGGCGTAGGATTTTTAATCTCGATTGTAATAGACGTCATAGACGTTCCGGCGTTCCGACGTTCTGGCATTCCGGCGTTCCAGCATTCCAGCATTCCAGCGTTCCATATTTTAGTACACTTGAATGGAAAATATTCGTTTTCAACGAGTACTCGGTCAGTACCGTTTACATGAAGCCTTGACTGGATGTGGGCCACTAGCATTCAAAATGGCGGAGGTGAGAGAGCATTCCACGTGTTTGTTTGGAACTTTTTGTTAGCTTTAAACTGAGCTATTGGACATTTCTTGTTGCAGGACATTGTAAAGCATTCAGTGCATACACTTGTGTTTCGATCCCTGAAAAGAAGTCATGATATGTTTCTTCACGACAACTCCCTACCGATGAAAAGGGACAAAGAAAGGTAAGCTTCAGAAAGCTTAGTACATGTTCTTTTAATATTCAAATAAGCCTAGATGACATGACATATTTCTGGCATATAATGTCTTAAACATGTAGCTGATAAACCAAATTATACAGAAAGCATTAACTTAAACTTAAATGCAATGATCGTGCTGCATTCATTGTTGCGGAGATTGAGATCAGGTCCTCAGACAGTAATAGATTACATGTAGATGTTTGTGTGAAAACAATAGAGAAGAAATGGTGTTTCTTAGGCCCCATTTATATGGTCTCAGGTACCCAAGACAACCCTCCCGCTGGTGGTGAAGACTGAAGGCATTGAAAGAAGTTATTAGAAAATCGTTTTACTAAAGAAACCTGTTTGCCTTTCAGTATGTCTGATTTTCCACAATTTATAATTACAAGCAATGTTGTGTAAAACAGATGAGGCAGGAACTGATTCCTTAAGCACATTCTTCACTTTTGATCTCAATTTTTGCAATTTCAGACAGGATAACTTTCCGCACTGATATTCTAGATGGTTGTCTATCGAGATCTGTGTGATTTAACTGCTAGCCGCCTGAATGGTGTAAAACAAATCATATTGCAATAAAGTGAACTAAATACAATGGACTCATAGACTTGTATGGACTCATAGCTTTGCACAAAATCTGATGATCCCCCAGTTTTTAAAGATAAGACTTTCATTAACTTGAATTAAATATCTAGGCGCAGAAAAAACATAGCATTGTGTGTGATTGTGGAGACAAATTGTATAGGAAAATTAAATTAATCAGTTGTGTGGGAAATTGTGTGGGGTTGTTGAGGTTCTTGCCAAGTCCTAAGAATAATCTGCATTGACGATAGTTAAGCCAAATTTATTTCACCAGTACATGTAGTTCAAATATACTTAAGCAGTCTTGGCAATCACCAATTCTTTTAGAAAACTGTGCCAGCCTGTGTGTTGCGTGACATGAACTAGATGAATGAAACCAAACTAAATAACAAAACAGAATGCCGCATCTTCCCTTATAAACAAGTTTCTTTTAAAAAATACTCCTACCTTGATTCAATATGAAATGTAGCTTGAATATTTCTTCATGACATTTGTTAAGGGTGGCACATTCTCAGAAGTTATCCGCAAAAAACACAACTTGGAAGTTTATGCAAATTATGTACAAATTATGTGAATTGACGCCTCATCGGACTGACTTGTTTTGGCAAAGCAACTTTATCATGATTCGTTTCGGCTCTCCCGAAAGAGATTATTTGCTCTCTAAAGGAGATATGACTCTTGAAAAGGGTTTAGGATCACAACACACGAAAGATGTTCAGCTGCATGATTCACTTGGATCGCCCAATAGCAGTAAACAAACTTCCTACAATTTCTGCCAACCTTGTTTCCAGGGTCCTCTCTCTACCTAGAGAAAGTACCCTGGTTATGGCTGGTCACGTGTCTGCTAAATTTTAGCAGACACGTGACCAGCTTGACCAGCGTGACCAGTTTGATGGTCGTTCGATTCTCTTGCTGTGAAAAATGTGAATTTTATAAACAATTTGACAAAAACGACATCAGTTGCGCATTTGCAAAATGCGGCCGCTTTTGTTTTAAAACTGTTTAGCAGTAAATCCAAGTTTTGGTCAAGAAAGTAGCTCCAAGTTGAATGTATCCCATCGATAATTCCATGGTGAACAACTGATTAAACTAATCCGAAGCAGGTTGTTGACGTGACAGTTATTTAAAAGAGCCGTGAAATATAAGCAAAGTTCCCCGGCAAAGTTCCCTCTCAATCAACATCTCATACTCATAGAAGTTCAGGCAGAGTGGAAGCACTGGCCAGGCAGGATCTCTGACAAATAACTTGCTTCCTTTTCAAATATCAAATCAAATATCAAATATTTAGCAGCACAACATTCACCTTCCTAGAGAGTGCTGACAAAATCAAGTTGAGGACCCACCCTCTGTGTGGCTGGGGTTGGCATGCATAGACATGTGATCAGCCGTAACCAGGGTACTTTCTCGAGGTAGAGAGAGGACCCTGGGAACAAGGTTGCAATTTCTGCTAGCATGGAACGAGGTTGTAACAAGTAATGCGTAGATAGCTGTGTTTAATTTGGGAACCAAAATGGTTTAAATTCACAACTTGCGATTGGATTAGGAGGATCTCAATGAAAGCAGCTTGAATAGTAAATATTTCAGTGGAAAATATCCTGATTCTTTTATTTGAGTTCATGTTGTCAATATGCATAAGCCTACTACTACTCACAAAATTATGACGCCGGATTTAATTTGTTGCTGCAGTACACACAAAGCCCGAGTTAACGCTCGTAGAGCATGTAGTTGCATGAGAGCTGAACGTTCAATGGGATTGAAACATCTTTTTCAAACTGTATTCTTAAGTGGTTTAGACGAAGAAATAACCTTGACAGGCTACGAACAACACACAAAGGGAAACAGCGAAACAAGCTTATCTTGCCCAATAATATATTTACCTTGTGTCGTTTCACACACAAAATGAAAACACAGCTTAACTGTGGATAATTTCAGCCTTAGTAGCCAGCAATTGGTCCCAAATTACTTTCTTTATCCTAGCCTCAGAGAGATTTTGGCCCAATCATTCGTCCACGACTGACCGCCATTTTAGCTAACTTTGCAATCGTTTAGACCCGTCCAAAGTCGTGGAAAAAACGGACTGCCAAGAACTGCTTGAGGTCCATCGAAATGTTATTGATGTGAAATCAATTGCATTTCTCATGATCTTACTGGCTCCCGAAGTTTCTTTTGTTACCTTACACATGTGATGGCATAAAGGATGCTGTTCTAACAGCATCCACAAAAATCAAAATCCGGGAGATCGTCAATGTTACCTTTTTTGACCCTAAAAAGTTGTTTAAAGCAGAGATTTTTAGAGTAAATGTTAAAATTGAAATCTAACAATAATTATTTTTCCCCAAAATACAAACAAATTGGTCAAATTTATGTTCTTTTATTGTTTTGTCTGGGAGATTTGATGAATCGTACAGGAGAGCGGGAGATTCGGTATGTACCTAAGAGGCTCCTGGATAATCCAGGAGAGATGGCATAGATGCTGTAGGCCAAATCAAAGTTGATCCTGCATGATTACTCATAACCCTTATTGAGCACTCAAATGTACAAATTTAGTAATATCTCTCTTCCTTTAAGTTTAACTCGATTGTCATTTCAATCACAGTGAGTTTTGCCGAGTTATTAATTTTTCACTTCTTTGATACAAATTCATGTTATAGATCCTTAATCTAGGCATTGCATGACACTCACCACCTCGAGAGTTGTCCTGGTTAAGTGAGCCAGTGTTTACTATATGAAGAAAAGTTGTCGCACCTGGCAGGGGTAACAGACCTGCCAAGGAGAGACAACTCGCCTACCTGAGTTGTGTCATCCCAAGAGACAGGTTCATGATCCTCATGTAAATGGTTGGTGGAATTTTGCAAAGAAATAACTGAAAAGTTAGCTTGACAACATAACTCGAGCAGAGGATGTTGTCTCAGGTACCCAAGACCATATAAATGGGCCCTTACATGTAGAAATCTGAATTTCAGTAAAAAACACAAAACATTCTTGACTATGTATGCAGTTATCACCAGGGCATCATTCAGGATAAACACACTGCCTTACAAGCTACCACTATTTATAAATTATTAAATTAAAAACTATTGGGTATAAAACTATGAAATGGGGTCAAGCCTTCTGAAAAAAAGTGAAGTAAAACCTGAGGTACCTTTTATCTGAGATTCATTACTTATCAGCTTTCAAGTATAGTTTACACTCACTTCATTCTTGCATTTTTACTCTCCTGTACTTTCCCCTGCAGTGACCAAGTGAAAAGTATGTGTAAAATTCGTGATGAGTATTTTTTGGTGAAAGATTTGGTATCACCTAAAGAAACTTTGACTTCAACTAGAAATCCTGTGACAGGAGCCTATCCTTCAAATCAAGGTACAATATAATAAATGAGCTTTATTTTATATAAACACGGTGAAATTCCAGGTGAGCTTTCATACAAAAACATGATATCTTAACATGTGGAAATAACATGTTATCTTCCCCATTGCTGTGTTTACATACTAATTGGCACCTTTTGCAGTGAAAGTGAAATGAGTTTGTGTTTTAGTAGTGTTTGTATAATAAGTACAAGATTACTGGTACGTGGCCACTTGGAGATGCAAAATGTTATTTGAGTGTTGAAGAATATTTCACGAGTGAGTGCAGCAGACAAGTGGAATATTTTTCAACATGGGAAGAGAAATTTCATATTTCAAAGTGGCCAGTAATATCCTCTATATCTTCACACTTGAAAATAAGATAACTTATTATCTTTATATGTGAAAAGATCAATTTTGCTATGGTTACATAATTGTGCCTTTCATAGCCAAAGTAAAATGGTTTAGTATTTTTATTGAATACGGTGCAGCTTGATATAAGCAAACGATGCATACACAATGTATACTCACATATTTTGAGTATACAAGCATGAATGGAATAATTGTTTTATTAAATACAATATGTGTGTATACTTGGAAATTTTATAAAGCTAGATTTTGTAATTTTTAATTTTACAAAACGGCGGGAAGTTGATGTGGTAAAAACAACAGCAAGTGGGAGGTCACATCGCATGCATGCCATTCGTAAACTTAGTTGAATAAATTTAGTTGAATGAAAAAATTGAAAGCGACGTAAACGAGTCTGCTGAACGAAGATTACAATCATCTGTAATTTAAGGAATGTCTACCAAATGAAGGATATTCAACCTTGGTCAGAAAGTTTGAAAAGCCTTCAAGTTTGAGTCATCGAGAAGAGTTATAATTGTGCACTTGCACAGTGCACTGTTGTAAAAATACTGCGGAAAACTTTGATCGCCATGTGACAGACATTGTCATGATCAAAATTATTTTTGACAAGAACTCTATCAGCATTCCCTTAAGCCTGCTGTGGCTCCCTCAGGTCAAGCTGGATGTGTGGAACTGATTGCTGTCAGTTTCAGAGTCAGGGATAGGAAATATCTTAGCATCCGATTCATCTTCAGAATCTCTAAGGTAACCCTTATGGTTCTTCGTTGCTGGGAAAGATTCGAACCGATTTCGGTTCAGCTCAAAGTATTCAGCTCCTTTATCCCGGGATTTTTCATAAGGACAGAATTGTTGGCGTTAGCTGGTGTTGATTCTCTTGTCCTCATTGGCCGAGAAAGAGACCCAGGTAAAAGTAGGTTTTCCTCTGTATTTGTGCGGGATTTTTGCTCTCTGCCCGTCCGAACTCACTGCTGTTGAACAGTTTCTTCATTGGAAGTTGGTATCTTACCGTTTCTTGGCTCTAGTACGCTGGCAATGTTGCCTGTTTTTCTGAGGTCTTTTTGCAAATGCTCTAATGCTTTATTTGCCTCAGTAAAAGCGGCCTCAGAGATAATATAAAACGGTTTGTTGAGCGGCAGCGAGCAAAGGAAACAATCAGTGGTGGCTCTCAGATGGATTTCATTGATGAACTTTTGTAAACTGACAGTGTGCCATCTTTCTTCCTCGCAGACATGCTAAACCTCTTTAGAAAAACATTCACTCCTTCTTTTGACATTTCTTCTATCGGTTTCAAAAATTTAGTGCTGCCCGGACTAGAAAACCACTCAGTAACATTGAGGTAAAAATTGTTGTTGTTGCGTAATCTTCATGAATGCATAAAATCTTGATGTACATATCTGAAATTTTTCAACTTTTAAGGGAAACTTAATGGATACGTACCGTTGAATATTCTCATTCCAAGCTTTATGGCCTTTTCATTGTAACTGGGAGGGCATTGTCTCTATTTGGCCATATTTGTTTTTTTTCTCATCCATTTTTTGTCAACGAAACTTGGCTTCCCACAAAAATTTGACGTTTGCCGCATTAATTTCAATATAAGGTCAAACATAGGTATAATGGCTGGTAACTGAGATACAGTGAACCAATCAGAAAGCTAGAATTGCATTATCCGAGGTTAAGAATTTAATAATTAACAATTATTCCACTCGCGCTTGTTGGATATGAGATGATAGGTAGCCAACAAGGTGCGTAGCGCCGAGTTGGCTATAATCATCTCATATCCAACAAGCGCAAGTGGAATAATTGTTTTATTAAAAACGCCCCCAAAATATAGAAAACTAGACTACAATAAAAACAAAAAGGCCCAAAAAATCACATATACGCTCTCCATTCTTGTAGATCATGGTATAATGGCTCATATACCATGATGGCTCAGCCAATGAAAACTCTTGATTTGCATTATCCAATGATCCAGTTTTTAATAATTTCACATATTCTCCAGTTTTAGCTGGGGAATATTCAGTCACATGATGCATTAGACCAATCGCATGCAAGCGAATATATTTGATGGATCATAAGCCATTGAAAACAAAAGTTACTTGTCAAGTGGAACTATGATCAAATTTTTATCCCTTGATTTTTTGAACAACAACAACAGCAACATTTATTTGGACCATAGAGAAATAAAGGATAAAAGTAAAACATTAGTTTTGAAACTTATAAATAAGGTATTAGCTGCCCATAATAACCATATAGGCTAAGAAAATTAGGCAGTTATCTTTGAAATACAATAAAGAAAAAATTACAGCCTTGTATATTGAATGTAAAGCAAAAGTAACCTAAGAATAGGGATATAGATAAGTATATACAACAAAATTACAAACTAACATTACATCAGGGCAAGAGGAAAAAGAAGAAAAAGAAGAGAAAAAAATAATAATAATTCTTACAAAGAAGAATGATATTTATAATGCAAGAATAATGACAAGCAATAGTACAGAAAGAATAAAAACACTGTTTACTGTTTCAAATATCTGCATTAGATATTTAAGTTTTAAAAATGGGTAAAATATGGAGATGAGACTACTGATGACATCATACTCTTCACCAATATTATATTGAATATATAAATAGAGCTATCTTGGCCAATTTGCGGCGCAGACCATTTAAACTTGGTAGGCTGATAGTTCTGCAGGAAATACACCTAGGGCTATACAAGATCCCATTTCCATGGCAACTCACTCTTTCCAGTCCCCACCCACTTGATTTCAATATGTTAGTGATTTTCAGCTTTATGTTAGTGATTACGGGTAGTTGTTATGTTATACAAGGCCACAAACTCAAGCCAACATATTTACATGCTTGGCTGATCATGCACATGTACAAGTGCTTCATGTGCTCATCGCTATGTTCTGCTAATGAGAGAATATATTTTTTCTGGAAATGTCTAATTGCAAGTGTCAATCAAGGGCTGAAAGCTTCCTACAGATTGAAAACAGGAGAAAAGAGCGGCATTCAGAACTCACTGTCAACAAATCGAGCAAAGCTATTTGATTTCTTAGTCCCTTTATTAGGCAAGTTAAAATAGATATCTTCCTTCTTCACAATGATGTTTTGGAGATGAAAGCTTATTCTCGGTTTTCATGTGACGTAATCATATTCCAAAATTAAAAATCACCTTTCCTTTCTTAGGTTTTAGTTGCATCAGATAAATGACCCTATAGAAACTTGATGTTTCACAATGTTTTAGCTCGACAGGTTTTCCCTTTAGTAATAGAGCATGTTTGAATTTCAAAGCTTTTGCTTTGTGTGACATAAAAATGGTGGCCCAAGAAGGCTGTCACGTAGGTCAAAAGATTAGTTATCACTTTAGCTTTTGCTAACTAAACAGTACTTGCACTAGAAGAAGCATTTATTTCAACATGTCGGATCTCTAGAGCCATAAATTTTCATTTCAACAGCAAAACTCAGTGACTGATGTTTCTGTTACTTTACGGCTGCCATATTTGTGCCCCTCGGAAGGGCACAAACATGGCGTCTCCATACAAAGCTCTATAAATTTGGGTGAAACACTTCTGCAAATAACATGTGAATGAAAATCAGCAAAGACCTGATTCTTGGCAAGGTTGTTAATATCCTCTATCGTATCTCAGATTCTTGACTTTATTCATTAAATAGTTACGATTTTTAGTTTTCATCACATGACTGGTGAAAACCGAGAATAGTAATTAGCTTGAACTTCTTCAGTTAAAAACAAAGCTCATTCAAGGGTATGGATATTTTTCGGTGTCCCTAAACAAAGGCCGGAAATCTGCACGTTCATTTGTGACGTATCCGATGGGATGCAAAGATAAAAAACATTCTCTGATTGGGCAAGTTTCAAAGGGCGAATTTGGTGCGAAAAGGTTTTTGAAAATGGAATGGAAGCCATGATTGGCTTATTTCATGAAAGGAATATGGTTCGGTTGTGAGCAGCCGTTTCTTTGGGGGGAGCATTGCGTGACATCCCAAAAAACGGCTGCAAAGGAGACTACGCCAAAGGTGGCCAGAAAAGCTTTTGATATTAGGGAGGTCTGGATCCCAGTATGTTACCATGGTAACAAAACTGATAAGCTCATATTGTGGAGCACATTTAGTAGAATCTGATAGCAAAGAATCAAACATTTCTGATACAAAATGGCTGAGATATCTCTTCATCATATTTGCAAGGTTCAACATGGCAAGGCTCAACATGTTGAGCCGGGCAGTATGGCAGGACACATGTCTCACATACAAATTTACCTAGTATATGACCTTGCTCACCACAAGTCTCCCATAGCTCAGTGGTTAGAACGTCCAACCAGTATCTGGAAGGTAATGGGTTCGACTCCCATTGGGGACTCAGAAAATATCAAGAAACAAAATGTTTGCTCATATATACTAATGAGGCTTAAACTGGGCTACTGGTAGGTCATGGGGAAAAGGTCAAATTTCGTGGGATTTTCAGAGACAATTTGCAGAAAAAACGGCTGATGTTGCGGAAATTCGTGGAACTTTTCAGGGCAAATTTTGTTGAAAAACAATCAGAAAATGACTAATTTCATGGGGTTTTCTAGGCATATTTCGCTGGAAAGCAATTGGTTTTGCACTGATTTGACAAACATTTTTAACTAGAAAAGATGGCAATTTGCCAATTTTTTGTCAGCAAATGATGGCTGTTAGCCCATGATCAGCCCATGATCAGCATCAGAAACACTGACTACTTATATGTAAGCGTTGCGTTTGTAAAACCGGTGGTTTTGCAAGAAATTTTGTGCAAGTTGTTTGGATTATTGCATGTGTTTCTATTTGTTTGACATGAGGTTCTGTTTAACAGAGATCATCATCGGCTCTTTTAACAACCATGCACTCAAGAAATGCACCAATGGCAAGGCTTTTTACATTGTGCTACAATGAGTGCCCAGTTTTTTGCAACATTAATTAAAGATGCCTGGTAGTTTTGGCATGTTTTTTACTTGTTGCAGTGATGAAGTCTCCTGATAAACTTTCATGGTTTTGGCAAGTAAACAGTCCCAACAGCCAAAATAAGTTTCAAAGATGTTGTGCCAACATGTACTTGATATGATTTCTAGTGTATTTTGCATGTTTTTGTGAATTTGGCAGATTCAAATGAAATTTGTGGCTCTGTGACTGCGTGAAATATCAGAAGCTCTGCTCTAAATATGCACATAACACTGTATGTGCACCTTTGTGCATAGGTTCACACATGTATACGCATTTTCTGCTGACACAGTTACATAGATATTTTGGTTTGCTTTTATCTGAGCTGTACTATAAATAGAACATTTCTTGGCTACTTTGAGATGTGAAATTTCTCTTCTTTTGTTGATAAATATTTCACTCATACACTATTTTCAGGGATGACAAAGTTTCCTTTCCTTTTTTAGTCCCTTTGACTCCTTCTCCACAAATTCTGCATTCATTTTTAAGTTGAAAAATATTTATTCTGTCCAAGTCGTAGTGGTGGGACAATTTCACTCCATCGCTCCTTCCTTCACTTCCCGTTGGACATTTGGAAACCCAACGGGGGGAGGGAGGGTGATCTTCCATATCAAAAGGCAAGGGACGCTTGTCAGAAAATTTGACTTTAGCTACTAAAGGAGACAAATGTCAGTGGATGTTGCTTGAGCTTCATTAGACCCCTAAAAGATGCGACTTAAAATGGAATAGCAATTACTAGCTGCTGTTCAAGAAAGGATCCCACACGCACTTGTAAAGCTGACTCACATACCTAAAAGATTAACGGACACCAAGCCTGAAAACAGAAATTAAATGAGAGCATTTCTTTTATTATTTCCCTCACATTATTATGTGATATTATGCAAAAGCAAACAATATATTAAACAAATGATTGAAGACTCTAGACGATTTTTTCAACACAAGAAACGGAAAGACAAACACTACCTTTTGGTAAATGGTTTCTTGACAGAAAAAGAAAAAACAATGAAGAAGAAAAGAAAAAATAATCAGCTGTCGCTACTAGGATTCAAACTACCCATGTCATTGTGAGCCAGCACTCAACACACAGAGCTTTGAACATCAAATTGTTAACCAGAGGGGTGAAACAGTGAACTGTTTCATTTTTTTCTGCTTCATATCTCAAGTACCGGTAGTTCCTTAATGTTCAAAAAGAGTAGGTGACGTAGTTCCCAGTATGGTGATCTATCTCATCCGATGGTTAAATGCTTGGAGATATTAGCCGCATTAGCTACTCTTAAATCTGAGAGTAAATAAAGTAATTCGTGTATGTAATGTATGTATGAGCAATGCCTCATAACACCGTTTCATAATTTATTTTCCAAGTTCAGTGGCTTACAGCCACTTTGATTGAAAATGCAAAGTCATGAAAGGTGGGTACCATCTGCCATCATTACATGAAGTACATCATCCAGGTAATAGGTTGACAGAGATATGCATCCTTGGTTTATGGCATCATTTGATATTAGGCTTCCATGTTATGCTCAACTGACACCTGTCAAAACATCAAGGGACCATACTGCAGGCTCAAGTTTAAATCTCATCAAGGTCACACTTTTTTAAGTTGACTGCTGACCAAGTGCTGGTTTTTGATTGGATCGCAGGCTTGTGTCAGGTTAACTTGTTGTTAACAGGGCCAGGTTGTTTGGAAGCTAGTTAAGGGTGACCCAGGTTTAAAAGTTAACCAAAGTATTATTTTTCTTGTATACAAATGTTTTTCACTGCTTTGTTTTGTGTATTTTTAGATCATTCAAAGTCAAAACAGAAGGCAAAGCAATACACTGAAAAAGTCACCACTAAGTTACAAAATTCAAATAAAAATTTTCACTTATCCTGGGTTATAAATCGGGCATTGCACAATCCTGCCCAGGAGCTCCACTTTTAGGCTTGGCGGAATCTATGTATTATCCTCAGTTAGATCAGGACAAGAAGACTCGGAGAAGAGAATCCAAAACCAGTAGTCTTAGTATTCAGCAATATAAAAAATTTGATTTTTATTTTGATTGATGATGATTTTTCTACTCAGTTTCAGAGGTACCTCCCCTAATACAAGGAACACATCCATATCCATCAACCCCAGGTAAAATTTTAATTGTTTAAATTAGGTTTGTTTTGTGTAATATCCAGAGTAATTGAGATCTTGATAATTATTATCAACCTCAGCCTTTACCTCTGGCTAGTAACAGTTACTTCTCCTTTGTTTATTCTTTACATCAAGAAAAGAATAAATATTTGAACTTTGTGTCTTACTAATTAAAAAGTGGATCTCTTTCTGTTGTACCATATTCATTAGATATAACAAAGGCTAAATGCTTTCTCTAAAATCCTTTCTGTTGTCGTTCATAATTTTGAATTAAAGGTATGTAAGCATGAAGGAGTGGTTTTCTGTTGATTACAGCTTCACTGTCCAAAGTGGATTCCCATGACTCCAAGAAAAGCCTCTTGTTGTAATTGGTTACACCTGGATCATGGATCTTGGCATCTCTTGGGTGGATGTTGGGATCTGTGGCTCATGTTGTGTGATTGCTGACATTGATTGTTGCTCACTTGACCTGGATTAAGTTCAGCCAGGTGCGAGCTCTACAAGTACTTGCTCTCTCCAGTGACGTGAAGAGCAGTCCCGGCACCCTACTTATGAATATGATTCCTTTGACTTGATTGATTAGGGCTTTTACTGAAAAGTGAACTTTGTCAAAAACGCTCCAAATTTCACGTGCAGTTTTGTTTACGTGTGTCAAACAATGCTCTGCTTGTTTTTCCCCTGAAGTTTGCTTCCTTTTTGAAATGCTACGTATGCGAAAAAACACATTTTTCCAAGGGCATTTTCTGGGGACCTTTCGTCGAATGAAAAACAAAACAAACCTTTTGTTTCGCTAAGCGATGGAGTCACTATACACCCTTTTAATAAGTCGCGGCGCCATTTTAAATATTAAATTTATGACGTCATTTGCGGAAAGTAACCTGTCATCCTGCACTGATTTCATTACGTTGATCACTGGTCATCGTCTAAAGAAGAGTACAAGAAAATTGGCAGTCAATGACTGCACATGGCTACTGCTGGTACTATTTAGATCACTGCAGTAAAACAAATCATATTGCAATAAAAGGGGTTATAAAACGAGCTAATACGAAAACGTTTTTGCACTCGTAGCTTATTAAAAACATGCCGACTTGTTTGAGTTGTTTCTTGCACTGCGCAAAATATGCCGATCTACAAATTTGTAAGATAAGACTCTCGGTAGTTTGAATTTAATATCTTACCTCTAAGTTAGTCGACTTTAGATAAAGGGTGCAGAAAAAAAACACCGTGATTTTGAGGTAAAAGTGAACGGGAAAATGAAAACTTGACTGTGCGGGTAATTGTGCAAGATTACTGACGAGCCAATGTTCTTGCCAAGTTCTAAGCCGGAAATTCTGCATATTTGACAATAGTACTGCCAAATTTATTTCACTAGTAGTTCAAATATACTTAGCAGGCTTAGCAATCGCCAATTCTTTTAAAAAAACTGCGTCTGACTGCTCAAGAAAATCATGTTGCGTGACACGAACTAGACAAGTGAAGCCAAAATAATAGCAAAACAGACTGCCGCATGTTCGTTTATAAATGAGCTCCTTTTTAAGAATTCTCCTGCCTTGATTCAATAAAAATATGTAGCCTGATTATTTCTTTGCAAACTGCGTTTATAGGAGTCCCAAATTCTCAGAAGTTATTTTCAAAAAATACAACTTGAAAGTTTATGCAAATTATGTGCAATGTAATTTGACTCGTTGTTATTAGACAGTCGTTTTCACGAGTGAGTTTAGTCCAGTTTACCATGATTCATTTTGGTTCTCTCGAAAGAGATTATTCGCTCTTCAGAGGAGCTATAACTCTTGAAAACGGTTCAAGATGGCAGCACGGCAGATATGGCTGCACAATTCACTTGGATCGCCACAACCAGTAAACAAACTCCGAATAATCCTGCCGATTTCTGCTCCCATAGGCACAGCCGGGAAGTGTTTTTAAAATACTACATACATGCATACCCGGCATTCTGAAGTTATTCTAGAATTTTCACGGAAAAACTCCTCCAGTCCTTCTAAAAACTGTAGATCTTTGTTTAGAAATGTCAAGCGATTTCAATTTTAATTTTTGCTATGTCCGATTACCAGTCGAGCAAAACCGAGAGAACACCTACTTTATAAATTCTAGTATTCATTCATTCATTCATTCATTCCGAACACGGATTCGTCACAAGGACCGAATAGTTCCAAACTTGGACACTCTACTTACTTACGCACACACATAAACAAAACTGCATGCGAAATTTGGAGCGTTTTTGACAAAGTTCACTCTTGAGTAAAAAACCTAACGCCCTTTTTTTCTAAGAGCTTTCCAGAGGGGAAACTTTCAGAGGATGTAACCTATGCAATTAGATAACACATTATGTAAAGTAGGACTCTAACCCCCCCAGTCAAGCCCTAGGATTTCACAGTAATGATTTAAACATTTTTCCCTGTTCTAATTCTGATGAAGTAGAGTAATTTCTTTGATCAGCAGTCCAATTATATAATGACACTAAAACGCTGTTTTGTGTCACCCATCCGCAATGTTATATCAGTCCCAACATGCATCACATGGTGTGTGTAATGCAGTCTGGGATTTAAGATGCAAATGAACAGTGAGCTACAGTCTTGGTTATCATCCCAGCAATCAGCTGTTTACATGGCTTTCAATGTGAAGAAGAAGAAGTACAAGTTGACTTTCAGAGAACACCATTGTTCATAAGCTTCAACATGATTCATGCCGCTAAGTACATGCAAGCTTACATATACATTGTATAGTGTTTCATTTTCATACTTTATCTGTTTTCTTTTATTTGTGTCCAAATCAAACAAAATTTTGTCAAAAGATTTTTTGTTACCGATCTTTCCCATGGTCACTGGACATGGAACTGAAAGAGTGTTACTGATAAAATTTGAAATCCTAGGGCTTGTCAATAACTTCTCTTGTACTTGCCTGGCCCTGTCTGGAACCTTTTTTTAGCTACAATGAAGGTTGTCAGAAACCACCAAAAATTTATTAAGACAAAAACAGATCAGCTTTAGGAAAAAACTTTTCAACATGTCTATCACCGATCACAATAATGGTTGCAGTGTTTTCAGTTTCATCGAAAACCAAATTCAATAATATTTTTTTACAATTATGCTTTGCTGTTTAAATACTGAATAGCATTTTCTTTCCTTTCAGTAACTTCTCCCATTCACTTAGTTTTCTCAATCATTTTCACCTTCAGATATTTTAGAATACCTCTATGCCCACTTCTGTGAATTTTCTATTATTTCTACACCTGCATTTTCCACTGTTTTCAGTATGGAATTGGTTATACATCATAACTTATCATGGAAGATAAATGGGGAGGTGTAGTGGCCTAATGGATAAGGCAGTCTGGGTTGAATCTTGGATTGGTTCACTGCATTTTGTTCTTGGACACGACTAGACACACTACTCTCAATGTGTTTGTTATAAATACTTATGAAGCATGGGTTGGTTATATGGTTGTGTAAATGGGGACTGACTTTAAATAGTTATTAGGATGTGAGCTAATCACCTAAAAAAATGTTTCCAATAGTGCTAGAAGTATTGTGGGATATTGTGGCTCAGATGGATTAATTAACATTTTTTTAGGTGTAGCATTGACTTCCGAAATGGCAGCAAATAGTAAATCTCCCTCAAAAGCTGGAGTTGAACAACTGATGTCAAATCTACCAGCTGCAACATCACAGTGAGTAGCAAGTCAGTGATATGACAATTTGATGAGTGGGCAAAGAACCTGCTGGGATAAAAACTGGAAAAATTATATTTGACACTTGATCCTTGTACAGAGAGAATGTGATTGGTTACTTGAGAAGTAGTTAATACATTTATACATGTAATTGTGGACTTGCACAATGTAAGCATGGAAGGAGTTTGTCTGTTTGTCCATTGGTTGGTTTATGAGAGTTGCAAAGTCTCAAGAAATTCCTCTCAAAAAACTGGCCGTAGTTGATTCAATAAGGTCAAGAAGGGTCAGTGTATGCCTCTCACATCTGTGCTTGTAGCCTGTAGTCTGCTTTCCAATATCTTATGAACCTCAATATGATATATGTACAAGAAAGCAACAAGAGATGGGAACTGTGTTTTCCTATGCCAAATTTTATTCCCTTGTTAATCAAATGCCCTTTGCCTTGCCTTACTGCAGTTTTCTCTGTTATTGTTATTCTTATTGTTATTGTAACTGCTGAAGATTCAAGACATTACAAAATGTATATGTAACATCCTGATCTTACATTTACATCTAAGTGATTTTACAGATTACTGTATGCTCGATACCCAAGCAGCAAGACTATTGAATCAAGAAGCATGCAATGTATTGGTACTTCAGCTGTACTTCAGTGAAGTGCTTGTGAAGCACCATCCAATTAATTAGCACATTTGTTGTTTCAGGTTCCATACACATAAGGAGAGTTCAGGCATTATGGACATTCAACAAAAGGCTCTAGTCACTGGTGGTAAAGAACGACTTGGCCCTCCATCCAAAGCACTGATATCTGTAGCTGGAACTAAACCATCAACAGCTTTGGTTCAACAGAAGAAGGCACCAACCCTGCCCAAACCACAATGGCATCCACCTTGGAAACTAATGAGGGTATATTTGTGTGTCAGCCCTCACCTGTATATAAAATCATACATTACAACATATTGAGAGGCATCTACTGCAAATTCAGTATCACTACAAAGAAAGGGGATTAGAAAGTGCTCTTGCTTTACCTTTATCTAATACGTTTTCATTATCTATAAATCTTTATCTATATTTTAGCACCTCATACTGTACTATTAAATGCCCGCAGCATTTATTTCAAACTTGGCTTGGTTGATCTGGCATTTATTTGACTTTTGCAGTTTACATGTATTTGAGCCTGGAGTTTGTTAGAGTTTTTAGTGGTCATTTTTAGGGTTAGATACTGTATAATTATACCCATAGTTTCAATATATGCCTCGAATTTAGTTCCTTGAGGGTCTTGTAGGTAACTGATAAGCTACATGTACAGTGTACTCAAAGTGGACATTCCTCGGTTTAACTTTGGGAAGGAAATAAATTATAAATAGCAATTTATTTACCATTTTAGTGTGACATTAGAGTCATTGGGCTGAGGTAAACCATTAGTACCCAGAGCTAAAAATTTTCTGAAAAATTAAAGTCAGTCATCTGTTCACATGTATTGTACTAGAGTCTGGTATTATCATCCGGCTTATTTTTATTATGATATTATTAGAAAATCAATTGGAGTGAATGTCAGTGAACCCTTAAGGTACAGAAAAAATTACATGTACATTTAAAATCCTGGCAAAATCAGTAGACTGACAAGCACATAGGTTTGTGGATAGTCATTGTGACTTCTGTGAGTTGGAACACAAAGGTACTCGTCATCTCATTAGGAAGCACTAGTACTGCTGTTTTGAACTAAACAAGTGGGATGTTTACATCTAGTATATTTTCAATGTTCCGTTTGCTCTGTTCAAGTTCATGACAAAAGCATGTAATTTCCAGAAAGTTAACATATATTTGTCAGGGAGGCAGGTTAACCTCATGGTTAGTGTGCTAGACTCTGGTTTAAGTAGTCCAGGTTTGAGCCCTGACTGGGGAAATATTGTGTTGTGTGCTTGGACAAGACACTATACTCTCAACCAGTAATATAAATGGGTACCAGCAAATTTAATGCTGGTGGTAACCCTGCAATGGACTAACATCCCATTTAGGGCAAAGTGGGATACTCCTGGTGAGTAGTGGCCTCATGCTATGTGGAAACCAGTGATAAACACAGGCCAGATGGGCCACTCATTATCATATGCCGCCTTTTATGAAATTATATGAAATATTTGCCAATGCAACATTTAATGTTTGAGATTCAAACAAACCCCCCATGGAAAAAACCCAAACAACCCTAGATTCATGATAGTTCATCAAGTATAAAGAGACCAGTAAGAGGAGTGGAGGTTTTGAGCTGGGACTGAAATGATCTTTTTTCCTGTTTTTGGCTATTGTTCCATGTTGGCAGGTACTCTGACAGAGTTTAAAGCAACTAACTCTTGTGTATTTGGTTCAAGTAATTTATCTGGTCCATTTTGTGATTGTTTGTTATAGGTAATCAGTGGTCATACTGGTTGGGTGAGATCAGTAGCTGTAGAGCCTGGTAACCAGTGGTTTGCTACAGGATCTGCTGACAGGACAATCAAGGTACTGAATGTTTTGTAAGAAGCCAGGGAAAGAGATCTAGCTACATGTATGCTCCTAAAGCTTGCTAGCTTTTTCCCAATCAAAATCTAAACCTTCCATTCTCTATATTCTACTCTGCATAAGAACCTTTGCAGAAATTTATTAATGTTTGGACATGAAAACTTTAAACATCGTCATTGATCATGAAGTGTTTTTTTTGTTTGTTTTTAGATCTGGGAGCTTGGAAGTGGCAAGTTAAAGTTGTCACTCACAGGTCACATAAGTACTGTCAGGGGATTAGCAGTCAGTCCAAGACAACCTTACCTATTTTCATGTGGGGAAGACAAGCAAGTCAAATGTTGGGACCTGGAGTATAACAAGGTGAGTAAGCTTAAACATTTTGCCAAACCAATAAATACAGTGCAAGTCCTGGTAAACTTTTGTTCTCATATCAAGTTTTTTCATTGACATTCTTTCTAGATCTAGTCTTGTGCTCTCTGAAACTCTTAATAATTCAATAAGCTGTTTAAACCAAGGGTATCATGGAAAAAAAACAAACTGTTTAAGCCAAAGAAATCACGACAATGTAGGTGTTTAGATAGTTGATCAATTTTATTTTTTTTAATTTCTCCTGAGTTGTAGTTTTGATTGAGAACACTTTAATCAGTTTTTGTCATATTTCCAAACACCTCAAAGTTCTTAAAATAAACCTGCACTGTATGTCATGTGTTCAGCTCTCTTCTTGGTATTTTGAAATGTGGTCAAAGATGATCTTTCATGTTTGCTGTATTTTTTTCTAGTTTAAAACTGGCACCAAAATCCTTGGTGTATTGATTTATTTACCCTGCTACACCTCCTTGGTGTATTGATGTATTGACCTCGCTATCTCTCGGTCAATACATCAAGGCCTCAGTCTGAGATTTCCCTGTAATGACCTCACTCTCGGTTAATAAGTGGTATGTATTGATGCTTTGCCATGGAATTTATTACAGGTTGTGCGACACTACCATGGACACTTGAGTGCTATTTACTCACTGGACCTTCATCCTACAATTGATGTGTTGTTAACTTGTGGTAGAGATGCAACAGCGAGGGTAAAAAAAAGTCTTAATGAACTATTTATGCCAGTAAAAATATATTTAGATATTGCTTACATTTAAATTTCAGGGCTGGCATTGCAGAGTGGTGTCCATGACTCACTTATATTTTGCCAGGATACCCACAACCCTTAGCAATTATGATAAATCATCATTGCAATAGAGTATTATTAATAACAAACTGATTTTCTTGTTACGCAGCATTATTTTTGTCTTTAACCTACTGTCTGTCTTGAGGTGCTAGAAGTAGGGTTTTCTTGTTTTTGTAAATGGTTATATTTGTTTAGTTTTCTTGAAAGGTGCACCAAATAGATTCTGGAACATTTGTTTTGTCTTTAGGTATGGGACATGAGAACCAAAGCCTGTATTCACACACTGACAGGCCATACGAGTACAGTAGCAGTTGTTAAGTGTCAGGCTGTGGAACCTCAGGTCAGAAAGCAAACAAAATGTAATACCAGAAATGAGATTTTGTTCACTCTTGCAGGATTCAAGGGTTCAAAGCCTATTGGGTATTCAGTGTGAATAGTTCCATACTTGTCAGTGCACTTGCTTGGGGTCATCACTTTATGCCAAATCCCGCTTCCATAACCTGAGCAAGAGCTCTAAGAACAGCATTGGTCTGATCTTGTACTCATTCTTGTTCTTCAATCTGAGGACCTGTGTTGACAGTCTTCCTTGGGCATTTAACCTTACACAGTTCATAATAATATTGTTGCTGCTCAAGAAATGATGAAATGTATTTCAAAGCAATTGGTAATAAGATCATAAATAAAAAAAAATAAATAAATAAGACCTTTATTTACCCTCGGCAGTGTTCATAGCACAAGTGCTAGTGGGGCCGAGCACGCAACTGAAACAAATAATTCAAACTGAACATAACATTTTTAAGAATCCCAACTGGCCGGAGGCAAACCAGTTGGCTATTTACAAGCGTGACCGAGGATTTAAACTCGGAGCTACCGAGAATTGAATCCAGGTAGTGATCAGAGCGGGACTCGAACCTGGGACCACCGGGTTCAAAGTCCGACACGCTGACCACTCGGCCACGCTGCCTCCTTTCTGGAAGGAAGCTCCAAGCGCTGTTGCAATTTTTTCCTTTGTACAATATTAGGTGCAATAGTGAGGCTCTATTCAATCCTGTCAGGAAATATTACCATTTTTACTACAAGTATTACAGTGTGAATTGTTATTTAGTGGCTACTTTTTGTTGAATATTGCAGTTCAGTTATTTCTATGACTGCTTTGCAGGTTATAACAGGAAGCCATGATTGTACTATTCGTCTGTGGGACTTAGCAGCTGGAAAGTCTAAAGTTACACTCACTAATCACAAGAAAAGTGTCCGATCAGTTGTCTTACATCCAACACAGTAAGTAACACTTCAGTCTGTTTATTCCATTTGCTTATCTATCCTTTTGTTTGTGAAATCCACTGTAAATGTAATAATAATTTATTTTCTATTTTTTACATCTGGTTTTTTTCTTTCCATTCTTTTTTTGTCGTTTTGATGATAAAATTCTGTCCTCTACCCATGCAAACACTTCCTGGTGACTGTAGACTATCAGATGTTTATTCGTACATTTAGCCTGACTTTCAGTTGTCTTTAGTGATCTGAGAAATAGAGCTGAAAGTGAGGATTACTCACAAGTAAACCAGCAAGTTAAGAAAGTCAAAACAATATGTAGTTCATTAAAAAACAATACAATACAATAATTTTACTAATTCTCGCAAAGGGCTATTCTAAGTTAATTTACAAATGCTAAAAAGAGGAGATTAGGGCGATAAGTAGAAAAAGCTTAAATTTATTACAATCTTAGTGCGACACTAAAAACCTAAACTATGCGCGTACAGTTACATTATCTCTTTGGAGACCAAAACTAAATCAAATGTTATTTAACTATTTACCGTATAGGGTCTGCTCCCGTAATTCGCGTTTGACGCTCCTCTTAAAAGTACATAGTGACGAGCAATTTCTAGTGTCTGCAGTCAGAGTTCCAGGCACTTAAAGCGCGATAGTAAAATGACCGTTGCACAGTAGCTGTTCTTCATAGAGGGAGATTTAGATTGTCCCTTTTCCTCGTGTTGTTTTTTGCCATACCAAGCTGTGGCTCAATAATACTTTATGTTAAACCGGGTCTTTTTTTTAATAAAGAACTGATCAATTTCATTGCTTTGTAGATTTTCATTTGCATCAGCATCTCCTGACAACATCAAACAATGGAAGTTCCCAGATGGAAATTTTCTTCAGAATCTTATTGGACACAACTCCATAGTGAATTGTATGGCAGTTAACTCAGATGGTGTTTTAGTTTCGGGAGGTGGGTAGTTTTAAGACTCTTTGTTAATTTAATTTTAACAAAAAGATATATTAATTATGTTCAGAGTCCAAAAAGGACTTGTACCAGGGCGTACAAGAAGGCACCAGTTACTTGGTCACTTGACTGAGCTTTTATAGCCAACATAGTTCTTGTTTCTTGATTCAAGTATTTTGTTCTTTCAAATCAGGACTCAAACAGTAGCTGCACTATACAACCAAGAGTTTGACACTTAATGCCAACACCGAGTTATGCTAAACAGTTGAAATAGTTTTCTGTGGACAACATGGGCAGACTTCTTGTAATATGGTAAAACCAAAGACACCGGTACAGACTGTTTCTTCCCTCCACCTTGTAACCCCATTTAAAGTGCATATGAGTTGGAGTTTGACCAGTTGTACCAGTTGCCTAGGCCGCTCCCTTATCCCTCCAATTGTCCATGATGTGATGGAATATCTCTTATCGCATCAACTACGTGAACCACATGAATCTTAACATTTCACCTTTTGAATAACGATCTGACAGTGCAATTCAAGTGCTAATGTGGCAGCAGAAAATGTTGTGTGAATCTGCCAGTGGATCGATCCTGGAACAAAAAGATCCATACCTAGGCCTCAAGTAGTAGCACGCAGATTGAGCAAAATATCATGATTTGTCAGTGGCACTTGAGCAGATCAATTTATCAAAGCCGAGGCAAATGATTGATCTGCGAGACACTGACAAATCACAATATTTTGTGATAACTAAGTTCAATAATTGAATGGCTTGGTGCAAGACGGTCGTAAGTGACTTTTTCGGGTAAAATTTTTTTTCCTTCAAAAGTGCCTGAATTTTTGCATGTGCTTTTCAATTAAGTAGTAAAAGATTCCCATGTAATTTTTTTGGGTGGTTTGCACTTTGCTTCTGAGAAAAACGAAGTCAAAATATCGAAGCGTGCACAAAGAACGCAACAAAGTGGAAAAAGTAGAGCATTTTAGCCAAAAAAAGATACAGGAGAATGTTTTTCTGCTTTATTGAAAAGCACATGCAAAAATTCAGGCACTTTTAAAGGAAAAAATTTTTACCCGAAAAAGTCACTTACGACCGTCTTGCACCAAGCCATTCAATTGTTTTATAATTCAATCACCAAGTTTGTTTTCGTATTTTAATCACTTCCTGCTAGCTTAGAAAAGCAATCGGCCATTTTTCTCCCAGGATTGTGGTTCCAATTACGCATAAGCGGAACATTATTTGCTGCTAGACGTTTACACGAAATTACGCATGAGCAGACCATTATTTGTTGGCAGTTATTTGCAGGTCATGTGGTGGGCTCTTAGCCAATGGAAAGGAAGAAAAAATGCATCGAATGATACGTATAGGAAATCGTATGAACGCGAGTGCATTTCATGATTTATGGGCACGAGTGATGTTTTGAAAGTTCTCAAAATTGCACGAGCCGTAGGCGAGTGCAATTTGAGAACTTTCAAAACATCACGAGTGACCATAAATCACGAAATGCACGAGCAGGCTCATACGATTTTTTATTTATTATATTCTCAACTCTCAGGTTCGTACTCAAACCCGTCTTTAGTACGGATTTCTGTGTAGAAGAATTGTAATATTTTATCGAGTTGTTCGTGCTCGTATTCTTCCAGTTTTGGGTTTAGTTTTCTTTCAGTCGCCCATGTTTGCCAGACATTCAAGCAGGTCTGTGTAGCTTTCAATGTATTTTTGTTTTTCGCATTTTCTTTAAGTTGCTCAACGATGTTTTGGTTTGACAAAGCAAACCGACTGTCAGCCATTTTTTTTCACTTTGGTGTTCAAATTTGGCGCTTCCCTGGTGTTTCCATAGCAACTTCCGAATTGCACTCTATAACCTGGATTGCACTCTATAACCTATTTATGCATTCGCCATTGGCCAATCAGAAGCAAGATATTTTGTTGAGTATATAATAAGGTTCCATTTAAGTTTGTTGGTAAAGAGAAATAATACTGTTGAATTTTAGGCGATAATGGTACCATGCACTTTTGGGACTGGCGGACTGGGTACAACTTTCAACGTTTGCAGGCATCTGTGCAACCAGGCTCCCTTGACAGTGAAGCTGGTATCTTTGCAATGACCTTTGACCTGAGTAGCAGTCGACTTATTACATGCGAAGCTGATAAGACCATCAAGATATACAAGGAGGATGACACTGCAGTGAGTATCAGTGCTAAGGAGTAGAAATTAATCCTTGTTCTGTTATGAGATTTTGGGGCTTTCCATTCAACCAAACAACTCAGAACTTTTGAAACTCGGGCAAATGATACAGAAATTTCCTTAGAAAATTTCTACTAAGTCCAAAAATTGTCAAATTTCCGAAATGTAGACCTTTAAACTGAAAATTCCGGAAATTCCAGGATGAAAATCAAAATTTCTGCCACAGAAATACCCGGTAAGAAATATGCAGAATTTGGACACGTTTGTGAGATTGTTCTCTTTTCTGGAAATTGTGGAAATGTTGTGTGATTAGCTTCTGGAAATTTCCAGAAAGAAAAGCTCCGGAATATTTGGTGGAATGGAAAGCGCCTTTAATTCCCCTTGTTATTGATGTCAATGAACACTTAAGGTTACCGCATACCTTCAGATGGGCAATTTTCTTCAAATTTCGATATTTCGGTTAAAGTAATGTTCCAAATAAAATCTCTAATGTATAGAAGTAATCATAGAAAAAGACTAAATATTGGCAGAGAAATGGCGGTTTTAAGTTTTGGCCGGAAGTGAAAAATATCCGTCTGATTGACATATTTAGCGATGTTTTCTCGAATCAATTTTTTCACTTGAAGCGGACACTGCAAAGAACTCAAACTCAGGGAATTTGTCCGATTGCCCCCAAATTTTGACAGTGGGTAGATTAACACACTAATACTATTTCGAAAACGTAACATAACTTTTCAATGTTATGGAAGTATGTCTATGAGAAAATTCAATAAGCAGGAATTGATATCAAATTATCCAAATTGTACAAGCATCAATCCAAAGCTGAATAGCAACAAACCAATTCTATGCTCCAAAAATGCATCCAACCGAAGCTGAAGGGCAGAAACCCGTTTCAGGTATCATGCAGCTAGTCAAAATGTAGAAAGGCATACTGAGTGGTAAAAGGTTCAAATAGGCATAACGCAAAGAGGCATAACGCAAAGAGGCATAACGCAAAGAGGCATAACGCAAAGAGGCATAACGCGAAAAGGCATAACGCAAAGAG
>CM042754.1:7410683-7413183 GCA_022496165.2 Catalaphyllia jardinei
ATAACGCAAAGAGGCATAACGCGAAAAGGCATAACGCAAAGAGGCATGTGAAATAATCAGCGGCCGTAGGAGGGAACTGGGCATGCGTGAAAGTCGAACACCAAGAGCCTTCGTATCTTTTGGTCAGTGCTCTGAGAAGATGGTGTTCGAGAGGGCGATACCTTCTTCCACTCAGAATGTCTTGACTCAATATTTGAGGACAATTACTGAACTAATACGCCAGGAAGAAAATGTTTTCGAAAGTGATTGTTTCCTTTCGACTTTTAAGAGCTCCCTATTTTTCGTTTTGCCTTTCCGCGTTGTGCCTTTTTGCGTTATGCCTATTTGCGTTATGTCTTTTCGCGTTATTCCTATTTTCGTTATGCCTTTTCGCGTTATCGCTATTTGCGTTATGCCTTTTCACGCTATGCCTTTTCACGTTATGCCTATTTGCGTTATGCCTTTTTACGTTATGCCTTTTTGCGTTTTGCCTTTTTGCGTTATGCCTCTTTGCATTATGCCTTCTCGCGTTATGCCTCTTTGCGTTGTCTCTTTGCGTTATGCCTCTTTGCGTTATGCCTCTTTGCGTTATGCTTATTTGCGTTATGCCTCTTTGCGTTATGCCTCCATACAATGTAACTGAGTATGGCAATAGGCAGACACGTTTTTTTAGCGCTTTGGGTCCGGAAACTCAGGAACAAATTAAATTAACGAAAGACAAAATTCGCTTTGACTTGTAGCTTTGAAAAGGTGATTCGGACGCTCGCATTTAGAAGTCGTGGAAAATTCAACAATTCATTTTATTTCAAGTTTATTGGTATAGTTGGATAACTAGCTCTGTAAGCTTTAATTTGATATAGGGGTTTAGGTATCTACAGTTTAAACTGGACACGCTACATTGCTTGGACGCGAGACGCCACTGAAGGTATACGGTAACCTTACGCTTCACTTTATGGAGAAAGGACACTATAGAAGTCTATTATAATTAGTAGTTGTCATCGTTGACGTCACTCCACCCTTGCCGCTGCTGTCGTAATTATGTGCATAAAAAACCCAGTTATTTAATAGGACGATATTATGGTTTGTACTTGAAAAGTGAAATTTGGAGTTGCAAGTTCATTCTGCAAGTTTTCCACTCTGATGGCAAGCACTGTCAAAATAATATTTTGGTTCCAATCATGCTAACACACAATCCTTGCATTGATTTTGTCTTGTAACAGAGTGAAGAAACTCATCCTGTAAACTGGAAACCTGAAATTTTGAAGAGAAAGCGATATTAAGCAGCTGTGTTTAGTTGATTTTATGAAGACAGACAGACATCATGTATACGTTGTATACACTTTAAAGTTGTAAATAAAATTTTCTTGAAGTGTCGTTCTGTCACAGTTCTTTTTTGAGGTGTACTTTTCTTAATGAATTATTCCCAACGTTGTTTCGACAGGAAAGTGGAGCTAGCACTCCAGCATTTTGTTTCCGGTTTTCTGTTTCTACAGATTTTCTTGTCTCTGTGATTATACATGTACTTTGTAAACTTATCAAGGAATTGAAATTCCACCTTCATCTCCACACACTTCAAGTGGATTGTAGGATAGTTTGTGTGCTGGAGCGCAGTTTGGTGTTGGTCATTATGTTCTAAGGCAAGAAACATCACTTTCACAGTACGTAGTGCAATAAGCACAGAGGTACCTTTGCAATACCTCTCTACAACAGCCGTATAAACCCCAGAGATGGGGAGGTAGCCCATGTATGGGCTATAAAAGTAAGTGCCACGGTAGAGGGTAGGGTTTTGAGGTTCCCAATCCTTAAAGTCCCTGCCCCTGAACAGTTCACACAAAGGGACTTCATCCCACAACAGTTCACACGCAGGGACTCTTCGCAAAAAATCTAACCAGTTTAAACTCGTTTAGTCCCTCCAACTAGATTTTGTGGCAAAAATGGCTATTTCACTCGACCATACTTGTCCTTGCAGCTAGGCTTTTGTACATTATGCTTTTATTTCCCCACTAAAATCCTCCACCTTAATGCTCAATTTTTTCCACTAAAATGCTCGGTTAATGCTCATACATAGAGGTTTTAAATTTTCAGAATAATAGTTCAGAGTGCTTAACAAAAACGTATACTTAGTGCAACGAGTTAACAACAACGCATGTAAAAGTTTTAATACACCAGAAGATAATTCTCTAAATGATCTGTGAATCCTTTTTTCCCCTTTCGGTGATACTTAAGTGAAGAGGTTAAGTTATGTCTTCATTTTTTCGTAAAAAAATATTTATTTCTATGTTCTGTAGAAAAATATTAATTTTCCGGGAAAATGCTACTAAAATGCTCGAATAATGCTCAATACTTTTGCCTCACTAACAAAAGCCTACCTGTAACTTGTTACGGGGACTAGTTGCCTCTTGTGTGTCGACCTTAAACAGGGTATCATTTTAGCCTCTGTTGGCATTGCATTGTGTGATCCTGAAGGCCGATTGACACGGTAGGACTTTGCGCATTCGACATGCTTACGACAAGCCTTTGA
>CM042754.1:7415683-7453250 GCA_022496165.2 Catalaphyllia jardinei
TAGCTTAGCACTAAGCATTAGCTAGTTTACAGGCATGCCACTGAAACAAAGGAAGTTGGAAGTTTAAAAGTTCATTATGAGCGAAGTTCACACCATTCAGTGTAGTTGGAATGTCTTGGAATTTCCTTAGATGTTGTGGTTACGTCAATTAGGAATTACTGCTTTTCAGTAATTGGTACATTTGGTAAAATGGGAAGTGCATTGACTTCTTTGCTTATCCCAGCTGTCACCTGACAACTGCCCATTGGTTAAAATAGAATACAATTTCTGTAGTGTTGGTTTCTTCTCGGGTAGCTTCAGGTAGAACTTCCACACAGTGGTTTAAAAAAATTAATTCAGGACATTTTCATTCTAGAAATTTTTTGAACTTTTGTATTTTTATATTTCTACTGCAAACCAGATGCAAGCCGTGCCATCCATCTGTGATGTGGAGTCCCTTTGTATATCTCAAATAATTTACATTTTAGAGGTAAACATAAAATAAGCCTTGCTTGGTTGAGAATTTCATTTCACTTTATTTAAATTGTCTTGTAGTTATATTATCAAACCAACTACACCAAACGATTTTCAAGTTCACAATTTGATTGACAACTACGTAATGAAATTGCCAAGCGAACTTCTGGAATTTCAAACCAACTTCAGACACCATTTGCCAAAGTTTTGTGAAATGCACTGTGACTATTGTTTATACTTGGTAGATGTTTAGAGACTAATGGGATGTTGCATTGTCACAGCTGTTCTGCATGAAGATTAAGCAATTTACTACTTTCATATTTAGGGGAATAAATTTTAACAACAAAAACACCCAGACAAGATGTACTGAAACAATTTACACAAGTTTATTGTTGTTACAGCATCATTAAGATCGAGGACGTTCCTTCTTCTCTTTAAAAAGAGCAAGAAGTGATACATTAGCAACCTTCACAACCTTGAATCGCACTCCAGGTATATCACCAACAGCGTGACCTCTTCTGCCAAAACCAGAGATTAAAACTTCATCGTTTTCTTCAATGAAATTAAGGCAACCATCATTTGGCACAAAAGCTGTAATCTTCTTGCCATTCTTAATGAGCTGTACACGCACACACTTTCGGATAGCAGAGTTTGGCTGTTTGGCTTCAACTCCCCTGAGGAAAAATGAGGAAATAAAAGCCAGAACTGTAAGTAATGGGCCTTCATGACTGAACAGTCATTCGCTACAAAGCTAGACTAAATTGTCTTTGCCACTGTTAACATATGGTATTTTAAAGTACATCTCCTAACATTAGCTCACAATGCTGATATGCATATGCAGGGTTTATACACATTTTTGTTCAAAATTCAATATTTTATCCCTACTTTTTGCAAACATTACTTTCTTCTCCCATATTTAGGTTGAGTAATTTAACTCAAAAATTGGAATTTTTGAGGTTTGCACAGAAACAAAATCAAAGTTCTCTATGAGCAAACTCATGAATTTCACGGACAATGATGATTGATATGAATTTTTAACCTTGGCAAAGTATTTGGGGGGGAGGGGTCTTGATTTACTTGCCCTGCTGGCCTTTTTCCCTTCAGTCATTTCTTATTTTTTTACCAAAATAAGGGGGGGAGGGATGGGCACACTGGGCCTCTCCCTAGATCCACCACTGATAAACCACTAATATTTTAAAGAAAAAGTACCACAAGTAATAACCAAAACTTCTTTAACCCTTTACCCGCTAAGGCAAACAGCAGTTTTTTCCCAAATTGGCAAATAAAGACACTTCGCCTGTTTACAATATACCATTTAAAAGCCACTGAGCTGCTTATCGGTCACATTTGATTGAATGAATTATCCAGGTTGAAGGCAAACATAAAAAGCTTGTTATGAAGAAGCAGCAGTAAACAAAAACACCACAAAATCGACCAAAACGTAGCTACACACAGTTGAAGTGGGCTACCAGAGGAAAAATCTGAAAGGTATTGAAAATCTCTGGCTTTTAGATCTTGACGAGGTTCTCAGAGATTTCTACACCGAATTAGAGTAGTTCCAAAAACAAAGACAGCAGCAACTACAGGCCAGAGTCTCTAAGAGTAAATGGACAGCTACTTTTGCCGTCTAACAAAATTCTCAAGGGGAAGGCCATTGCCCTTGGGCAGTGAGGCAACACAGCAAGGCAACACTTCCAAATGGAACAGATTCACTTACCAGGGATGAAGAAATGCTGTAGAAAGGGGATCGACTTGTCAACTGAACACAACTTGGTACTTAGTGATTCAACATTTTGTTATAAGAGGAAAATGGCTACTTGTATGTCAAGTTTGCCGACTCAAACACCACGAAAATGAGAATATCTCCTATAGACCTTCAAGGAACAATTTGGTACGCAGGATGCCTGGGGCAGACCTGTAGACGTATGGGCTGGGGGATTGGAGCTGCACCACCCCCAGTTCCAGAAATTGACATTTTTTTGGGCAAAACACTGATGATTCGGGAAAAAGTACTCGGGAGAATACATTCTACAGGGCAGTCAAGGCCAGGCTTGTAGGCTACTTTCTCTGACATTTGTCTTGTCAAAACAGAGTTAAGGTCAAATAATATAAGGATCCAGGTATTCTGTTGTGGAAAAGCCACATATCAGGTTTTGTGTATTGTGGAAATCCCCGATTTGGTAAATATTTCAAAGTGGCCAGCATGCAATTTTTCAAAAAGTTGCTCCAAAAAACAAAAAGAAGATGTTTTGTTCCTCTGTTCCTTTATTTGGTCTGGTGCAAAAATATGCAAATAGTACAACAAAGTTAAACATTTTTATGCAATTTTGTGGCATAACCGACGTTGTTAAACAACATTCTCCTCAATTAAAACCAAAAAATGTTTAAGACTGCAAACCAATATTAATCTTGTAAAAGTTCTTCACCTGAGGCACTTGAGTCAGTCAAGTAGAACTCAGGCTTCGCATGCCTAGAAGCCCTGCTGTATGTATCTTGCACCATCATCTGCCCCATGGGGGAGGAAATTCATAAATTGTCCATTTAAGATTGTAAAATATGGAAGTAAGGCTAATTTAAGCACTAAAATCTGCCCCGAATTTCTCAGAACTGACAGAAAACTAGAAATTGTTCAGAATGCAAAAGGTTACTCAAAACAAAAAATATCAGAAGTTGCCAAAAAGCTGCCGCGCAACTTGTGGAAAACCCTATATTATTGCCATCAACAAAATAATAACAAAAGAATCAAAGCAAACAGATACCAGACATTAGTTTTTGTAGTGGCTCTGAAATGGGCCATAATGAATGGTTCTACAAAGAGCTGTTTTAAACTTCTTTATACAAGCTAAGGAAGAATCAACTGTTTCTTTAATAAGTTTCCAATTTTACTAGACTGTGGATCAAGGTAAATAGAGTATGAATGGTTTAAAAAGCTATTTTTGGAATGATGACAGTTTCATTAGACGTGATAGTTGTGAACGTTTTTGTTTTTACTTTTTTCAGAGGTCATTTGAATTAAACTCACGCTTTTAGGCATTGTGTAATTTTTTTCCAGCAATAAGGTTACCCCCCGAGTATGCTTATGGGCAAACTGTGTCAAAGTTTCGGTCAAGTTTCTTTTTCCATTCATCTTTGTAGTCACATATGCAAATTGACCCTATTCCATGGGACCACATGGTCTTTGTTTCACGTTGCAGTGTGCGAAGTTGAAATCACTTTGGGTCAAATGAACATATTTTAGCCATAAATGTACTTCAAAAGCTCTCACCACCCTGACATTTCTCCAAGAACATGCATGATAGTTGCCCTAACCATCACTTTCCTACATTGCCTACTGAAAGGGTCAAAGCTAGCACATTTGACAGCCATTTTTCAGGCAAATGTCCACCAAGTGGGAATTGATGCTTGCAAATCTTGCAGATATTTTTCATAGCAAGACCCAATGCACACATTGCTTTCCTTTATAACAGATAAACATCCACTAGTGAGAATCAAAGCTTGCAAGTCTCGGATATTTTTCATAAAACCCACCACAACAGATATTTTTCATAACAACCCATTGTGAAGCCCAACAAATTTGCAGAAGGCAGAAAAAAGCCATTCATTTGCTTGGAAAGCTTCCATCACCTCCAGGTTTCCCATTGCCGCCCACCAAAAACACTTTACAATGAAGCCAAACCTCCCTGAAATCACAAAGCCTCTATAGCAACATAGGAAAAAGGCACATAAACGAAGCCAGGGAAGGCATTTTTAGTGCATTTCTTTTCCACATTGAGAAACTTGAAGCTGGATGAAAATTTGACATTTGAACTGAGCAAGGCATTTTTGTTTCACTTCAATACAACAGCAACAATGCTGGCAATGTTAAAATGCTCTCACTATGTATACAAATTAAAACACAAACCACATTCTGTTATCTTCTTGTTGAAAACAAAACTGGATGCTGGCATTTTATTCGGATTTATTTCTACACCAATAACCATTCAAAGTTGGTGATGGCATTAGCACATTGACCAGAGCATTCTGCACGAAAGTCTTTAGGCTTCTTGTCCTTTAGGTGGTCAGTTAAACAATGAGCACATTAAATTCTCAAAACTCAAAACATGGTCTTAGATAAGAAACTCAAAGAATCCACACACAAGTGCCTGTCAACGGCTTAACAGAATACAGGGCCACTTTTAAAGATATATCATTCGTGTGGCTCGGTGGCTCAGTCAATTTAAAAAGAAGTATCGCTCGAGTGGCTCGGCGGCTTGCCAGTCGCGTTGACTGACGAGCCGCTGAGCCACCAAATTATATTCCTTACCCGTTCTTCAAACACTCAATACGACTGGCGAGCCATCGACCGCCGAGCCACTAAATTATATACCTTACTTGTTCTTTAAACACTCAATACAACTGGTGAACCGTCCAGCCGCAGAGCCATTAAATTGTATACCTTACTGGCGTTTTTTTAACACTAAATACAACTGGTGAGCTGTTGAGTCGCCAAGCCACTAAATTATATACCTTACTTGTGCTTTAAACACTCAATACGACTGGCGACCGTCGAGCCACCAAGCCACTAAATTATATACCTTACTCGTTCTTTAAACACCGAACGCGACTGGTGAGCTGCCAAGCCACTTCAGATAAAAGACTTCATAAAATGGCCCTGTATTCTGTATTTGCTCCCTGTCAACTCGCATTTGTGCAGCATTATATTACACTTGAGTGTGTTAAACAATGTATACTTCTGATTGTCGTTTGTATTTCTGCTCGACATGGCACAACTTCTTAAAATATACCATACAAAGAGCTATAAAGATATTTGTCCACTGTAATGTATGCGCACAGGTGACCAAGTTTATCTGCTGTTCCAGGCACAACTGAAGCAGGCCATCCAGTGAATAAGTACACATTTAATATTCGAGGAAATAGCACTGTGTATTCATGGTTTACCTCAACCCAGTGACTCTAACCTCGCTGGAAAAATGGTGAATGACTTACACTTCTATACTCCCACAAGACAACTGTGGGGGCTCTAAATTAACAAATCAATTGTAACAACTTTTGGGCTAAATTTTCAAGCACTTTCGTAACGTTATAATTTTGATTAATATTTTTGAACAACCAAAATTTTTAAAAGTAGTAGTTTTATAGTCTGTCATAAAAGATCGATAGGATGGATGGTGAATGAATCATGCAAGGAAAAAGAAAGCTTTGAAGCCTTTTAAAGTTATATTTACAAAAGAATAAATATCATTCTATACATACACTTTCTCGAGAACAATTCCCTTAGCATGAGAAGCGCCACCAAAAGGGTTAGCTTTCAGAGCCGTTCCCAAATGCGCTTTCTTGTATCCTTTGTCGTGCCATCTTTGGTCTCGGCGGTGATTCTTGAGCTTACGAGCGGTTCTTAAACCTCTTGGCTTTCCTTTAAAAAACAAGTTATTGCAATAGAGTGACTAGGTTGAAGATTGTTGTTCATTCGAGTGTTTTACGTGATTGTAAACGGTAAAAAGTGCGAAAAACCCCAAGACACGTGCATCCTTACCCATCTTCTACCACCAAGAACTGACGAAGAGAACGGCCCAGAGTGCACTGCGTGAATTTATACTGACTATTATGGGTTTGAATAAAGTCAACCTCGTTCCCAGGGTCTACTCCGTGGGAACGAGGTTGGAATAAAGTTTGACCATCAGGCCAGGGGATTTGATTGGCTTGTTCCACAATGTGAGTATGTACATAAAAGAGGCTCTGCTCGCAGTGCGTTGTGACATGACTGTTGTTAGGCTTTTGTACATTATGCTTTTATTTCCCCACTAAAATGCTCCACCTTAAGGCTCCATTTTTTCCACTAAAATGCTCGGTTAATGCTCATACATAGTTTTTTTTTGTCATAATTTTAGCGTCTCAACACAATGAACAGTTCAGGGTGCTTTAACAAAAACGTATACTTAGTATAACAATTTAACAACAACGTATGTAAAAGTTTTAATACACCAGATGATAATTCTAAAAATGATCTGTTGTTCTGTTAAGCCTTTGTCCCCTTTTAGTGATACTTCAGTAAAAAATAGTTTTATTTCTATATCCGGTGGAAATATATTAATTTTCCTTAAAAATGCCACTAAAATTCTTGAATAATGCTCAATACCTTTGCCTCGCTAAAATGCTCGAAAAAAAGGCTATCAAAATGTACAAAGCCTAACTGTTGTAGCCTGCAAACAGGCTCTCCATATGGGTTATTCCGAGAATGGCGTGCGGTCAAAAGCTAGGGGTGGGGGGTCGCAGCAAACAGGCTCTCCGTATGGGTTATTCCGAGAATGGCGCGTGGTCAAAAGCTAGGGGTGGGGGGTCGCCGCCTAGCTTTTGACCGCGCGCCATTCGAAAGCAAACCTCGGAATAACCCATGCGGAGAGCCTGTTTGCAGGCTATGACTGTTGTGAAAGTTATTTAATGGACATACCGGCTAGAACCGCAGAATAAGGGTAAGATTTTACCCTTATTCTACGGAAGGGTCTGGAAGAACCTTTTCCCTGTTCACATTGTAGAAAAGGTCATCGATAGATACGTTAGCCTGTAGAGCTACAATCCGCCCATCAGCTAGCTCTCAGGTTCAGCAAGCCGTTTCAACTTATTATTTAAAGGGCCTGCTTACATGGAGGGAGAGTGCTCCGGCTAACCGGGCAGTGATTGGGCTGCGTGGCCTATTTTTTGTGCGGCCGCTATAAGCGCAACAAAAAATATGGCCGACCAAAGAAACTTTTTTCCATCTTATTTCAGCTTCTGATCTGCACGGGCACAGGCCTGTTCTCTGCCTAAGACTCATTTGTTTGGATTGGAGTTTCATCTGAGGTCATCACCATCTTGCATTTAGTGGGTTTGTGGATGTCAGTCGAGCAGCTGATCACTTCACAACTTGCTACACCGTGCTGACGAGACCCAATAAGGTCGAAACAGCTGTCCACGGTTGCAATTCATGGCTTTCAGTTTGGACTCTATCGTGTCGTTGCCCCGTTAAGCTCTCTACGTAGTATCAGCCTTGCATCATTGTTTTCTAGTCTCATTAATTACATTGTTCTCTTCAGAAAGACTGTCATTCTATTCGGAGATAACACTGGCAAATGGTAACTACAAAAAAACTCACCATTATAAAAATGATTTATTTGATTTACGAAGATAATCACTCGATACCGAAACATTTGTTTTGAAATAGATATAGAACAAGTATGGTATGAATGTTTAAGAATTGAGGTATAAGCTGTGTCTTCTACTGACCCCGGCCTTAGTGCGGAGGCCCACGCCAGGTCCACGTTTTAACCAAGCCCGTTTTTATGCTGGGTGGAATCCCGTGTGTCCTGCAGAAGGTATCCGTCGCCGGCCGGACACCATCTATGTCGGATTACTGGATTGTAGAGTTGGTTGGGTGCAGCGCTTGCTGTAAAGAAACGAACACGGTTCTGACAGACGAACTATTGTTGGGAGCTCAGAATCATTGGCCGTCTTCTCCGCTTTTTTCACCTGTGCTGCTAGAGTGATGTCCTGTTCAACCTCATTGTTCTCCAACGAGTACTTCTTTGTGCACCTCTGCTCGGCTTAGATACCTTGGGTATCGATTAATTAATAAGATGTCTGTTGGAAAGGTGAAATAATTTGAACGATTGTTATACGTACTCTTATTTAAACGATGCGAGCGCAAGGTCAGTTAAGGCATAAGCTAGTTTTCTTATTCTAGATTGAGAGGTAAAGAGCAAACTTAAACAAATATCTGAACTTTTTACACTTAAAAGTCAATTACAGCTATTTTCTAATGGCAAAGTTTACAAGCGGCAAGTTATAAAGTAAGCAAATACGAGTTGATTTGACTTTGTTGTGATTTCAACAACCAATTGTAAACTTTGACAATAATGACATTTTAGAAACGCTGTCAGACTTTCTGCATTATTAAGACCATTGTTTCGTGCTAGTTTTGGCAATAACATTTATCAAGCGTCAACAAGCGCCAGCAACTAAACTGACTTGCGTGTGTTTACAGATCCATGTCTTCCGGTTTAAGTTCAGATATCAGTGCAGGTTTGTGAAACCTTTCTAGTTTCCCGGGATTAGTGTTACATTGTTGGTAAGGTGTCAAGCGATTTGTTACGCTGCTTATTTCATAAAAATTAACCGTCAACCAGCTGCGTTGAGATCGAAATATTGTTTAAGATTTAATCACACGCAGTGCGACGATCGCACTTAATTGTAAAGGAAAAAGCTCACCAAACCGGACAACAAGAGCCAGGGAATATTTTGTTCCTTTTACACTTTTGTTAGGACTTACTAGAGAAATAACGAGTGAGCTTACAAACGCGTGTACTAGTAGTAAATGCCTGTGCGGTAAGGACACACAATGCAATGCATATGCGGTTTTTGTCTTCCTCACGGTGGAGTAGAACAAATCACTGTCACTATTCGTTGTGTTGTGTAATACAAAAAAATCATCCGTCGCTGAACTCGTTGCGTGTGGTGCAACAGCCAAAAACAGTTTCAAAACTTGTTATTGTCATGAACAGCATAGTAAGAAAAGGCAGAGCAAGGATTTAAGAGGAAACAACACAGATAGAATTTTTTACCACCTGTTCCGTTGGAAGTGGTTTAATGATTTGCGTTTTAAGCAGTGGAAAGACAACATTGGCATGTGGTCGCCAACTTTCTCCTGTTGGCGATCACCGGCCGGGTCTTCAAGTCATTCAACCGGTACGATAGTAACTCTCTGAAATCAGAGTTCACATAAATATAGAGTAACAGATTAATAATTTTTTAGAAGCTCCCGACCTAATTTAGCAACTTTAAACTGTTTAAGGTTAGTGTAGCATTGAAGCCACAACTGGTATCGTATACAAGTGGACGATACTTCGCCCACAATGGGCTACAAAAACATGTCGCAACATTCAGGCCTAAGCACTTCTGGCCCATACTTGGTCATCATAGTATGCTGTGATAGCGCTATTCCAATAACGAAATTCACTTTCAGTTTATTTTAAACAACAACATGCAACGAGAACAAAACTTTTATTTCAGTGTCCGGGGATATCATTAGCATTGCTTCTATTTGTGGACACAACATAAGAAATTATAAACGTGAAACCAACTAAGTAAATATGTAGAAATTTTACGAATATTTTTCTTTTATTGTTTTCAATGAATGTACCATTTTTCAATCAATTTGGGATTTACAGTGAATCCTCGTAGTACAACCATGTAATACCGGAGTGCCTTCCGCCCAACATGCTGCTGGGTTTCGACATTCGCACATATGAAGTTTCGAATTCCTTTAACTTTTTTTACCTGGCATTGGACCAAGAAATTGTTCCAAATACACATTTCGTCAATTAGTTTTTAAAAGGGCTCCTTACTTTTTAGTCATATAAATTTAAGGTGGCTCTGACTGCGCTCGACTGAATCACTATTAGTTCTTCCTAATCAAAAAAAAATTGGCTGTGACGGAATGCCACACTAGCGTTTTACAATGAGTGGTACTCCTTCACACAGTAGTCAAGGAAGCAAAACAAATGCAGAGACCGTTATTTCATCAATACAGACAGGACAACTTTACCCTTGGCGAACGATTTCCGTTTCCCTGTGTGGTCGAAAAATCGAGATTACACTGTACCTAAAGAGGGGTCTAAAGATAATCACTGTTAGCAGAACTTAGCATGTTTAAATTCACGACATCACAACTGTTTTGTGGTAATCAACAAATGCAGTGTTCCAAACAACGGTTTCAAAGTCGAAACTGTGTTCTTTAAACGTGTTAATCTTGGTGTTAATACACATAATTATGATGAGCAAGGATTTTTATATTACAATTTCACAGAAAGTAAATTTTTACCCGGCGATGATCAGGCTGTCCTAAACGTTCGCTGTCTTCTGATCAATCAGCGTCGTTTGTGTCTTTTCAATTATATACAGCTTATTAGGATTGTTGTACTTTCTCTCTCTCCTCCGAAGAGGCCTCTTTCGTGCTGCTTTGACTGTAAAGGTTTCTTGGCCGTAGACCTGGAGAAAGGGAATCGGCAGCGCGCGGGAAGTCCCATCGTTCCCCGCGCGCCCTTCTAAACCCAATATTATTCAAAAAAATTTTTCCATATAGTCCATGGGCCAAGACCCCCAAAATATGGTTTTTTGTACCAATTGGAGGGACCAGTGCTATCATAGATTTCTTTAATCTACAATTATTGAAGTTTACAAAAATCCATGATATCAACGCTGAATCGAGAGCTTTATTGGTGAAATGGCCTGAAAATTGACCGGGGCGGGGTCTCCAATAGGATAAAAAATCTGGCAATCTTGTATAATGCTCAACATTAAAAAATTAATAACTTTGGACCATGATATCCGCAGGAAGTGATACTTGGATATATTATATTATCTATTAGACTTTTTTATCCGGGAAGTTAAGTTGCGTGTGTTTATTTCGTTGCCATGGCAACGAACACCGTGGAAACGAGAATTTTCGCCTTTGGATACTTGTTCCACGCATAGCGAAGTCATGAAGCTTCTTTTGAAACTTTCACAATGATGCCCCAAATTCCATGTTTCAATTTAATAAGTATTCAAATAAAATATTACAAGATAAAGTGATTTCAGTAAAATATTGCTTCACAGTGAACATGGAAACTTGTCAGACGTTCAACCACTCCGGATGACAGCTGGTAGGCTTCTATGCCACAGGTGACCGCTAACCTCCTTCCTGATAATTTGTCTGCATACTTTTCTTTCTGCCATTCCTTAGTCACAAAGACTATGAAAGCCTGCTTGTTTCGAGAACTGTACAGGAATTTTCGCCATTGTTTGACTTGGCGATCTGCTTGGAGGTTACGAAACTCGCTTCCTGAACCGTCTCCTCTGTTCTCTTGTTCCGCGCTCTTTATTGAGTCGTCTCGGTGATCATCGAATACAACATCAATTCTGTCGCTCGAAGTGCCTTCGTTTAACGCCATGCTAAGTAGAGACTCGGAAATCTCAGAAAATGTTTTCTGGCCACCCTTTAGACGCTGAGTGAGAGGCGCGGTGGCCTCATGGTTAGTGCGCTCGTCTCCGGATCGAGCGGTCCGGGTTCGAGCCCTGGCCGGGGACATTGTGTTGTGTTCTTGGGCAAGACACTTTACTCTCACAGTGCCTCTCTCCACCCAGGTGTATAAATGGGTCCCGGCGAAATTAATGCTGGGGGGTAACCCAGCGATGGACTAGCATCCCATCCAGGGGGGAGTAGAAATACTCTCAGTCGCTTCATGCTAAGAAAACCGGGATAAGTTCCGGCCTAATGAGCCACTTGGCTCGTAAGCAGACTTTACCTTTTTACCTTACCTTTAGACGCTGAACTGAAGCCATCCATCTATTAAGCATGCTGATGGTTAGGGAATAACATATGCGGCTTGTACATTCTTCTGGAGTTCCTTTGCCAAGGTTGCTTTACTCGTCTTGCGCAACGTGCTATCTGGATTAGCCAGTGTCCATGGAAGTGGTCCGAGAGGATGGGTGAGGACCTCACTCATCTGCAAGTTTCTGCACTCTGGAATGACAATCATTTGTGCAAACAATCTTTTCTCGGCTTTAAGAACAACTTCTTGGTTGTTGAAAACTTTAACCTTTATCTTTTTGTTGAGGTCAGTAGAGGTCTTGAGTTTGGCTTTCTTCATGGTGTCGTGGAATTTTACATTTGGCGGATCACATTCGAGACGATGTTCTCTGAAAGCTTTGTAAACTTCTTCGCCAACATCTTTCGCTCGTAGCAGATCATCCTGCACTTCAGAAGGAGCGACTTTTCCGGTCGATAGACAGACAAGATCTTGAAGTTCGGGGTTGAAGGGATTTAGCCAAGTATCTTGAAGTAATGAAATTATGTTCTTAACGTCAGTTTCATCGCGCATGATCCTTGAACGATGTAAGTCACTGTGTTTCGGAGAAGAGCGGTTGATATGCAGCATGTCCCTAAGTTGCCTGCCTGAAGAATGTGCTTTGATATTCCGCCACCAAATAGTTCTTGCTGACGGCATTGGATTTTAGGCTGAATCCTTTCGTGCCTCCTGAGGTTTGAGTGTTCTTACTTACTGAATCTTCACATGATTGGTCAACAGGTACTCTCCCAAAAAGGATTGCTGTTGCTGAGCTGAACAGAAAGTCCTCCCGAACTTAGATACTTTAACGCGTCAGGGTGCTCCTCGGAAAGATGGGACATTTTCGAGAGATACGGAGAGAGTTACCTGGCGTACTTGACATTATCATAAGCGAAGCCTCAGGGGACAATTCCTCTGAGAGAAGAGAGGTGCATTGACCAATTTTCCTCCCTAGTCGCTCTTATCAGTCCCAGTAGCACCTCGACCATGTCAGCATACGACATCCAGAACTTCGAAAGCTTTCCATTACTATGACGAAGGTGGTTTGAATACGACAGAAATAGCTGGGAGACCTCTTCAAAAAAGATACTTCTCATGACGTCCTTAAACTCCGGTTCACATGTAGAATCAATGAGCTGCTTTAGTCCTTTCATACGCTCATCCACACAAGGTTTCTTGTATTCGTGGTGTTCTTCAATCCACCGCTGAAACTCATTCCACGCTAGTCGGTTAAGAACCTCGAACATGAGCTTGCGTACACCGCTTGGTCGAACACAACAACAATGCTTTGGAGACGCAAGGTTTCTTTGATCTGAAGCGACTTGGTCAGGACTTGGTACACGGTAAACATATCAGTCGCCGAAGCGTTGATAGTGGGGAGGCAACCTACGCTATCCTTTGCGACCACGTGCTTGTTTCTCACCAAAATATTGCACCCAGTCCAGCCAGGAATGGTTTGGATTTCACTGGAATGAAGGTGCGCCAAAAGCCATAGCAAGTTCTTTTTCCAGGCGTCTTACATTATTTGTGTTGATATCACTTCTATATATCTTCGAGAAGAGGGGCCGCGACGATTACCTGCATTGTAAATGGAAAGATTGGCGCCGTCCACTGTATCGACTTTTCTCCCTTTCGATTTGACCATTGAAGGAACTGACGCGGGTGGAAGTTGAGGACCAAAATGCACAGCTTGCACGGGAGGTGCCCCGACCAAACAAAGTTTCTTTGAGACGATCGATGTTGTCCCTGGCGACAGCACAAGGCCATGTGTCCTTGGCGAACAAGATTTCATTCCTGAAAAGCTACTGCTACCCGTGATGAGAGAATATAAGAATCGTCTTTTTGACTACCTCTGGGATGTTTACGGCATTTTCGGTCAATTCAGAAGATTTTGGAGGCCATGAGGCTTCGATATCTCAGCTTGGATCGCTTCTCCTAGGCTAAGGGCGGTAAATGATATATCGCTAGTGCTAGGCGAAGTAGTGTTACTCTTCTCTGTAACTTGCTTGGCTAAATCCAGTCTTGAAAGATTTCTTGGGATTGCAAAAATTCAATTGTTCTAATGCGTGCAGATCTTCTAAATCGATTGCACCTCTAAATTCGTCTTCTGAAATGGGTTCTTGTGGATTTTGGTATTTCTAGTTCTCCTTGAGAATTAACAAAAGATGTAAACAGGGCATATAACTCGCTCAATCTCACATCCTAGGATTTTGTAGCAAATCAGTTCCCATGTAGTTGAACAATTTCTCATTACCCTGCAATTCGGCACGGGATTATTAGGTATACTCGCTGTCTTCCTTCTTGCACCACTGACAGGGATATTTCGGGTGCTCTCTAAAGACGACAGCCAACATTCTGGGATCATTTTTTCCTACAGCAGCCTTCCTGATCGTTTCATCGGCGCGCATATCTACGCACTGAATCAGTTCCTCCCTTGTGCGCGAGTTCCTGGTGTATTTATCCTTTTCGCAAAAGATACAAAGGTACAAAGGTAGTTCTCCTTCTTCTAGAGTTTTTACGATCCCAAGAATCGGCTCGTGGTCACGAATAGTTGCAGCATTTAAAAGTGTTTTCCAAGACTCGAGGTCATTTAAGGTTGCCAATTCTCCAGTATCGTTGCAACACTAAATTATACATTCTTCCTCTCTCCGGCGTTGTCGTTTATCCTTTCTCTACTATCGATGACTTTTCGTTTTGCTCCTTTGGAACAAAAATAGAAATATGAAGTACGAAGACATCTCCCGCGATGTAAAAAATGCATTAAGGGTTACAAAATCAAAAGATTGCTTCGGCTTCCCTACAGTTCACGGTTCTCGACTTTTGATAAACGCTGGCTATTGACGAACTCGATTGGCTAACTCAGTTTTCATTATTTCCGCTTTAAATTATCAAAACGACTTGATAAAAAAGAAAAATTCGAGTACGGTATCCTTCATTAGCCTACACTTGGAGCCGTAGGCTACATTATTCAAAGTCCGGAGAGATAGTTTAAAAATACTTTGAGTCAGAGTGAGTTTACCTAATCATCAAAGGTCATTTGCCTCTCGAATGACTGTACGTTTCTGAAATATTTTTACTCTTTATTGACAAAACTAAAAGCATTCGTAAGGTATTAATAGTCTTTAATAATGTGCAATAATAATTGTTCCGTCTAGTTTTAATTTCTTTGTTAAGAAGATAATAAAATAGTGATAAACACTAACCTTCCTTAGTTAATTTTAGCCATGATGCGTTACGAGTACAGGCTCATGATAAATTATTTGTCGTTTTTGAAAAATATCCAAATCTAACATAATAGAGCTATCAAAAACGCTTCTTTCCTTTATTTTGATGTCATAAATAAATGTTTAACTTGGAACGATAAATTCTATAGCGCTTTTTAAATTCAGCCTCGTTTTCATGCAAAAGGGAGCTTTGGCGATATTTCAATGCTTCAAAGATACAAAAAAGCTACCGATTGTAGATTGATATCATGAATTTTTGGAATCACCTTCGGAAAAGCTTCAAATCCGTACCACTATCGGTTGGTCCCTCGAATTGGTGCATTTGAGTGGCTCTGGCCCATGGACTAATAGGGAGCCTCTACGGAGGAGAGAGGTACTTTCTGACGCGTATTTCATTAATCTAGAGTGAAACAACGGCGACATTCCTATCGGTTTGGGTTATAATTCAAATTTTCCTCCTGACCTTTTCATAGGGGAATGCTGGTTAACATGTGATGGAAATATTTATTTTGGTATTTTATTTGTGTTATATTGTCGAATAATCCCCTCGACTTCGTCTCGGGGATTATTCGACAATATTCACTGAGCCTGAGGGGAATAATTGTTTTAGTATAATTTCAGAACTGAACAACAGAGAATAACGGAATAAAATATGAAAACAAAGACGCAATTGTTCGTTTGCATAAATGTATGTAGCCGTAGAGTTTTAATACAGTTACATGTACATCGATTGTGAATCAGTTTAATCGTCGAGTTCAGCAGTAAAACAGACAATTTAATTTAATTAACAAATCGCTTAAAGCAGCTTGGGTTAAAAGACTATCCGTTCCTGAATGTCCTACGTGGAAATCACTGCCACTTAAGTACCTTAGAGCCGTTGGAGGAGAACTTATTTTTTATTGCAATTTCTCGCTGAAAACTCTTCCGCATCTTTCTGGTTTACCGCTATTTTACAAAGACGTGCTGAATGCATGGCAGAGGATTGTGAGTCACACTCCCGCGAGCAAGAATGAGTTAGAAAATGAGATTGTATGGAACAATAAATTTGTTACAATTGCAGGAAAGTCTGTATTCTATCGATCGTGGTATGAAGCCGGTGTTAAATACATAAAAGACTTGACAACTGAGGATGGAAATTTAATGACTCTTAATGTTTTCCAACATACTTTCGGCATTAAAACTCACTTCTAAATGCAGTATTTAGGGCTTTTAAACGCTATTCCAGCGAGCTGGAAAAAGAAACTAAAGAATACCGACGTGGAGAATGAAAACAACAACTGCGAAAATATGATTACTGATCTACAAAATATTTCGAGTAAGATGCTGAGAAACATTCTGACAAAACAACTTTTTGAGAAGCCCACCTCAGCGGCAAAGCTTGAAATGGCGGGTTTTACTGCGGACCAAATTTCGCATATTTACGAGCTTCCTTTCAAACTAACTCTTGATGTCAGGTTGTCAGTGTTTCAATTTAAGATTAACCACAATATTCTGTACACAAAAAGTAGACTCTTTAGGGATAAGATAACAGATAATGACAAATGTTATCTTTGCAGTGGCAGTCAGACATTAAGGCATCTCTTTGTTGATTGTGATTTTAGTAAAGTATTTTGGATTGATTTCACTTCTTGGTGGAATTGCAAAAACAACACGCAAATTGAGCTCCAACCGCGCGATATTCTATTTGCTTTTTATCCTGGAAAACAATCCTTTTTAGGCATTAACTACTGTTTGCTTGTGGCTAGAAATTACTTTCATATTTCGGCAAAAAACGAAGACCCCTTCTGTTTTAATTCCTACCTCGCTTTTTTAAAAAACAAGCTCGGGACAGACAAAAGGAAGATTCGAGATCTTGTTAACCTTTAAAGCACTTTTATTTTGCTCGATGACAGTAATTGTGACCGTTGTATAATGGTTCTTTTCAGTTGGTAATTTCGTTGCGTAAGTTGTTATATCCTATTTTTTTTTAATTTAGTGTTAGTTAATGTAGTACTTTTAGAAGAGTAAGTAGTTGTTTTAGAATTGTAATTATGTCTGTATATGTATTGCAAATATTATAAGTGTGGCAATAAATATTAAAAATTAAAAAAAAAAAAAAAAAAAGGAAAACAGACAAGCGAAACATTACGAAAAAATCAGTCCGGTACCTTTGTTTTATCTCTGTTGACTTCATTCATAGTTGTCACCGTCGTCTCAAAAAGAGTAACTTTATCTTGGAGAAAAACAGATTTCGGTCAATCGATCTGACCCGCTGGCGATCAACTAACTACTGCGTTTACGATTCTTAACTTCTTTGAATACAAGTTCTTGAAAGGATTTTTGGTCCAAGGGCGACAGCAGTCATTTTAAAAATTCTCCATCCTTTCAAATACCCTGGACTTACAGTGATGTCTTCCAAATAAGTTAAAAATTCATTCACAACTGTCCGCCATGTTTACTTGCCGAGATGGCAAAGGTGGCGACCTCAGTAGCCAGGCCTCGAAAATTTTATATTCACCAGGTAGCGCGGTGAATATTTAACAATTATATAATAACCAAATCAATGCGCGCGCTCTGATTGGTCAATCAGCTGTGGGTTATTGTGCCGGTAAACCCACGGAAAAATCGCGCGTCTTCTGAATTATTATATAAAAGCAATAGACCACAAGTTTTCTATGGGTTATAGGCTGATAAACCACTTGGGATGTTGGTAGAACACTCGAAGAATTCGTAAACCATTCCCCTGCGGCTCGTAGTTTACAAATTTTTCTCGTGTTCTACCAACATCCCGCGTGGTTTATCAGCTTATAACCCACAGAAACTTGGGGTCTATTGCTTAAATAAAGAAGCCTAAGCCGTGTATTACACTGTGATAAAACACGATGGTCATTTGAGAACACGAGGGAAATGTAGATTTTACGCGCGCAAAACAATAAAACACGCTTTTTCTATGTTTTATACTCTGATAAAACATAGATTTTTGACCAATCAGAGCGCGCGCAGGGCCCTATCTATATTTTAAAACGTCATATAAGGAATCGCTCAACCAATCAGATTGCTGGAAACTCTTTGTTCAGCTCTGAAATTATACTAAAGAAAGATACGAGGGTTACTTTGTGTTGCAAGTGTATAAATTCTGGCCGTAAATATAAATGCAGCCACAGTCTATCCAGGCTTACTAAATGTAAACTTTTCTCTCTACTGCAGCAGAGCGTCCCATCCCCAACAGTCCTAAAATTACAGACTTAAGCGGGATGGAACATGTTTTCATATCAAAGAATTTCCATGGAGCCAAATCTCAGCACCTGGGTATGTTACTACTCACCGTGGCCGGGTCCCATCGCAGGGTCATACCTTGGTGTTTCACATTGGGGCTCTACCGTGTGGCAGATTTTTCAGTGACTTAGGGAAAGTTCATTTAATATGACAAGGGGGGCGGGGGGGGGGGGGGAGGATGAAGATATTAAAAAACGAAGCTCGAAATACAATATCGTATAAACTCTTGTTCTTAGGCCATCGTAGCTTGATTAAGAAAATAACACAAACAGCGGTGATAAACATTGTATTCCAACGCATTTTTATATAGAACTTAACGTTTCGTATGCTAATAAACATACATTTTCAAAAGTGACGGTTACAATTTTTGAAAACTATATATATATCGTTTTCCGGACGCTAAAATGTCAAAATGATCCCATTTAATGTCGTGACCAGTGGTTTTCACATGATCAGCAATGGCTGATGAATGGTCACTTTTGGCGAGGGCCTTGAAATGTTCTGTTTTTCTGTCATGGAGTCTTCGTTTTGTTTTGCCGGTGTAGAATTCATCACAGTTCCAGCAACCAGCTTTATAGATGACCTTGGACCTCTGAGATCGGTTCAAGCGATCTTTGTATGGAAAAAAGGATTTAATGCGGCGTGTGTTTTGGAATATGATTTTGAGGTTGACGAAAGAGTAGAGCGGAAAACTGACTTTCACTGCAAAATTAAAGAGACTTTGTTCATTCAAGAGCTAAAGCCTTCCCTTAATGTCAATATTAGTAGTGAGAAGTTGTTGCTGTTTTAGCTGTTACTCCTCATCATGTTTATACACGTACTGCTGCAGATCATATTTCTCAGTCTAGGTTCCAGACCTCTTATGTTTACGATATATATATAGTTTTCAAAAATTGTAACCGTCACTTTTGAAAATGTATGTTGATTAGCATACGAAACGTTAAGTTCTATATAAAAATGCGTTGGAATACAATGTTTATCACCGCTGTTTGTGTTATTTTCTTAATCTCGAAATACAAATTTTCGGAATCTCCCCTAATTTTTTCAGTGCCTCCCTTTCGGGTGTCTAAAAATTTTCAAAGTCCCCCCTCAATTTCTTCATCTCCCCTTGTCATATTAATTGAACTTTCCCTTAGACCGGCCATCGTCTTATTTAAAGAGATGCTTGCCGCAAGACTTATACATTAGTTCGCCTGAAAGCGGCCAAAACGTTCACGATTGCCAGGTTCACTTCTGTCAAAAACAGTAAAATAACACCAACACAAAGTTATTCCTCCGAAGGAAAAAAAAAAGTGGCCTTCGTACATTTTACCACGATACCATGCGAACCTTACACAGCCCATGAAGTAAGACAAAGAAACTGAAGAATGGCACATGTTCGTTATATTTGTCCCTGTGCTAACGATATTGTGTATGTTGAGGAGAAAGGAGGTCCACCAACATGGCGGCTCCATACTCCCCTCACGTTTTTAGGAGCGTGGTTTTTGTTCCTTCATGAAAACCCTTCATGAAAGTGTTAATATGACGGTCAAGGCCCGGTTTCCAAACAGAGAATTTCGGCCATTAACCAACAGTCCAAGTAAATTAATGAACTCAAAAGGAACAACAGTGGCTTTGTCATTCAAATACGACAAGAAACAATTTACATTTAGAAGTTATTAGCAAACCGCATAACTAACGGTGAAATACAGGTTTGATTGCGCAATACAAACTGTTTAAACCTTGTTTAGCCCAGCACCCAGCCTAAGAAAAGTTAGTCACGACGGACAAAGATCAGGCAAGTGATGGCTAACGTGGGTAAGTACAGATCGAGGCTGGCACAGTTTTGATGCAATTAAATACTCTTGTGCTAACACATGTCAGTGACCTAAGGATGTTTTAATCATCCCTGCTGATTTTTAACCCCGACAGCAATCAAACCGATGGCATCAATGAAATAACATTATCGACTGATTACCAAGACAATCGTATCAGGTCACGCTTTTGCGGCGTATTCGTAACCTCGCCGTGCATTTGGATTAATTTGTTCATCTCTTGTCCTATCCACCCAGCCAACAATGGATTGCATGTGCAGTTAGTTGTGTCAGGTTCTTTTCGCTGGCTTGAGCGTTAGCACTGAAAATTTTAATGATCGCGAAAAACCGACTACCAAAAGAAATATCGCTTATACACAAGTTAGGACAGGCTAATAAACCTTGAAGATGTTACCGACATTTTGTTTCCCTCTCAATTGAAAGACATTTTGAATAATCAGTGCTCTCCTTTTCTTGTCATTGCGAGAGAAAACAAAGGCGGTACAAGTGACGAAAACAGCAAATAAAACCATCTGAAGAAAACAACGAAAAAGCAGAAACCGTTATGTGATATTCGAAGTGATGAAATATGCCATTACTGAAATTCCTAAAACCCAAAGTATTTTTAAAAAAATATCACTGGACTTCAATCCTAGACTACCAGTCTCTTGTAAACACAAGCTCACTCACTAGTATATATACTGTATATATATACTGTATATATACACAAAGATCTCGAACTGATCGGCAGTGATCATCACCACCTCGTTTTACAGATACGAGAAACCACTGATTTCACCGACTTTGAAGGTATTGTATTTAACTACCGGCTACCGTTGGTAGAATCTTTTCATAACAGCGTAGAACGCCTGATTACTCGACAATTAGAGCAATAATCTGAACAGCAACTTATTCCTATATTCCAGCACAACGAACTAGAAATAGTTTTTAAAACAGAGACACGGTGTTTTAAATACACAATTAAGGGCAGGCTATCTGTTATTACGTTTTAATCACTGAACTCACAAAAATTATTTACGGTCGAGTGGTTTGGAGAACATGGATCGTTTTTTGAGTACCGTAAGTGCATTGTCGTCTGGATTCATTATGAACCTTTCCATAACCGTAAAACTGCGTTGAAAGGTAAACCGAGGAACGAAAAAGGCAAAGAACTTTCCAAAGTCTTCCACTTTCAGTGTTAGATTACTCTATTCAATTCCTGATCATTTTCTCGTTAAAATTCAAACGTTGTAAAATAACTGACTGATAACGTTTGTTTGAAAGAATTCAAGAATAGCCCGGTAGCCTGTTGACTATATAGTAGCAGCTTATCGGGTCTGCAATGGTGTAAGCCAATAACTCTGGGGTTCTAGCTTCTTCTTTGAAGGAAAAATATCATTATCAAAGATTTAGTTGCCTGCAAATATAACAGTGAATGCACTATGCATCGTTGCCCAATATATCTCATGTATAATTCAAGTTAAACTAATCGATTGCAGAACTTTATTTGTTTGAAAAGATTAAGTCACGCTGATTTGGAAAAGAAGCTATACAGTTAAAATTAGACACTTGGCGAATCTGTTCAGGCCCGCACTATAAATGATCCCAGGACCGGAAATGATGCCGATTGTACAGTAAATGGTCGTCTCGAATAAAACGAGCAAAGTGTATGGACCTGAAGACCGGACCAAGACCTCATTTTCTCTTGTATGGTCTCAAGAATTTAACCGACCACAAGCTCTGGGTTAAAAATAGTTCGTACGGGTTGCATCCAAAATATTTCTCGCTAAACCAGCATCAAATATACCAAATGTACTTTCTATTCCTTTCATACAGTAGAGTAGAGGAAATTGAGTGAATGCCGCGAACTTGTACTACATATTTCTTGAGACGGAAAATCATGACGATACGAGTCATTCGTAGGTCGTTATCCTGGGAAGCATGCAAGCATCCCAGCGTACCTAGAAATCTCTCGGCCGCGCGTAAATTGAAGCAAGAGCAAAAAGAAATCGACGAAGAAGCAGTCGGTTTTTCGCTCTCGCGGCCAGAAAGGGGAAAAAAGCTCTAATACGGGAACGATCGCTATGCAGGCTTGGATGAAAAGCCCTCCCCCATTTCAATGATGGAAAAAAAACCGCTTGTTTTGGTTGTAGCGCTAGTTCATTGTTGATTTCTCTCTTATTCTATTCTGACCAAGATTGTTGGTAGTGTGTAGACATGTATACATGTATACGAAACTCGAATTCCGGAATTCTGACCCCGCGTTCATTATATTACCGGTCACACTTTCAAAAGTTTCACATCCCTAAGTTAGAAGATTAACGTTGTACTCCAGCAACAGTAAACTTGCCACAAGTCCACCTCATGAATTTCAGGGTAAAATATGCAAGGCCGCGAAGCGACTTTTCAGAAAGTCTACAGCGAAAGCAACACCAAATGTTCCTATGTAATTCATGAGCACGAAATAAGAAAACTTTGGTCGGTGAAATATCGATACATTGCACTCCGACAGATCAGGAGACTCCATGGCAACGTTGATTATCCGAGGCAACAGGCTCTGCGGTTGGCCAGCATGCAGAACAGCCGCTTCGCGCTTGCCTCGCTTTCGCTTCTGTTCGCCTAAAATAAGCAAAAAAATGACGCCTGTTCCTCAGGTTAGCGGCGGCTGACACATTATAGCTGCAAGCTTACAAGACCCCAATAAACACTTAGCGGACTGACGACTTGTATTTTAAAAATGCGTTTACGGTTTTGTATCAAAAGGCCTCTTCATATGAACCTGGTCAGCCGGGTTTTCCCAGAGCCTTTTCCCAAGCCAGGGAAAAGGCCCTGGGAACGAGATTGCTCGGTTTCGAGATCTCGCCCCGCCACTCGTTCCTTCATGTCCTTCATGAAAATTTCAGTGTGTTCATATGAGAAGCTAGCCGGGCTGGTCAGTTTACCGGAAACCGGTACGAAAATTCTCCCATAGAGACGAAACTTTTTAGACAAAAAAGGTTCCCTTTCGCAACACACTTTGACTATGCGAATAGACGAATTTCGATATATTAAAATTCAGCCTAAAACAATAGACCTCAGCACGAGGCTCTGGGGAATAACTACAGAGTTTGTGGGGTTAATTCCCCACAGCCTCGTGCCGAGGTCTATTATTTATTATTATTACACGACTCAGGCACTCAGAGGGCCAATAACTAAAATCAACCAATCAAAATGCTTTATTGCTGGCCCAATATTCTCTAAGTATTGAACCGGGCATTGTCCCGAATGATCCCGCACTTGCGAAAAACCTTCAAAGCTTTCTTCGTGCAGTCGTATAATGAATCTCTTATTAACCAAGCTTGCTCGGGACCGTACTGGGAGAACATCGCCCAAGGCGCTGATGCGTAACTGTTGACTATGAGCAGATAGTCAACAGTAATTTAGCCAACCAAATTCACGGATTCACAATAGACTACGGTAAATTTAGACATATATCTTATTAACCAAGCGCGAGGGCCGTACTGGGAGAATATCGGCCCGAGGTCTTGACAGTACGGAAGACTACGGTAAATTTATACTAAAACAATTAGACTATTCGCCCTCGTTTTTACGAGCGATAGTCAACTCAGCTGCGCCTCGTTGGCTATCTGCTCGTAGAAAACTCGGGCTCGTAGTCTAATTGTTAAATATATCGTAAGGTTACATAAGTCCAAAAAGCTACGACAGTCGCGAACAATACAAGTTTATGTTCCTCCATGTTAAGTTTGTGTTTCTTGAATTTCATCCCGGTCGACCGGGCTGAAATTTCTCATGCATAGCTAGTCACAGACAACAAAACTCGTCCCGGTAACCCAGCCAGCCCCGTTACCTTGGCTCATATGAACAGGCCAGAACTTACGTCCCTTGAGGAAACGAGGGTCACAGTTATCACTTGACTTAGGCATGACGGATGAAACTTTTTAGTGACGAGACTTTATGTTGCCACGTGCAAGTTTCCTCGTTTCCGTCGGTAACACGTACGTTGCCGGCCTACAATTTCTCGTACGACGTCAAAGTCTAACAAGTTACCGCTTGAAACGGAGCCAGTTGGCCATGACAACACAGTGGACAACACCACGACGACCGGGTTACCAGACTTCCGTTTCTGCCTTGATAATCGTTTTATTTAACAACTGAGCTTTTCAGAATAAAGGTGCAAAAACATATCTAGACTAGACGCATATTTGCGTTCACTCGGGCTTTATGTTGGAGAGAAACTCTGGTTTTGTTGCTCGTAGTTTCGCAAGGTTTTTTTTTGTAATGATGGTTTATCTTGTAACTGTTTCTGTATCGGTATGTTGAAAATGCAGGGTTATTACTTATGTATACAAGTTGAAACTGATAGTTGTTATGTAGGCTGAAGACATGTTCCTGGGCTGGTTGGGGGAGATAATGCCCCCCATATATTAAGGGCTATTGTTTCAAACATTTTACTAGCCACCATTTATTTCATTATTATTTTTTTTGAGTTTCCACTTGAGTAAAAATTTTTTGGCTGGCTTAGAGAGTTGTGGCGGGTTAACAGATGGTTCCAGGTTAAGGTTGCTGGTAATCATCAACAGGTTTAATATAAAGTGTTAGGGAGATTACACTTTGTAACTTTGAAAACCAAATGCTGTTAATTCTTATCAGGAAAAGAATTGTAAAAGTCATTGGTCAAGGTTATTAGCATTTGAACTATGAATATTTTGGGTTGAGGATGTTTTTCATGACAGGGCTAGTATACGTCAGTTTAAGAAGTTTTTATTGGTTAGAGTGATTGTGTGTTCTAGTTGGCTGTGAACTTAGAGTCTTTTGTCGTCTTTTGTTCTTTATCAGCTACTGCAGAGTGAATAGTGTTTTTTCTTCTGTGGGCATAGAAGAAATTGTCATCCATCATGAATGATAAAAATATTTTTATTTGTAAAGAATTAATAGTTCGTTAAATTTCAGATTATCTTTTGTGAATCATTTCATCTTATAAAAATTTACAACTGTAACAGGAACTTAACACGAAAGTTGAGAAATAAAAATACTTAATTTATCACTTAATATACTAATGTGTGACAAATTAAGAAATACATGTTGCTAAGAAAGTATCCTTTTGTGAATTTCACTTTACATCATTGATTAATTGCAAATGTTACAACATTTATCTTCGTATAAAAAATTGACAACAGTAACTTGAACATGAAAGATAAACCACTTGACGAATTAAGCGAAAGATTAGTAATCAAAGTGAATACTCATCACTGTCACTAATGCGCTACCAATTAACAAACAGTTGTTACTAAGAAAGTATCCTTCTCGTATGTTAATGTTACATTGTTTATAAATAGCAAATGTTCTGCCAATGTATCCTCGTCTAATTCTAAAACATCTGATTTCATACACGATGAGACTTTAGTTTATGCTTCTCTCGATTAACGTTACATAACTCAGTTGATATAGCATGTTTCTCGATGAAAGGTTCACTCATAAATGTTCGCTCATAAAGAGATCTCTCGTAAGGTTTGCGGACCAACCCGTTCCGAAAGCGTTCCTCATCTTTTAGTGTGGGTCTACCGCGAACGCTGTGAGCACATTTTGTATCCGTTTTGTATCAAGTACGCAGCATTTGTGTCGATCCGGCTTCCACGGTCTTTAACCGGTCGTTTCGCCAACGAGTCAGTTCGCTAACGACCAGTTCGCCAACGTATGAAGTCGATTCGCCAACGTCGAATGTCAGTTCGCCAACACAGCTAAACTACAGAATGCAGGGCCACTTTTTGCCTACACGCATATCAATTATTCCTCGTTCTTTTATCCACTGCCGAGCCAAACAAGCCGCTAAATATGTGAACCCAACACTTCACGCCACACAACTTATTCCTCCTTTCATCCACTGCCGAGCTAAACGAAAAAGTATTTTGGACGTTGGCTCCCGAAGTAACTGGTATATAAGCATTGGCGAACAGACATTCGACGTTGGCGAATCGACTTCATACGTTGGCGAACTGGTCGTTGGCGAAACTTCCACCGCATAAACTCTTCTCCGTCCGCCATTACACCATGCCATGTGCTCATCAGTAAAATTTCCGCGCATGCGTATTAATTACAGAATTGCAAACTGTGGCTGAACGAAAAAAAAAACGAAGCCGAAATTTCAACTCGGGCGTTTCCTTTGGAAAGCCCGAGTAATAAATAAAAATAAACAAAACGACAATAAAATGAATAAAAAGGGACGGAACATATATATTTTTTTTCATGCTGGGTGAAATTTATCCTGGTCCCAGAGATTTTTCTTGATATTTCTCCTTTTCGCGAAGCGGCGAATACGAGTCGTCCGTGTTCGCCAATTCGCGAGTGGTGTAATCAGACTAATCACCGCTTCGCGGCTCTTTCGCAGCTCTCTCATGCGAAGAAAAATCAAGAAAAATCAAGAAAAACCTTTGGGACCAGGGTAGGTGAAAATAATCGTGCATAGGGAAGCCATAGGGAGAAAATCCGCGTAAGTGCTTTGTAAGTTCTACCTTTGATGTTAAAAAAAAATCTTGCACATGTCACTGTTCACTAAAAAAAAAAGTCCGGTGCTCTTCCAACTGAGCTAACCGGTCATCTTTGACTAAATAAAAAGCAATCACACCCTGGGAACATTTTTCACGCGATCACATTCTACACGCATTGATTTCGAATAGTAGAACAGACTGCTTTTGATTAGGCTGTGGAGAAAATTGATCAAAGGTCGAGACTTTTGTTTATATTGTTTCCTGATGGCGTGTTTACGTGCGTGATTGACATTCCTCGGATGCTGCATACATTTCATTCGTTTGCTCACGGGATCTGAAGACGTTGGGTTTCCGCTCATTGCTGTACAAATCCTATACTCATCGCTTCATTTTCCTCCTGTAATAGAAGTATCTGTTCGAGATCAGTCAAAAAGTATAAAACTGGAAGCCAGAAATCAGGTACGCGCGCACTGTTGCAAAACTCATTTGAATCGCACAAATCAACTGCGTGTTTACATCGTGGATGTTCGTAAATTGTCTTCGACAAATTTAAACAAGTCAAATTACGAGCGATCAGATAGGCAATCTGTTCAAATAGTGTTTTTTTTTTGACTGAGCGTTTTAGCGACTCCCTACGTTAACTGTCTTGTAACATGCATCCCGTTTATTGACGCGATGTTTTGTGTATTTCTTCTTCATATTTGATCTTCATAGGTATGGATCTATCTTTGCGAGAGGACAAATCAACCGATGTGCTGACTCACAAATCTAAAGAAGACTTTTCTTATGAACCGAAAGAGTGGAAGGGAAAGTCGTCAAATGACATTGCTGCTGCAGAGAGTGGTGATGGTGGGAAAGAAAAGCGTGAGACTTGGGGACACAAAGCGGAATTCATCCTAGCCACTGTTGGTTTAGCTGTTGGTTTGGGAAATGTTTGGAGGTTTCCGTACCTTTGCCAGAAAAATGGAGGAGGTAAGAATGGAGTGTTAACAATTTTTTCACGCATTACTACACACTTCAGTGGAAAACCAAATAAGCTAAAACTTAATTTATTTATGAAGAGAACGCCCAACGCCGGAGGTCGCGCGCTGCATCGTGTTTAAGCGCCTTTCAATTCTCTAACAGAACAACGTATCACGCTACACGTCCAACCTAACTTTCGTTGAATTGAAACCCCCCGTGAAACCCACGCTATACTTGACCCCTCGTGTCAGCGTACGGTTCTTTCTTGTCCGGTTTGAAAGAGAACAGGATCAATGGCTACTGTTTTTAAAATATCATTCTAAAACGTGACCGAATAATATGTGCATGCGATGGTGTATGAACAGGTATGAAATGAGTATCAACGATATTGGAGTTAAACATACAAATGCGTTTGTTTGGGATCATCCCAAAGAAACGCGTTCTAAAATCATTGCTGGGATTCTGAGGCAGAACTTGAGCAAGACTCAAGTGAGGACTATTTATTACGAGAGAGTATATTTCTATCAACAGAGTTTAATTATTTGTAAATTACAATTGGGATTTTTGGTTTTGCTGATTTGACCTGTTTTTGCACAGGTAGCCCAAGCTCTCTGGGCATTGCATAACAGCGTTATTATAAGAGTTTGAATAGACCCCTATTCTTGGTTTTCACGTGACGTCAGAAAAAAAGTAAAGTTAAAAATTTTAAGTTTTTACCTTCACCAGGTTAAAGTAATTTTTAAACATATATCTGCTGGCCTGTCTTCAGCTCGGTAGACCGCTTTGTTTTGAAAATAGAATACGGTTTTTTCGCAATGCGTGACATCGGCATTGTTTCTGGGTAACATGTTACTTGCACGAAAATATTGATTCGCTTTATGTTTTCAAGTTCTGAGTAACCAATATGTTAAGAGAAGTGCCTAAGCGACTGTTTTCAAGTGTAAGAGAGAATAAACGGTTTGGGAGGACCAAAGTAAACTCCAGATGTTTCCACTGGCTTCCGGGCGCCATGTTGGAGTCCCTCAGACGGGCTCCAACATGGCGTCTCCATACTAAACACTATAATTTTCAGTAATACCCTTAAACGAATAACTAGAGTTTGGAGTATCGCACTTCCCCGAAACTTTGGCACGTTGTTTATTTATTACTCTTCTACGATATTTCAATTTCTTGGCTCAATTCATTGAATGGTAAGCGATTTTATTTTTCACTTGCGTGATAAATAAGCTAATTTGCGTGACGTGAAAACCACCAATATATAGTGAGGAATACAGGGAAGCTAAATCTCGCTAGAAGCGCTCTAAAATGCCTCCAGACACCATGAAAACAGAAGTTATACACACAACAAAAAAGGTAAGTTTATTTTATTATTTTTCCCTTATTTTGAACTATTCCATATGATCGATTAATTTCCCATACAAATTCTTTCGATAACACTGTTACACAATGTCATGTTGACGATGTCCAGAGAGCTTGGGCTACCTGTGGTTTTTGGTACCCTGGTCCCAGAGGTCCTTCTTGATTTTTCTCCTTTTCGTGACGCATGTTCACTGCTTTACGACTCTCTTGCAGCTCTTTCATGCAGGCTCTCTCCTGAAAAGAAAAGTAAAGGGAAACCTCTGGGACCACGGTAAAGTTTTGGTTCCCGTTTTCAGTTTTCGCACTTATAAAAAACTGCGGTTTTTTCGGTTTTGGTGTCTTGTTTGGTTTGCGGGTTTTCTCCAGTTTATTCTTCATCAATGATGGTGGTTTTTTGGATTTTTCTGTGCAATGCATTTTATGGTTTTTCTGGTTTTGCCATGGAAGTTACACCCTGCAGTGGTGCAAAAACTGTAATTCCAAAGGACCACTGACAGTTAGAGGAATGCATGACAAGCTTAGTGTCTTTAGCAGCCGTTATTTCGGTCGTCATGGCTGCCAAGTGAAGAGTGATCATCGCAGTAAAGTCTCCAATTTAAGCAATTGGAAAGAAGAAGCCTGAAAAAAAATCAGGGCTTTAACGGGATTCGAACCCATGACCTCCGCGATACCAGTGCAATGCTCTACCAACTGAGCTATGAAGCCACACATTGGGAGCAGGGTCAATTTATTGAGTTCATATTTTCCCGTGCAGTGAAGTGATGTGAAGTATATATGAAATAATTCATATTTGTACTGCGGTTGTAGATGAAAGTGAAGAGTGATTTACTGCAATGATCACTCTTCACTTTCATGTACAATCGCAGTACAAATATGAATTATTTCATATATACTTCACAGAAGGAATTTAATGTCAATTCCTAGTGGGCAAACGATGAAAACAATCTAATGACTGGATTTTTTTAAAATTAACAAAACCCATTTTTTTAGCCTGGTTTTTAACCAGCCACATTGCCATAGCAATAGCACACACCCTAGCCAAAATGCAAGAATAAATACTTCTGTGGTTAACCTTGACTCTTGCAAAAAACGGGCACCAAAGCATAAATAGTTTAAAAGTAATGGTGAATTAGGCAATTAGGCACTTCAAAACTGTGTTCCGGACGGCCACCGTAAGTGATTTTATTGTTTACATTAAGGTGAAAACTGAATAAGAATCTGGTATTCTGGGACTATTTGATAATTGAATTACTTATTGTTTATTGGTGAAAAGAAAATTTGTGTTTTGAATAAAACAAAAAAAAAGCTCTAGGTATCGAAGTAAATACAAACCAGGAGTGGACTGGGCAGGGGTGACGACATGGGTGACTATCCTATACATTGCACTCTACACACTCTGAGTGTCTCACAAGTTAAGTTTGTAGACTACAGATAATTTGTACAGTTTTCAGCTTAATAAAGAAAGAAAACTAAAGATTTTAATTGCCCACCTTGGATGTACTCAACATTTTTATCATACCAAATCATTCTGAATCTGGTGGAGCAAGAAGAACCGGACATTAGTTGCTACTGGTGTTATTTACAAGATGTTCTTGTCTTAGATTTATTGTACACAGAGTTCAGTTTTGAATACATATTTGCAACTTTTTCCCTCAATTAATTCCACTCTTTATCAACAGGTGCTTTCCTTATTCCTTATGTTATCTTCATGGTGATTGAGGGATTACCACTCTTCTTTCTGGAGCTAAGTATTGGTCAGCGAATGAGGAAAAGTGCCATAAAATGCTGGCAAGATGTGCACCCAGCCCTATTTGGTATTGGTGTGGCATGCCTTATGGTGTCTCTGATGTTGTGTCTCTATTATGTGGTTGTAATAGCTTGGTGTTGTTATTACTTCTTCATCTCATTTACCTCAACACTACCATGGAAACATAACAAGCTATGTAGCAACTACGATGCATTTACACAACTTGGAGACGCTCTTACCAAATGTACCAAGAACAGCTCTTGTTCAAACATAACTCATGCACGTTTGCAGTCAGAATATGACAACTTCCCTGACTGTTGTGTGCGAGATCCACCACAATATTACTTCTACCATCACACATTGCAGATCTCAACTGGTATTGAAGATGCTGGTGTTGGAATAAATGGAAAACTTGCTGGATGTTTGGTGTTTGCATGGGTTATTACATACCTTTGTGTGGTCAAAGGAATCAAGTCAAGTGGAAAGGTATGATTTTTTTAATTGCATTTACTTCATCTGTATTAATACACTTGAAAAATTACTTTATTCTGATTTGCTAAGAGCAGTGAAGTTCAAGTGTTCTTGAGCAAAAAATGTTGAATAAATGAGTAAAATTACATTGGAGAAGATTTCTGAACGTAGTTCAAAGGCACTTAAAGACTTTAAGCAGTTATCTGAGGTATTTTGAAGGCAGTCTAAGTTCATTCAAGGTCTTCACAAAGTAGCCAAAGATAAATAGACATTTTCCGAACACCTCCAAAGATCATGCAACCCCTTCCAAAGATTTCTGAATATGATCAAAACATTTTGAAACACCTCCAAAGATCACCAAAGATTGAAGATTGCCAAAGATCACCTGAAGACGACTAGGGCTTCCAATATTTCCTGCAGTTGTGGAGCGGCAAATTTCAAGTAAATTTGTGAAATCCTGTGGAATTCATAAAAACATGCAAATTAAAAATACCATAAGATTCACTAGAATTCATTAAAAACTCACCTTGGCTGTCGGAGCTGTACTGAGACACTGTGGCCACAAGCAAATGATCTCTCTCAAAAGAACCTCGCCTTCAAACAACTGCAAACACATACAATAATGCAAATGAGTTGCTCAAATTTCACTGCAAAATCACTGGTTTTACAAAGGCAACACTTATAAGTAGTCAGTGTTTCTGTTGCTGTTGCTATTGCATAGGCTAACAGTCATCATTTTCAAAACATGGCAAAATTAGTCTTTTTTAGTTAAAAAACGTTTGTCAAATCAGTGCAAAACCAAACACTTTCCAACAAAATATGTACAGAACATTGCCATGAAATTGGCCATTTTTTTACTGACTGTTTTTCAGCGAAATTTGTCCCGAAAATTTCCATGAATCTCCTGCAAAATAGACTCTGAAAAACCCATGAAATTTGACTTTTTTCCCGCGACCTATCAGAAGCCCTGTGAAGATTGCCAAACATTTTCCCACATAATCAGAAGTTTTGCAAATATTTAACAATTGTCCCATGATTCAGCACATTGGATATGAGAAGGAAGATAGCCAATGAGGCCCTTTAAAAAAATTACTAAGCTAAAGCACTATCTGTCTTTACTACAACTAAAACAAACTTTTTATGACCTTACTTATCAAAATGTTTGACTTATAATACTGGCATGGAGCAATACCCATTAGTCAGATGTTAAGAAAGTACAAACAAAACAGAGTCACCTGTCTTTAATTTGCTGTTACTTTTGGGGAAAAAACCAAAAGTGCACTCTCTATATTAAATTTATTACTTTATTCTAAAAGTAAATAAATGTTTATGGCATAACCGCCTTAAAAAAGGGGGTGAATAGGGGTATGTAAATCCCCTGATCCGCTAAGATTGATGGCTAAATCCGTCGATCTGCTCAAAAAATCAACTAAACCCGAATCTGCAAATTGTTTGCAGCGTTAGATGATGCGTGAGATGCAAAGTGACTTCCGTTGTTGGAGCTGCCTTGCGCGATAATGCTTTAGCGTTGAGGGTGACTATCAACAAAATATTAATGTAACCAACATCTGTATTGAAACATAGTCAACAACAACAACAACAACTTTATTTATAGAATAAATTCCGCACAAGAAAGACTGTTCCGCAAATAGCATTGCTAGTCTAGGCGGAACAGTCATACAAAGAAAAAAAAGTCAATTACAATGAAAATAAAAATGAATAATAAATTTACAATAGGAGACTTACATAATTTTTAAACAGATAATTGTACCAAATCATTAAATCGTTAAAACGTTAACATAATGAAGAACTCAAGTTCAATTGTACTTTTTTAGGGCAGAGGTAATTTGGGAAATATCAATATAGTCATCATGCTTCTTAAGAATATCAAGAAGGAAAGAGTGGAGTTTTGTTTGGAAGTGTTTCTTGGGGAGCTCTCTTAATGCTGCTGGCATCTCATTCCAAATTTTAGCTCCTACTCTTTTTGGATTTCTAACCTAGATTTCTTAAAGAATAAAGTCTTGCAGATACGAGAAAAAAAGAGCACGTGTCCATGTCACCCTCAAATGCGTCACTACTTTTAGTTATTTTTCTCCATTGCATGACATCCAACACATACCGTAAAAGAGGGAAAGTGAAATTCCCAGGGGGATGTTGGGTTCACGATCCAAACTTCTTTACGACAAAATCCAAAACCTGGGCTAAAAAACTGGATAAAACCGCGATCCGCTGTGATCATAGGATCCGCAGATCCGTTAAAATTTTACTCTGAATCCAGAATCTGGGTTAAAATGTTTACCAAATCTGCCAATCCGTGGACCTATTCACACCCCTTCTAAAAAATTTATCCACCTTTGGCACAAAAGGCAATTGGCCTATTAGGCTTTCTAGAAGTAGAACCAAAGCATTAGGCAAAGGTCTATTGCCTAATCTATTTAAATAAGAAAAAGTGATATTGTTATTGTTGTTCAGTTACAAGTAGTTAACAAATAATTTGAAACTTTTATTTGAAATTAAATACAAGTGCAAAGTTGTGTAATCAGAAAAGAGAATGAATATTTTGATATTGGGGTTGTCAAGGTTAGAGAAGCCCATTGTTCAGTAACCACATTTTTTCTCTTTATAATTACCTCACAGGTTGTGTATTTCACTGCAACCTTTCCTTATGTTATCCTGATCATCTTGTTCTTTCGAGGAGTTACATTAGAAGGAGCAGGAAATGGTGTAAAAGCCTTTTTTACACCAGAGGTAAGTACCTTAGTTTATAATCAATTACCGTGATGATAAAAAAACAACTTGTTTCAATCAAGTACATCTCACATGTCACAGAACTTCTCATTTATTTTTTTTGTCTTCATTTATTTTCCACCAACTTGTTCCCCCAAAGGGTGCATCCTTTCCTCGCCATATTTACTACAATCTTTTTAAGCCAGTCACTGCTACCTCATTGATTGTACAAGTAAGATAGTCAGTCTGTGACTTTTCTAAAGCTTTTGTAGCAGTCTCACCAAGTGAGATCGAAACAACAAATGCAGTGATGCTGGCTGGGTGTAGCTTGATTGGAAACTTTCTTGTGTGAATAACTAACAATCTGGGACATACTATAGGAAGCTACATCATCAGTACAGAATTTCAGGGTTAAATCCCAGACATCTCTCACTAACAAGCAAAGCACAATATCTCTTTACTTAGATTACACTTGCCTACTCAGTCGCAGACAACTTGTTTTGTAGCATAAAGCTAAGTACCTACATAGTTCTCTGTAGGTTCTATGAATAAACCTGAACTTGCTGTCATGCATTTCAGTGGTCGCTGTTAGCAGATGCCAATATTTGGAAAGATGCTGCTACCCAAATGTTCTTCACCCTTAGCCTGGGCTTTGGTGCACTGATTGCATTTGCAAGCTACATGCCACTTCACAATCAAGTGATGCGTGACGCATATACTGTGGTGTTCATTAACTGCGGCACATCACTGTTTGCTGGTATTGTGGTGTTTTCCATTCTAGGATATAGAGAGCATGTGACAGGCATCCCAACTACTAAGGTATGCTTTTCCTGTCATCTGATGAGTGCCTTCAGAGACACAATCTTGCTTAAAGATTCTTTATCACTTATTGTCATGCTCAATGGTCAAGGAGAACAAATGTTACCAATCCAGTTGAAAACTTTATCACCTATAACTGTTTCTGCATTTTACAATTTCTCTTCAATTTGTTTTGTCATGTATCTTGCCATATAATTATATAATTTGGTGTATTTTGAGTCAAGATTTTAGGTGCATATTTGAATGAAATAAAATCTTTAATTTTCTGGGGATAAATAATAGACTTGGATATTGAACAGATATGTTGACATCAGCATTGTTTCTAGACAACCAACATATATTTCTTTCAAGATAAACTAAAGCATTAAAAGAGATATAAATAACTTTGATTATTATGATTCATAATAATTATTGTAATAACTTAATAAAGATAACATAACAACTTCTTTTGGTATGTTTTTAACACCCAAATCATTGTTACAGAGCTTTTACACTTCCTAAAGGCTCTAGTCTGGTTTGGTAATATTACTAACAGTCTATCTACAACTGATAGCTAAGCACTGGCAAGTTGTAAAAAAACTACTCACAATTGTCATCCAGAAAACCAGGGAATTATTTTAGTTATAACTTACACTTTTTGACAATCTTTAAAGTTAGACGAAATGGTTTCATCAAGACCATTATTTTGTTTTATTTTTTTGCTATTTTTAAATATATTTGCAAAATATTTAAGCAATAGACCACACATTTCTGTGGGTTATAAGCTGATAAACCACGCGGGATGTTGGTAGAACACGAGAAAAATTTGAAAATAAAAAAACCAACATCCCAAGTGGTTTATCAGCCTATAATCCATAGAAAACTTGTGGTCTATTGCTTTTATATAATAATTCAGAAGACGCGCGATTTTTCCGTGGGTTTACTGGCACAGTAACCCACAGCTGATTGACCAATCAGAGCGCACACATTTATTTGGTTATTGTATAATAATGAATAAGGCAAGGAAGCACATTATGTAAAGGCCTACCTGACTGCAAGTTTTGATAACAATACTCACTGTGTTATTCAACATCCACAGGTTGGATCTGGCCCAGGACTTGCATTCATGACTTTTTCTGATGCTATTCTTCTGATGGACGTGTCACCACTCTGGGCCATTCTTTTCTTCTTTATGTTGATTCTCCTTGGAATTGACAGTGAGTTTGGGACCCTAGAAGCAGCCATTGGTCCAATAATGGAGCTTAAGATTTTCCCCAATATGAGGAAGGAATTGCTGACACTACTTGTTGCTGTGTTTCTGTTCCTGTTTGGTTTGGCCATGGTTTCTGGTCCTGGTTTCTATATCTTCCAAATGTTTGATGACTATTCAGTGACAATCCCATTGTTGGTAATTGCCCTATTCCAGTGCATTGGAGTGGCATGGGTTTATGGCAACGACAGGTACTGTGTGAGAAACTCCTTGCTGTTATTGAGATAGTCTGGGCCAAACAGCTCATGTTTTACTTATGGGTAATTTTAACTGGGTGGACCAGGACTGACCAGCCCATTTTTTATATGTTTTATACTTTTCTCAGTGACCAGACCCACTCTCTCAGTTAGCTAGCTCCTCATTGGGAGAAGGGGGTTGGTAAATGAAAGGCTAAGGTGTTGCATACAGACTACGAAAATAGACGAGGTTGGATAGAGGATGTGAACAAGACGCCAACTAATTTTAGAACATTTTAGAGAAAAATTTGCTGACAGAAATTCCAACACAAGAAATCCTACCTGTCCACATTGCAAAGGCAATGGTCATTCCATCTTTTTTCTGTGATTTCATGGTAGACAAGATGAATTAAAAATTCCCTCTTTGACTGTGCAGTTTCAGTAATAGGCTGTCATTGACCTGAAACAAAAATGCAGGTTAAAACAGCCAAAAATACCATCTACCCCATTGTGGGAGGCCGTGGGAAAGCTTCTGGTGAAGCTTGTTATGATGGGTAAATCTACTGATGTCAAACCAGGCACTGAGTGAGGTTTTTGGCAAGATCACAGCTAATTACCAATAAAGAATGGAAAAAATTACCTAAAAACCATACTTATCTTATTGGGATGGGTTGGTAAAGTGGATAGTAACAAGACTCACCAGATTCAGTCCCGTTGTAGCCTGCCAGCAGGCACTTTGTGGGGGTAAGAAAGTATGAGAGAAACAATGTAAAAAGAGCCTGCCCATATCCCCTAGATTAGGCCATTTTACAGTTGTATGCTTAGTCACCTGGCCATGAATGCAAGCGAGGCTGGAGGTGACCTTGCTTTGATACAGACCTCTCAGCTTTTCTTATGTAAATGCCAACTAGTTAGCATAAGAACAACTTGATTTACACAATAAAATTAGTAAGGTCTGTATCAAAACAAGGTCAACTCCAGCCTCGCTGCCATTCAGAGGCCAGATCACTAAGCCACTGTAAAATGGTCTATTCTGAATGATACCCATCAAAAACCATGTGATGTGACAATGAGCGAGTTGCTCAAAATCAGTCAATTAGCATGCATTGGATATGGATGTAAGCATTGCCCTCACAAATTGTGCCATGCTACAGGATATTAGGATAGGGCTAATACAAAAAAAAATATGTGCAAAGAAAGAAAATCCAGGCCAGAAAATTTGATCGACTATTGCAAATGTGAGAAAGCCTTGCTGAAACTTGTGTCTGCGAAAATGTGTTTTGTCTGGCAAGAAGGGTTTGGATAAGTTTTTTTGCAGGTAGATAAAAGACATAAATAAATACAGTTGAACCCCCTGTAGTGCTTACAGGAGGTGGTCACTGATGAGAACTTAGACCATATTGAGTCAGACTTTTCCCTCATTTAAGACTGATAGAGTACAAGTGAAGTATGATCATCGCAGTAAATTTTCCAATTTAAGCAATTG
>CM042754.1:7463346-7465846 GCA_022496165.2 Catalaphyllia jardinei
AAAATAGTCAGTGTCAAACCATTATCTCACTATGTTAGCTCCTGACTACCACTACTCTATGATTCATATTACTTTGCCTGTGTCAACCTATGCCATGTTACATTTGATGTATTTATAACTGTCTTACATGAATTGATGATAGCTGATGTTATACTGGTATATTCTTTGTTCTAGTCCAATGGAGCAAGACCCCAGACTTCAAGTTATTAGAAAAAGAATATGTTCTTCATGATTTAAGGTCCCTAGAGTACACAATATGTAATTTAGAAAAGGTAAACATCACTCTTGCTTTGCTATATTCATGACACTATCACACAAAATTTAAATGCCGTGTTAGTGCATGTAAAGAGCAGTTTCCTTGGCCAAAATTAGCTTAAAGATGATTTCCAGTCTGTTACATTACGAACCACATACCTTATCTTTGAGGGCTTTTAGATTTGTTTTTCAAAAACTTCATTGATTTTAAAAGCTGCAAAGTTGTTTCATCGAGTGACATAAAAAAACAAAACCTAACGCTTTGCATCCATAATGCCGGTTGTTTTGAAACTTTTAATTAACTTCATCTAAGTAGTTGCAAAATGTTTACATTTTGTGATGTCTTAAGTGAAACAACAAAAAAACGCAAACAAACTCTTGAGAGTGCGCAGTAAAGACTGAAAATCATCTTTAAGGACGTCCGCGCCAATTGTTTCTGCGCATCCTTACTGCGCACGCAAATTCACATGCCACATCATGCATGAGCGCGCGTGCTAAGTCATAAAATAAACAAATAATAGGGCAAATGGCCATTGCTAGAGCTTTGCCTGGATTTAACGATCTTGCACGTTTGGTGACCACAATTTTTCTTTCGATGGATCATTTTCTCTAGTGATTTTCTACGTTAGGGAAAAAATGAAGAAAATCCATCAACTAGAAGTTTGAATTTTTGGCAAAATGCGCCATCCAATTGCATTCTTATTAGCTCTTCGTGCATCTGTGCGGCGGTTTCAAATGCCTCTTAAAGGGTTAAATTTTGTGAAAATGTTAGTAACATTTGGAATTATTTATGCAACAGACCCACTTCTATGAAATGTGACTAAGATCATTTGCCTCTGTTGACTCACCTTCGATATTTTTAACTATAAATCCCTGTAGACCGTGCTTAATTGTATGGGACAATTTTCGAAATCAGTATAGTTTACCACGCTTTAACTCTGAAACGAAGACAGTGACCCACTTTTTTTTTTTTGCATTTCTGACACAAGTAACTCATCTGCCTGCAGTAACAATTTAAGGAAATTCTATTGACTGGAAAAAATTTTTCTGCGAACGTCCTTAAAGCTTTGGTACAATCATGTACAGTATTGTGCAAAAGTAACGCAAGCGAAATGCGCAAATTTCGTTCTTTGTTTACATGAACTTTCCAGGAAAGTTTGCGTGAAAGTTCGAGTGACAATTCAAGGGCTTTTCAGCAAAATTTCCCTGGAACAAAGAACGCTTTTTCGTCGACTTTTCAGTACAAAACGAAATTTCACGGATAACAGCGTCATTTCACTAACTTGGTGCCCGAAATTTCGCGTTAGACAGGCACAACAATTCTCCACACGATCTCTTCGATCTACCGGTCATATAACGTACACGAAGTATACAAAAAGCTTTCAACACACTACTTTGCTGGAGTTCAGCCACGAACACAAAGAATGTAAATTACTAATAAAACTTACCATGAGTGAAGACTTTGAATTTAGTTTCATGCATGAGAAGATGCAAAACAAGCCCAATTTTGATCTGTGAAGTCGTCAGATGTGCAGCTGCGTAGAAAATTATCCCTTTCTTTCTCTAAACCAAGCAATTCAAATCGATACACATGTTTTTGTCCGAGAAAGCATTGGAAATGGTTCTTTCGTTTTCACAAATTAACTTCAGTACTCCGATTTTTGGATAAACACAGGTGTTAAACGCACTAAACGTTTTGAGAGGCGTTGATATGCTTATAAACAATGCAGGTCACACTTGCTCATGTGGGGACTGGAATCCCAGCAGGAAATGTCATGATTTGTTACATGAAGGGTTTACCTTAAAAAAATGGCGCTCTGTGCAACTTTTAATTGCCTCAGTGCTTACGTGGTTGAAGCAGTAAGTTTGTACTGAATCTCCGATGTTTTTTAGCCGCTAGGATGTATTAACAATCAAACATTCAACAGGTAAAAAGATTGTAATAGTTGATCGAGTTGATGAACGTAATTTCAGATGTTCTTTACGTCTCTTTACACAACTACAAATCACGAACTGTAGTCATATTTTGCTTAGTTTGTGTCAGAACGCTTATCAACCAGAGCAAATTTTCTCCCGCAATTTTGTGGCTAACGATCGAAAAGAGGGAACTTTCCCTTGAAATTTCCTGACTTGTTAGCGTCCACTGCGAATTAGCGTTCCAAAAATCAGGAGGAATAAAACAATAGGTATCTTGAAAGTTCGCGGAAAAGTCGCGGAACTTTCGTTTGAAGCAAAATTTCTTTGA
>CM042754.1:7470846-7473346 GCA_022496165.2 Catalaphyllia jardinei
GAGAAACAAATGTTATGCCTTCCAAGGCCTCTGTTTTGGCTTAAATACTGCACCAAGGATCTTCACCAAACTTTTTAAACCCATAGCAGCATTTCTTCCCAAACGGGGTGTCCGTATGTGTGTCTCTATCTTTACGACTTTCTATTCTTGGGGTCGACTTACCAGGAGGCACAGAGTCACACAGCTATGGCTGCATCCCTCCTGGAAAGCCTAGGCTTCACTGTCAATCTGGAAAAGTCATGCTTGATTCCAACCCAAATAATAACATTCCCGGGCTTTGTAATTGACTCCACTGTATAAGCACTAAGCCTCCCACCGGAGAAGGTTGTAAAGGTGAAATCCCTTTGCTTGAAGGCAAAGGTATCTTGAACTATGCCTGCTCGTCAAATAGCAAGCGTCATAGGCACTCTAGAGTCGTGTCACCCAGCAACTTGGCAAGCTCCCCTTCATTTTTGAAGAATGATCCAAGCTCTACAGTCCAGCAACCAGAACTTCGATGTGCTTATTACCCTGGATCACGACTCTCTGGAAAAACTTCATTGGTGTTGTCCAGCATCAACTCTGTGAACAGCAGCCCAATAAGACCTCCAGCTCCTACCTTGTTTTTAACAACAGATGCATCCAAGACAGGTTGGGGTGCAGTCTGCTAAGGGCAATGCACAAACGGGTGTTGGTCAGACAGCAAACGCACCCAGCACATAAATGTATTGGAGCTCAAGGCTGCCTTTCTGGCCCTAAAGTCCTCTCTAAAGAACCAATCCCACAAGGTGGTATGCCTGAGAGTGGACAACACAACGGCGGTAGCCCATGTGAACAACAAGGGCAGTACCCATTCTCCCTGCCTCTTAGCACGCGCATTGGAACTTTGGCAATGGTGCCTGAGGAGGAACATCATGATATCAGCTCAGCACGTACCTGGCAAGTTGAACACCTTAGCCGAATCAGAATCGAGGGTGTTCAGCGACAGCAACGAGTGGAAGATAGACCCTCAAACGATTTCCCCATTTCTCAAGGGGTGCAAAATCAACCTGTTTGCTTCTCGCCTATCCGCCCAGCTTCGGTCAATATTTACGCTCTCAGCGAAATTTTGGTTACAAGAATCGCGTTCGAGTGAACAATTTCTTGAAGGCCGTAAACAGCCTTGAAACATTGAGAGTAAAGGTCAAAAATATTCTATAATCGCCTTTTTAACTTTTCTGAGTCAACATTTCGATCACCAAAGGGTTTATTTTTCCAAAGTAAACACGGGAGCGTACGCAAATTAAATTTATTTATGGCTGGGGAGTACTTTTATCTTGGTACAAAGCAGCAGTTACAAAACTTGTTGCATGTGGCAATGCAAACATTTTTATTTGCTGATCTTTTCTTACCTTATTTTGTTTCTCGTTGCGTTTGCTTTAACATTCTCTGCGTAAAATCTTTTCGACTGATGGAACAACTAAGGCAAGCAAATAATCGGGAAGCCTACATGCATCGAGCGTGATGAGCATCATGGGACGTGACAAGACACGGCAATTGGTCAGTTCTAGACAGTTGACATGACAACTGGACAAAAATTGCAGTGTTCTTGCCCGCAAAGCTCGCTTGATCAAAACAACAGCTGTGTTTACTAACAAGAGTCTGGAGAATTACGTAAATGACTTATGTGCCGGGCTAAACGTGGCTGCATGGAGGAAGATTATAAAACTCACTGAGTTTTTATTTAAAAATATAAAATGATATAAAAACTTACACACCAAAAAGTTACATGCCGCGATTGTCGGAATTTCACCTTACGCACGGGGCTAAATGTGGCTGCATGAAAGAAAGTTATAAAACTTGCTGAGTGTTTTTTAAAAATATACAATCAAGGATTTTTAATTGAACTTTCTTTATTGAGCAAAGAAAGAAAATGTCATGGAATACATATTCTGGGAGGAACAGATATCATGAAACCACAACATTGCTGCGAATAAAACTTGCTGGCAGCTTTGAATCGAAGAAAAGAATCCTAAATTAAATCTCTCCTTAGAGCTCCTCGAAGGCATCTAATTAAAAAGTTTTAGTCAAAGGAAATTAAAAGTTCAAATCCATGTGATCTGGGCATTCGCCACACATCGGAACGTGTTCAGGCATAAATTAACTTTCGCCGCCGCTCTACGAAAAAAATCTAATATTGGCGTTCCGTGACCAAAACAACTCGTTCAAGATCTCTTTTTAAAGCTCTCGATATGATCTGTATTCGAAACTACACAAGCTTAAGCTTACAAAATTTGAAAATACGTTGCGAAGAAGCCAAACCTATAAAATATCTGCGGTGATTACTTCATAATCATTCACACATCACGAACAAAAGGATACGTTCACAAGTCAGTGTGCTCATGGTCTCTTAATTGCAGCATTGTTCCAGTCTTTTGAAGTCTCTTTGAGGTGAATGAGGTCTCCTTCCAAAATACACCTTTTTCAAACCGAATAAAACCAAAATTATTCGGGACGCTTTCTGATGCTACTGAAAGCAATG
>CM042754.1:7475889-7483389 GCA_022496165.2 Catalaphyllia jardinei
TCAATCAAACTTCAACTTACAGGTAAGTCTCCTTTAATTTCCCAATTTTACTACAATAAAAAAGATCATGCATGCATTTTTTATTTAATTCATCATGATCTTCTGTTACTTTATGTTTTAATCTCAAAGCAATCAAGTTTTTGTATTTTTTAATTCATTTGTCGTGCACATTGTTTTGATCTTTCGTCGTCTTTCGTATAATATCCTCATTGACCATGTCCCATTTAATTAAATACTGTTTATCATTTTTCAGGGACAGAAACTAAAAAGAACATCAGATGCTTAATCACTGTATTTTTTATAGCAATCTTTTTTATACTTATCAACTAAAGGGCAAATACCAACAAAAAATTATCAAGATTACTGATGTCATTAATCAAATCTTCATTGTCAAAATGGCCAAGTCTCAGTGCTCTCTTGATTTTGACTAATAAATGCCCATAACTTTGATAAGCATGTTTGCAATTATTCATGCTTTCATTGACGTTTTTAAAATCAAGTAAAATTTCGATTAATATTGAACCAGCTAGAGTAATAATGGTTAAAACAGATCCAGAGACAATTAGTGAAGCTATGCCGCCACCAGCAATCACACTTGAAAATAACCCTGATCCGTATTTAATCATTTTGTAATGTTTATGATCTTTTTTATATAAAAACCATTTTTGATGAATGGTTTTGTAATAGCTCATTAGTTCATCAATTTGTTTTTGATCTAAGTCTGGTGAAATATGATTGAAATCACAAATTTTTCTTGTCATTTCCATGTATTCACGAGCGGTTTTTTAGGTCGCTTAGCGAGCGACAACCGGAATTCCTGTGAAAACAGTTACTTTTCTAACTCGCTTAAAGTTAAGTCGGAAAACTTCAATTATTATTATTATTATTAATTGAGTAGTTGTATAGCGCATGATCCATAAATAAATGATCTCAGGCGCTTAATAGAATTGCCATTAAATTTAAGCCACCAAACCAGGTAGCTTAAGCGAGTTGGTAATTAATTTCGGGCAATGAGGAGTGGGCTACTCGCTACTCTAATCTGGAATCTCTCACTGGAATCGCCCGCGTGTCTGGTCGGAACAACCAACAAAATTGGGGAAGAATGAAGTGGGACGTTTGCCTAGAAATCACGGAAATGTTCGCGCCACATGTTACCTGTGTGGTGGTTTTAAACCATGTTCTCAAACCAGAGTTGTTGCCTTTCAAGCACCCACGCGATTTTTCTTCTAGTGCATATCTTTCTCTGCTGAATGATGAACTGGATACGCCTCCGTTACTATTCTCCTGTCTTTAAGAGCAGCAATCTCAGCTGCACGCAATCTTAACTTTTGCTAAAATTGGTTCCTTCGTTGGACGCAAACTAATCGCATAAAAACGGTAACAAACTTCGTTTGGATTAGCCTGCGTCGCAGGCTTTGAATCTCCCGCCAAGTTGTTCAAACTGATTTACTCGCCAGCGCGTTCGGTTCAAATTATGTTAATGAAATTTAATTTACCTCGTGAAAAAACCTATTATTTCTAAGTCGCTTAACGAAGTCTGAAAACAAAACACCTTCGGGAATGTTAAGCGAGACAATGGTTGTCGTGAAAACACAGCCGATGACTCATGTCTCCAAGGTCACTTTTTGTCGCCCACGTATTTAATTACTGCTTTTTGAAGCTCGCCCTCAGCTCGCCAACCGTAGCTTCTAGCGTGTTGACTTTATCTTTTAATGCTGAAAGCTCAAATTTATCTGCTTTTAAACCTAAAGCTTTATTAACATTAGATTGATTAGCTTTTTTTGTCAACTCATTCTTGACGTACGTTGAACCGGCTTTTGTTTTTAATAAATCCGTGACGAATTTTTTAGTGGTTGCGTCATGGTTATCAACAGGCGCTGAGACATTAGTTAATTTTTTACCTTTTAAATGGTAATGTTGATCTGCGGTCAACGCAAAACCGATACCTCGCTCGCCTCCTTTTTTCCCTGCTTTCACTTCTGGTTTTGGTTCTCCCTTACTAAAACCTATATATCATAACCATAAACAATATTTCTAACTCCTAACAACTCCAACATCATTTTTCTCCAGTATTAATTTAGGAGTTTCATCTTCATCAAAAATCTCAATCTCACCTGTCATAAAATTAAAACACCATTCTTTTGTCCTTTTAGCAGTCTTAAGAATTTCAGGAAGATTTTTTTTAAAAAAAGGTTTTTTTAAAGTTTCATCTGTTTCTAACTCAGGTATAAGTTCGCAGATTGCTTTACAAACAAAGTTTTCATTGTCTGAAGTTGTTAGTTCTTCGACTAACATTATTTAAGAAATAGAAAACATGTACCGTGTTTGTATCGAGTTATACAAACACGAGTGGAAGTTTGGGAGAACGAGAAATGCTGTTGGAACACGAGCCGCAGGCGAGTGTTTCCACAGCTTTTTCGAGTTCTCCCAAACTTTCACGAGTGTTTGTATAACTCGATACAAACACGGAGTACATGTTTTCTATTTCTTTTAGAAAACACCACGACGAGAAAAAGGAAAACAACTTGTAAACTTTGATTATAAAAATGTAAATTCTCTTTGCTCGCGCCATCACTACGTCAACAGCGCGCGCTTAGTTCTGTGTCTCCATCGAGTTATACAAACAGGCTTTTTAACCAATCAGCGCGCGTGCTTCCTTAGGACTGTTTTCTAAATAATGTTATTAAATAGACTTGTTTTATAATGGATTTAAAGGATACATTTCAAATACTTTAGTGTAATAGCCTCTTGGTAAATAGATAAACGCGTACTGTGGTAACCGATTTCAGAATCATAGTCAATTCGGAAGAGATAAGTCTGTCCATTAACTTTGTGAAAGTCGTTATCTACAACTCTTACTTTATGAATGTCATCATCATCTTCTTTAAAAAGATCATCTGTCATCACTTTTTCAAAAACATTTTCTCTCTGTGATGATAGGATTGATGCTTCTGATGCTTTTATCTTAGTGTCAATGATACCTGAAATGATTGTATTACTGTCATTAACAGTCTTATTAACAAACTAATTGTAGCTGCGTAACTACTATTACTACTTAGTGATACTGTGACTATTCATATTCAAATCTACTTTCATCTCATTTTGATAGCAATCAACTCTAGTCAATAAACTTGCTTCTGATTTAACAATTAAATCTTTTAAATAAGCTCTCTCGTCTTTAAAATAACCGAAGTTAATAACCTCATTCTTCTGTACATCAGAAGCTGCTTGACTAGAGTCATCTTGTACAAAAGGCTTAATGTTTTTAATAGTAAATCCTCCCACATCTAGATTGCCTTGCATTGAACGATCACCTGATAATGGAAAATAAGTCGCTTTTGCACCACCAACAGTTAAAGCAGCATTATCTGCAGAAGAACTTCGGATTCCAGTAATAGTGTGATCACCCATATTTAAATTACCAGTCATCGCTTTACTTCCATTTAATTTCAAGACATCTGTATCAGGCTTTGGTAATTTGTTTATCTCTCGATCAACATAATCCCTTGAGACTAAATCATTCTGCTTGAATAGTCCATCATAATAAGGTTCACAGTTTTTGATTACCTTTTGCTTTAAATCATAATAATTTTCGTTTGCATCTGTTTTAAGAAATTTGATTTAGATATTCTTTATTGACGGCGCTTTTTCAAACTTTAGCGCGATAATCGAGTGGGTCAAGAATCAGAAAATTGAGAAGAAGATTGTGATGATTGTGATCACCGAGAAGATTCACTGCTAGGATAATAATCACTATCATCAGAGTCACTACTCTCTAGGCTGCTGTTTAAGTCTTTGTAATCTGTCATGTATTATAATTAAATATTTTAATTATAATTGAATATTTTCATTAAAGTTCTTTTTCATTGTTTTATTAATTTTGTCAATGTACGCAAAGCTATAAGGTTCTGCTGTAGCTTTTAGAAATTTGTCCTTATTAACATTGACTTCTTTACACATCCTTGAAGTCTCAGCTGAGGATGGGCTGTCAAAGATACAGAAATGTGAGCAATTGAGTCGTATATCCTTTGGGGTAAGACAATAAGACTGACTTAATTAGATGACGCAACAACATTTATGGCGACCACCAATAAAATATTGGGTAAGAGGTTTTTGATTCTTTTCACAAACAAAGTCATCAAAGATAACTATTTTTTGGTTGTCACCATCTAGTTGACCTATAGGCAATATTTCATCATTGCTAGCTTCAATGATATCATAACCGGCTTCATCCGAGAGAGGCTCAAATCTTTCCATTAGTTGCTGATACTTTGGTTGTTGGAGATTTTTAGAAAATAAGTAAATTTTATCAAAGATTGTAGAGCATATGCATCAGAGTATTAGTTTTACCGCAACCACTTGGTCCACAAATTAACATTCTATAAAAGTATTCGAAGGCATATAAGGTCGTACTTGTTTGTATTTGCTGCGTCTCTGAGAAGCTGAATCATAGTTAGGAATTTTCATCTATATTTATAATTACTAAAATGTTTTACTCAGTTAAAAATATTACATAATTATAATATAATTTATATGAATAAATAAAGACGCTGTGTAGCACTTTGTGTTAACCTTGGATGCAAAAAATGTTCATAAAAAAAGTGCTCAATTCAGTAAATTCGAGACGTTTCGGGTATAACCCCTTCATCTGTCGGATGTAAAAGCCGTTAGGCCAGAATCAAACGTTCACAGTGCACGCGCGTCCAATGATGCACATGTTATTTGAAACATGTGCGCGCGCCAGGAGTTAAATAAACTTAAATTCTATGTTCATGCCACTGGGGGCAAGCGTTTTAAGTTTAAAGATAAGCCTTCTTTCTTCTCATTGTCTGGGTACAGTACCACCGTTCACCTGCTTGACCACCGACACATTCATGTCTTGGATGTTGTTGTGGTTGGCCAGATTAAAGTGCTCGGCCACGGGAAAACCTCCTCCATGATAGCGGGAATTGTGATTGTATCCCTCCACAGACCGAAGGTGCTCACCAAAACGGTCTGCAAGTTTACGGCTAGTTTCTCCAATGTACAGCATGTGACATCGCTGGCAAAGGATCGCATAGACCACGCCGGTGGTAGTACAATCGAACCGCCTTTTGAGGTGAACACTTCCGCCCGTGGAAGTTATCGTATCAGTCTTCGCCGTGTAGTTACAAGTGCGACACCTGGGTCGGTTGCATGGAAATGTTCCTGGTGGTGCTTGGTCTTGCTCAGGGCGGGAGGCAAAAGTACTATGTACCAAGATGTCACGGAGACTAGTTTCCCGTCGATGGACGCACATCTATTTCTTATCTTTAAACTTAAAACGCTTGCCCCCAGCGGCATGAACATAGAATTTAAGTTTGTTTCAAATAACATGTGCATCATTGGACGCGCGTGCACTGTGAACGTTTGATTCTGGCCTAATGGCTTTTACATCCGACTGATGAAGGGGTTATACCCGAAACGTCTCGAATTTACTGAATTGAGCACTTTTTTTATGAACATTTTTTATTAATATATGAGTCTATCAAAATGGAAAGAATTAGCTGATAAAAAGGCTAAGACAGGAGAAATGAAGAGAAAACTATTTGACGCTGTCTCGAGTCACTATACGGGCCAGTTTACTGAGTTTTATCGTAAAGTGAAGAAGGACATTTATTTTAAGGAACTTGATTTTAGCGCACAGTCGGCCCAGTCATTGCCGAGGCACTACCTAGATTTTAAATGCTTTTAAATATTTTACATTTTATACCTGTATTTTACATTTTATGCTTGTATTTTACATTTTATTCTGTAAGTAATGTTATCACTATTTCAATTTAGTTTCATATTGTAATTATTTCCACACGACCCCACAAGCTCTAAGCTTTAAACCTTATCGTGTTTAAATAAAGGATATGATGATGATGATGATGATGAAATAACAGCAGAAAAGATAAGATCAAAAACAACTGATCAAGCTATTGCAAAGACATTTAGGCTCCATCGACTTGACCAACTAGCAGAAGCAATAGGACCGAAAGCTAAAAGACAAGTAACACTTCAATTAACACAAATGAATAGAGAAGGTGGAATTGATTATGCACCTGAAGTAGATCCCTATGAAGATATGGATGTAGAAGGATTGTTAAATCTAGAAGATTATGTAGCTCCTCAAGCAGAAAAACAAATAGCTAAAATGCAAAGAAGCTCCAAAATATGAAATGGATCCTAGTTTTTGGCAAATTAGTGATCCACCTCCTTTATGTGAAGAAAAAGATCCTTTAGCAATTGAAGGCCCACCAGAAGGTGAAGATGAAGGTGAAGATGAAGGTGAAGATGAAGGTGAAGAAGACGTAAGCGAAGCCAATAAGATTTTAGATGAATTAGAACTTGCTAATTATGTTGATGTTGAAATGAGATTAGCCGAACGTGAGATGACAGCTACTAAACAAAGAAATTATCTTGATCATGTCATAAAAAACTCTAAGAGAAGAAGAAAACAAGTAATTGCTTTGAAATCAGCTACAACAAAAAAAATCAATAAAGGTGTAGTCAGTGAAGATTTAAAAAACCGTACTCATCAGCGGTCTGATAGATTACGAAAAGAGCTTAATGATTATATTAAACATCATCAATTCAAAAGTAAAACAACTAAAGGTTATGGTCTCCGGAGCAGGAGAGGACAATCTGGAAGCGGAGCCTATTTTTTTTAATGATGCAAAAGAAATGCTTGAAATGTTGACTCTGATTATTGCAGAAATAGAAGCAGGCAATACCAGTCTAGAGATCAGAAACATGGATCAAGCTATCTTAGATGCACTTTTACTTACAAAACATATTAATAAAGGTCAGTACGGGAAATTAGTTAAAAAATATTTTTCTATTTAATATAATGGAAAGAGAAATAACGCTAAGTAGTTTTTCTGTAAGAAATGAAGTAGGCAATCGACCAGGTGATTTTGCTATAAGGTTTACACCAACAATGATACTAGATAATAATGCTAGCTTCTATATTGGTTTTAACCGAATTATCTCAATGTTTTTTTCATGGACTAACGTCAATGCAGGATACAATAATCAGAAAATAGCGTTTAGTAAAGATAATGGTAAGACATGGACATGGTAAGACATGCTCAAGGTGTCTGGACATGTAATGATTTAGACAATTATATTAAAGAGGAGACAAAAATCATAGATGGCGAGGGTAATGAAGACTATCCTATTACACTGACTTTTGATGATCCTACTTTTAGGGTTATTATCACTTTAGAGACAAACCATCAGCTTGATTTAACTAAATCTGATTTTAATGAACTGATTGCCTATGATAAGAGGGTTTTAAGAGATGAGAAGAATATTGGTGTTAGAGTACCTAATCTAAGTCAAGATACTGATGTTTTAAATATTCATTGTGATTTAACTAGTTCTTCATTAGTTGATGGTGAAGAATCTGATATTATTTACAGTTTTGGTACTTCAACTTTAAGAGCATCATATGGTTTTGTTTTAGTCCTCGTCGTGTTGTTTTTAACCCAGTTA
>CM042754.1:7491051-7526051 GCA_022496165.2 Catalaphyllia jardinei
GTAGTCTAATTGTTAAATAGACAATCAGTCAATGTGACTATTCCATTAAACAGATACTCCTTTTTTGAAGAATTAGAAGGACGTGTGTTACCACCTATGCAACTTGACTTTGAAATAGACTTAACACCTGATGCAGAAGTGCTATACGGTGCAGCTGATACATTTAGATTAGTAATTGATCGTTTTTATCTTTGGGTTCCTCGATTACAACCTAAGGATGCTCTAATGAGTAAATTTATCTCTGATTTCCAAAAACCTAGTAAATGAAAATACCTTCGAGAAATATACCAGATTTGACAAATACAAGTGAAGATTTTAGAATCTCAGCGTCTATTGATAAAGTTAAATATGTCTTTGTCTATTTACAGAGACATAAGAGTAATCTCATGACAACTAATCCATATATCTACGATACATTTAAACTTAATGCAGGTGATGATAATAGTACCTTACTAACCTGTCGACTTGAATATGGTGATGGAGTCTTTTATCCAGAACGTGATTATGATAGTGACAGTAAAGCAAGAATCTTTTCTAATTTAATGAATTATTCATGGCAGAGAATAATTATAATACTGGGAGACAGCTAAATGTCGCTAATTTTACAACTTTGTATCCTCTTATCTTTTTTGATCTAAGTTACCACGCTGAGCAAGTAAGTAGAGATCCTAAACAACCTATGTTAAAATAGCAAATTAATACTACTGATGGTTATAATTTTCGAGTGCATGCAATTGTTTTTTATGAAAAAGACGAGAAAAGAGTCAAGAAAATAAGTGGGGGTCAAATCTTCCAAGTTCCAAATGGAGAACTTTTCAGACTTGCTATGATGAGTCATCTCTTAAATAAAGGACAAATTAGAGAGTTAGCTAATGCTCAACAGTTAGGTTAAGACGTGCTATTTAAAATTACACAAATACAAGTTGGTAACGGGATAGGTCGTATCATTGCTAGTATTGGCATCCCATTGCTTTTAGATGCAATTAAAGGTCGAGGTGGACCGCGTGTTGGCCGAGGTAAATATGGAGGTTCTGGTCCTAGATTAGGCGCACCTCCTCCATTCATAGGATCATGGCCTAGTACTAGTGGTCGAGGAAATAAAAAAAGACCAAAGGTCAAGAATACTACTAGGAAAAAACAGTCCGTTCAACAGTATTCCATTAATAGGAGATATACTCTAAAATTTAAGGAGACAGTACCTATGAGTAATTTTGATCTCTTAGAATGGTATCAATACTTAAAGATTCCTATTAATAACGTTTTGAGTCGAGATCAAGCTGTACCACATAATAATTTATTTATAATTTAGAACCAAGTTATATGGAAGGCTTTCATTGGTCAAGTATATATGCCAAAAATAATGTGATTAATTATTTTGATAGCTTGGGATTAAATCCGTTTCAAGAGATGGTTGATTCTGCTAAACGAGAGAATCAAACTCTTTTGCATCAAAATCAACAATTACAAAATCTTTATACAAGTACATGTGGATACTTTTGTCTTTATTTTTTAAACGAAATGAATCAAGGAAGAGATTATTTTGATTTGTTACAGGTTTTTAGTTTTGACACTTATGAGAATGAAAAGTTTATTGAGAAATACTTTAAAAAAATTGAAAAGAAATAATCTAATATAATGTGTGAATCAATCCCTCTCCCAAATGAGTTTGATAATGCTAATGACTTTTGACCTTACCCTGTTTATGATAGATATGAAGCAAACAAAGAAGGTATTGTTAGAAATATCATAAATAAGGATGTTGGAAATTCAAATAGTACAGGCTATCTTATTTTAAAAGTAAAATATAATGTTAATAAAAAAACTTTCATGCAACATAGATTTAGGAATGTTTTTTTGGTTTGATTGAAGATAAAAAACTTGTGATTGATCATATCAACAACATCAGAACTGATAATCGACTTGAAAATTTACAATTAATTACTCCGAGTCAAAATCAGAAAAAAGAAAATATAAAAGGAGGAAATAGAACACCAGTTAAAGTTGGAGCAATTAATTTAGAAACAAAAGAATCATTTGGTTATCCTAGTATCAAACAATGTAGTAAAAGTTTAGACATTTCGAATGTATCAGATATGTTTTACAAGTGAAGTATGATCCTCGCAGTAAATTTTCCAATTTAAGCAATTGGAAAGAAGTCTGAAAAAAATCAGGGCTTCAACAGGATTCGAACCCATGACCTCCGCGATACCGGTGCGATGCTCTACCAACTGAGCTATGAAGCCACACATTGGGAGCAAGGTCAATTTAATGAGTTCATATCTCCCGTAAGGAGTGAAATGATGTAAAGTGTATATGAAATAATTCATATTTGAACTGCGGTTATAGATGCAAGTGAAGTATGATCCTCGCAGTAAATTTTCCAATGTGTGGCTTCATAGCTCAGTTGGTAGAGCATCGCAATATCTGGAGCCTTAAATCATTCGTTTATATCGACTGCTTTTGCACCAATATCACGAAATAAGGAGGAAAAACAATTTTCCATGAATGAAATCGCTAAGGAACACCCATAAGTATCTTCGTTACAATGAAAAAATCGTTATACCTTCCGCCTCTCCAAAATAACTTGACATGCTTCAAGCGACTGTAAAAATGGCCTTAGACGTCGGATGCTTGAAACCTGGGGGGGGGGGGGGGGGAACTCCTATGTGAAAAGGTCGGGAATGCTGCAAGAAATAATAAAAGAAACGCTCTCATTTAAATTCTGTTTTTCAGGCTTGATTTCCGTTGATCTCTCGAGTACGCGAATCTTGAACAGTGGCTTGTAATCGAACCTATTCCGTGTTAACTGGTATCTTTCAGGAGTCTAATGAAGGTCAAGCAACGTCCACATTAGTCTCCTTTAGGAGTTAAATTCAAATTTTTCGATGAGCATTCATTGCCTTCTTTCATATGGGAATGCCCCCCCTCCCCTCGAGTTTCCAAATGTCTAAAGGGAAATGAACGAGGGCGTAAAGGAGTGAAATCGTCCCACCACTACAGCTTGGAAAATAATAAATCTTTGGAGATAATCTGGAAATATGGAGATAATCCGGCGTATTAAAAAACCTTGGAATCGTCAGCAGACACATTAATTTTACAACGTTATGTAACTTTTACATGCAAACAAGAAAATTACGCAACGTGAGTACTTTCCTGTCACCTTTTGCAGATATTTCCACACATCCTGTTTTGTATAAAAGTCTTGCCGTTATTTTTAATTTATTTATTTGTCAAATATGACACGAAGTGGTCGAAACGTCATGTTGCGTTGTTTTCGTTAATTTTCTTCAAAAATGTTTTTTCGAATCGTTTTTTGTTGTTATGTAAATTGTCCTGAAATACTAACAAGCTGTTTTAATAAGCCATAAAGGAGCCGGACACATCTTTGCGTAAGTCTAATTTATTTTCATAAAAGTATCGCTTCAAAGGTTCAAAGTCCAATAGTATGTAGTTTGAGCTAGTCAGGATACTGAGTCAGGTCCAGTGTAAACACTTGACTTACAGTACAGTCCTTGTCAGGCTGCAAAATAAGGAAATGAATACATGTTGACAAGTACACAGATAACTATTAACTTAATGATTGTCAAAAGAATAAAACCAAGCAATCACACATAAAAATAAAATGGTGGGAATGAAGGATGTGGCCTGGTGCAAATCAAAACGGGGAATTATCTTTGACCGGCAATTGTGAGTGCAATTGCTCTTTCTATTTTTGTTGCTGTTATTAGTGTAAGGTGTAAAACAAAACTACGACATGGCTCAAGTGATGCAGAAGTACAGTCAAGTCTTGTTGTACGACAACAATCCTACAAGAAAACCTATCTTGTACATGTGGGTAACGAATGTTAACTAGGCGCACTGCTAACCTCAGCAGTAATTCCAATGAGAGCTTCTGCTCTTGTATAAAACTCTTCTTTCAGGGAAATAACAATGCACTGAAAGTGCTCTTTGGTTTCGTTGATAATGTACCTTGCAACCTAAAAAGGAACAACAATACACGCATTAATTGCAATGGCGTAGTATAAGAACTGACGCTTGGTATACTGAACAGACGCCAAGCAAATTCTGCTTCAGCGACTGATCAGCGAGGCTATACCACCTCGTCTGAACTGGAACTCGAGAGAGACCAAGAAAAAACTGAAGCTTCGACTATCTTTTGTATTTATCGAAAATTAATATTCACCTTGTTGATGTTGGTGTTGTCGAGGGCTGCGTCTATTTCATCCAGAACAAAGAATGGTGCAGGCTGGTAGCTAGGCAGATAGTGTATGGAAAGATAAGAGGGGAATTACTATAGAGCACACCGCAATATAAGGGTCTGTAAGTTATGAATTCTCTTAAACAAGTCTTACGGTTTGACTAGCTGGTGATAAACGCGGTGATAAGCATGACAGTACAATAGTAGTTATAAAACTGGACGGACAGACACAGGTCAGTGGCTAGCCTTCAGAGCTTGAAACCAAGATTGCACTACAGCCTGTCTGCACTTGTTGAAGATTTCGGAGAGTTAAAATGTAAGTTTATCTACAATGCAACTAACAACAAGCCTAATTATAGACAGCACCCATGAGTTGAAGAGCTTTGTTAAAATACGTATTGCATGGGGGTAAATTCAAACAAGATACTGAGATAACTATAGAAGGATATTACGCCGTGGTGAGAGGATATGAACTTTACGTTTTTGAGTAGCAAGAATAATATCTCGTGAATGAGATCTTTTTCTTCCCACTCGAACAGAAAATTCACATCTTCGAGTTAACTTGCAATGTTCTCTCGATTATCATTACTGACAACAAAGATACATCATGGAGATAAATGTTTACAAACATTAGATAAAAGCTGCGAAAGACGAGGAATCGTATTTTTCGCCGGTTTTCTTTCGTACCGCAATTAAAAGTAACTTTTCTTTTCCTGTTTTCTCGCACTAGGCTTCTAGAAATTTCTTGAAACCCTTTGCAGAGTTTTCTTTTTGGTGTTTTTGTTTCAAGTTGTTCGCGAAACGCAATTACTTCGTCCTCGCTCAACCAATCAAATCTACCAGCAGCTGGCTTTATTCCGAACCAACCAAGTTCATTAAACAAAGTTCACGAAGACGGGGATCATGACGTCATTTGCCGCTATGTCACACCTTAGAGTGGCACGAGGAAAATACGTCACTCGGCTCCCGGATGTAGTGGTTGTAGTTTTTAGGTTTTTACTAGAACAGTCCGTTCCACGTAATAAACCTTGCAACTTGGGAGAACGCCACTGGGGAAAGTGACCTTTTCTACACAAATGCAAATGTGTAAACTTGAGAGAATTGCAGTACCTGTGAATGCTGAAGAGGAGAGCAAGAGCAGCCACAGTCTTTTCACCACCTGACAAGTTGTCCATCGGCCGAAACCTGAATAATCACACAGCATTTATCAGTATGTATAACGAGGATAATACGCTCCTCAGTTTTTGCCCACACGCACATTTTTCAAGTAAATAAAATAGTTCTGAATGTTAAATTCACGCATTAAATCCTTTCATTTTCAAGTTGTATAATCATTATTTCGGATCACAACTTAATTATTTCCTTCATTTTCATCACCTGGTGAATCTAAATCAGCTGTTTAACAAATGCAAAGATGTTTGGGAACTATTATTACTGTTCAAAACGACAAAGGCTTTCTAGTTGCCAGAGTAATGAAATAACCAACAAAATAGAACAAGAGACCAACAGCAAGTAACCTTTTTCCGGGAGCTACACAGTTGTAATTGATTCCTCCGAGATAAGGCTCCTACAAGAAAGGAAAATGATTACCTTCTTTGCTATTTCATTAATTTACTTGCTACTTAATGGAAAAAATGCAGATGTACAAGGAACTTTACTTGCCTAGTTCCTAGGCCTCAATATTACGCCTCGGTCATTCGTTTCGGGTCACGTGGTCCGGGGCGAAAAGTGTGGCCTAGACAAAAATCCGAAAAGTGAGACAATTTGTCTCACTTTTTCACCGAGCCGATTTCGTCTCGCGGGAGGGAATTCTCTGAACATTTCTGGGAGAGGGTTCGCAAGAGAAAAGCACTTTAAACTCCTCGCTTTTGGTTTAATGTTAATTGGTCAAGTTAAAAGGTCTATTTGGATCCAAACGGGCATTTATCGGGTCAGAAGCATCGCCGCTTTAAAACTGCTGTCCACAGGCAAATACTGATTGTTCGAAATATTTAAGTTTCTATTACATGTAACCGTAGCGCTTGATTGAAGAAAACAAAAATATACTGAATTTCTTAAATTCTGTTTTAAGAGTACGCTACAGTAGCTTTCTAAATCACTAATTATTTAACAAAATCTTGACCGCCAAGCGTATGCAATAAAAAAGAATTCACTTGCAGCGCTGTCTCTTAACCAACAAGTTTTACGGCAGATAATTACCTTGCGAAATAAAAAACTTAACCTTGCATGTAATTTCTGTGCGTACATCTCTGAATGAACCACTTAACCATAGGCTTATTTACTAAACAACGAAGTACTACAGCGACGGTTTCTAGAATTATCTTTAAAATACATGACATGTTACATGCAAGGAGATGAAAAACAAGTCAAGTTCTCCTGGCTCCTGACAAAATACTTCATCATGACAAGGGCTACTATACTGAACTCCGTGACACACAAATATTTCAACAGATTTGTAAAATCAAATTCGTAAAGGAGCGAAATATTTTTCCAGTTTAAGGCTTAAAAGAGTCGAAACTACTACATGTAAACATTCTGCAATTGAACAGAATTTATTAGTACTGGTTACAACACGTTAGCAATCGAAACTTGAAAAATTGGTCGCTCAGGCTAACAGTTGAAGTAGATGTCAAATAAAAGGTTTGTATTACAACTGAGCATAACAATTTTCTAACCGTAAGTTCTAAGGAAGTTGCTCTTCACTACCAAACTGCGGCAAACTTGCTAGAAGCAATTTCCGATTTCATTCCAACGAGTTGCAATAATCAACATCTTCTCCGACTGAGTTACTTGGTGACAATGATTGAAGTTGGCCGGATAGCAAAGCCGATCAGGTAATAAGCTCCTTCGGCTTCCTGCTGCACGTAAAAGTTACGAAAGACCAGGAATATAATTCCCTGAAGTTCAGTCACAATCAACAAACATCTGCGCTGATTCAAACGCATGCGCACTCTGTTATTATCTAGGCTACTCCGGGCCGTTCGTCTGAAATACGTAACCGAAATCGATTGACCGCAAAAGCCTGGGAGATAGCCCTACAGGAACTAGGCAAGAACTTTACTACACTTCATGACACACACCTCAGCATCTTCAGGTCCAAGGAACGCTTGTGCACTGGGATTATTGGCTAGTTCCTAGACAAGAATAAACAACTTTATCATATGGAGGACAGTTTTACTGGGAACTAAACCACTCATAGATTTCATACGCCACTTCATCCGGGACCCGAGTGGCGTATTTTCCGTATGTCACCTTGTGAGTGTCGTATCGTTCAATGACGTCACGATTCCCGCCTTTTGCTTCTGTTGAACACTCTCCTCCATATGATAAAAAGAACATTACACGTTGGCTCGAGATATCAATTTTATGTTCTTGCCACTCGAACATAGAATTCATATCTTCTCCCCACCGTGTAATATCCTCTATATAAGTGCGACTGTTCTGAACTTTTTCTCGTCTTGACCTCTTACAGCTGGCTTACTATTCTCTGTTTGTGTGGTAGTAGTTAGCCGCAACACAGCATACAGTTTCTTTATAGTAATTGATATTGTGGTTAGTATTAGTGGACCTAGAAAATGGCACTATAAACAACGCCATTGTGTTTCGCGGCTGTTCTGAGGGGAAGGGATCCAGCACGCGTCCACTCATGTTGTTTAGGTATGTTGTGATAAAAAAATAACTTCCTTCCAGCCTCTCGAATATCAATATGTAAAAAACACAATACGCACCAAAAAATATCAGGGGAGTGGGAAAGCGGCAATGTTTTAATATTCCGAAAGCGTCACTTAAACCGGCATTTTGCCCACTTGAAACACCTTTCCCAATATTCAACCAGAATAGGTCTGCGTCCTTCAGACTTTGCCACGGCTAAAACGTTATGACTAGTAGTACGTTCTCTTGTCTCAAACAAATACAGTTCCGAAATTCATCAGTTTTAAGACAACTGTAAAATCCTGTCATGCACCTACTCTTTGAAAGAAGCTGAGATGAAAATCACCATGTTTGCCAATTTTAAACAGTATCAGGGAAATCATAAGAATGTTAAGAGTTTATATGGTTTTGGGGGACGCTGTCTCAAAATTAGAGACGTTTGTATGAATTTTGAGCCATCCTTCCAGGTCCATAACAATGCCATTGCTCCTGGTTGACCAGTTTGATCGGAAAATGTCATTCCATTTACTTCGGTTAGTCCCGCTGGTCTCTGACCGGTCAGTCTGGCATAATGAAAACAACCATGGAACACCACCTTCTATTTAGTGAATACAATTTCTACTGTAAAACAATCAGAGTTTCTTAAAAATCGCATACAAAATTCTGCCTACATCGATATCAACTTTCCAGACTCTGAAGGGAGACAAAGTTACAAAGCTAGCAAATGGTGAACTTCAGGCATTTTCTAACCTTGTATATGTCATCTATCCTTTGTGAAACATGTTCAAATGCATCCATGAAGCGATCATACCTTAACCAAACAATATTTTAATTAATCAGTACAGCAGTCCTCAAGCAGCAAGGCATACAAAACACCGATGTACAAAATCGCTTCTGTTAAATACAATATGTAACTGACATAACAAATATACTCTGTCTAGGAAAGTCACAAATGCACGAAACTACACAATTATTATCAAAAAAGCTCAGTATGACTAATACGACACACAATATTTAAGATCTGAACTAAAACACTTCATAAATTGCAAATTTTTGGCAAACATAAAACGAATTTCAGACATATTTTTTTGCCCATTTTACCACTTCTTCAAAATAAAAATTTGTAAAAATTAAGAGATAACTAATGATAATTAAGAATTAGTATCACCCAACTAGTGGACTAATACAAATCCTGCATTTTGATTGGCTACGCTACTAGGAGTCTAATAGTAATAGTCATCGAGTAGCGAAATTCGCCGGTTTTTCTTTCGTTTTTTCCCCCAAATAAATATATATTTCTTCAACTTGCATTTGCTAACTTTGTTATTTCCTTTTCTGTCCGACTAGTTGGGTGATACTAAAACAATTAGAACCTTCGCCCTCAAGGGCCACGGGCCAAAAGCCCATTCGGCTTCGCCTCATGGGCTATTGACCCGTAGCCCGCAAGGGCTACGGGTCAATAGACGAATGGACTATTAATTTGTGGGTCTAATTGTTTGTGTATCATCCAACAAGTTAGACAGAAAAGGCAATAATAAAGTTAGCAAGCGCAAGTTGAACAAAATATATATTTCGGAATAAAACAAAAGAAAAACCGGCGAATTTAACTACTCGAGGACTATTACTAATACTAATCTAGTATCGTAGCCAATTAAAATGCAGGATTTGCATTAATCCACTAGTTGGATTGTTTTGACACTGATTTTTTACAACGTTAAATACAATGCTAACAATAACTTTAAAATGTTAAGTTTTTTAGAGTCAGTGTCAAAACTTACATTATGTTATGTCCATTCCTGACTATAATTTTATTGCATTTTGTTGAAATTGTTAGGTATACATTACTTCTGTTAAAATATTTTTCAGGAAGTGATATTTCTCTGATGCAAAGCCTATGGTTACTGACCTGCTCTTCTTGACAGTCTCAAACTCAATTTTGGCCTTTCTCGCTTTATTTCGTGCTTGCTCAAATTCAGCACTTGTTTCTTGAAACCGGCTACTCACTCCATCCAGTCTGGAGATGAAAACATCATTTAAGTGTTATCTAGAAGCAAAATGTTAACTGTTGGGGAAACACAGACCATTTTAACAAGTGTACGGACTCAAATTTTCATAAATACCATGAAGAATTAATTTGCTTTTAAGTACATGTATATTGCAAAAAACAACTTTTCATTTATCTAACAAGATGGCCATAATCAATAAGTTTAACAAAACCTAGAATAACTCTACCATAAAATTCACAAGCATGTCCTTGTTTTTGAAGAAAAATAGCTCAAATGGTAAAAAAATCAGCAACGCGTTTACGCCATGCAACGCACTGTGACATCCAAAAGAACGAAAGTCAAGCTTGACTGGTTGAAGTCGCTCTGTTGTGGAGCCTGTGGCATTTGTTTTGTCATCCACTATAAGGATGTTTGTATGATGTGACCAGTTCATGCAATGGGCCACTTATCAAATTTAAGAGTGTGCTTATTGCATTCTTCTGTGCTACACTGGGGGCTATACGGAATGGTGATGACAATGATGATGAAAAACTTCAGGAAGAAGGGTATATAAACTATAGTGATCCGACTTTTTCAAGGCATAGAGTAGCTGTGTCGAGGTGACAAAAAATATTTTTGAGTAAAAACTTAATTTACATCTTTGCGTGTGTTTTATGAATAACGTGAGCAGACAGCATGCGTGTCAGGCCGACCATGTGCATAACTAAAAGAGAAATTGTTATCTGTACAATGACAGAGATAGTTATGGAAGACTATTTTAATAATGTGCCATCATCTAATTCATGCAATTTACTTTATAAATGCAACCCTAAATTCAGAAAAAAAACTAGGAAGCATAATACGCAGTCTCACATCATCACAAGTACTCTGAGAGTATGAAATGAGTATGAGTATGATACTCATGTTAAATTCTTGACATCATGTGTGCCATACGCTCTCATTACAGCATAGTGACAACTAATAAAACACAACGGTCTCGTGATGTATAAATTATTTTGTGTCAACAGTTCTTACTTTTCAAGCGCCTTCATATTCGGAGCCTGTATCCTCTGCAAAGTGGTCTGCAGCTTATTCACCTTGTTAGTAAGTTCATTCATCATGTTACGAATTTCAGCAGGGTCGTCAAGCTAATCAAAGTAAATACAGTTCACAATCACAATGTTTACAATCTGACAGAAAAACAAAGCATACAAACAACAAACAGTAACCTCACCTGCTTTACATTTCGACTGAGTGAAGAATAGTCAATTACTAGATTAGCTTCCCTTTCGTAAGTTATCTTGGCTCCCTGCAAGTGAAATTTACAAGCATGGTACATTTAAACATTCTGAAAACTCTATAATTATCAAGGCACCTTTTCTACTGCAACATTCAAACAAACAAAAATCCAGGAAAACATTTTGATGCTTATTGTAACTGTTCACTCTTCTTAATTTACTGACTAAATACAACTCACCTATTATGAAAGATTCTCAAGAATATGTATCCACAAATCACACTGGACTGAGTACCCGCCACAAACATATTTAATTTCAACTTTATGCAATTGGCTGTCTAGTGCAGTTCCTGTCTAAGTGTTGTCCAATAACGGAATGTTTTTAGGGACGGACCATTAGAAAAGAGATAGGGGAGGGGTGGAAAAAAAACGAAGAAATTCATACAAGGGAGGGTGACTGAAACAAAAAAAACATATTAATTCTGCCAAATTTTCTGCGGTGCATGCCCCGACCGTCCAAGCGGAATAGGCCTTTTGGCCCAATGTTTGTTACTGGCCAGCCACTCACAGAATCCTAGATAGAACCTTGAATCACTGCATGCCAAGAATGAATTTTATTACAAGGGGAATAAATAAAATGTCGGTCTGTGACGTGATTATGTTTCTTCCGGAATTTAATTTTGACAGTAAAGTAAAACGACTGTTTCAAGATAAAAAATATTTGTTTGAAGCCTGTTCCGCGCAACTAGATTGTGGCGAGTGTTAAAATTAAGATTGCGACAGAAGTGTATCCTTCCCCCAAAACAAAACCGTGCAGGAGACAGTAGGAGCTGAAAAAAAAAATCCTGCAAGCTAAAAAAGTCCCACCCCCCGCCCCCCAACACTTAAGGGTCCGTCCCTTACTATTTATTATATCATTAAGTGTCACTAATATCATATCTTTGAGAAGATTATTACATGAAGTTAAAACGCAGACTGCCATGGGGAACTTTACGCGCTGAATCAGAGTGCTCAAAGAGTTTCACACAGAAAAGCAAATCTTCCACTGTCAATAGAGCATTATTGTCGATAACAGATACATGTGGTAACAAAAAGCATTAAGTACCAGCTGCAACCGCCCCACATTTGTGTCGACACAAGCAAGTGACAATCCCTTTCTGCAGAGAATGTTCATGGGTTAATCTTTCATGAAGTTTTGACAATGCTCAAAAGTAACAATAAGTAAACTCACAACAAAAAACAGGTGAGATGTAAATGTACAATTGAGACAAAACATATACACTACCTGTGTGCTTGTGCTATTAACATCCGTTGACGATGACTCCTGACTTGATGTCTCGGGCTGACTAGCTGTGGGTTCTCCCAGATCAATATCATTCATTCCCCCCTTCTTAAAGGGAAGAAAGATGTCTTCCATCTGTTGTAGTATAAAAAGATAATAAAGGTAAACCAAGCCAATAAGGAACAAATCAAACATGTGGATTAATGGATGCTTATTCAACAGGCAAATGAAATACTGCTGATATATGGATGATTGTAAACCTAGCAATGACGTTTAATAATATTAATAATACATGGGGACAGAAGAAACAAAACGAGTCAGTGTAACATCTAATCACCCTGTTACCTTGCAAGACTTTAAGAGGCTATGACGATCTGCCCTCTTCTGCTCCAGTTGAGTCTCCTGCAAAGTGCACAACACAACACAAGAGCCCCATTATATATTGTGTTCATGTCAATGATCTAAATTTTCAAGAAATTGCAATTTATTTTCATATGTATTGTGTTATATCTTGTGCGGTGTGTGATAAGAGGTGAGTCAGAATTCATGCTGTATAGATGGAACTTGTCGTATATTTTCCGTTTGTTTGCTTTTCACAGGTAACACAGTTTTCTTGCTTTTAACAGGTGTTCATAGTGCAGTTGCCTCATGGTTAGTGCGCCCAATGGAGCAAGCGGTCTGGGTTTGAACCTTGGAAGGGACATTTTGTTGTGTTCTTGCGCAAGACACTTTACTCTCACAGTACCTCTCTCCACTCATTTGTATAAAGGGATACTGGTGGATTTAATGCTGGGGGGTAACCCTGCGATGGATTAGCATCCCATCTATCCTAGTCGTGTAACGCTACTGAAACCGGGATAAGCTCCGGCCTGATAAGCCACTAGGCTTGTGTGCAGACTTACCCTATAGTTTGTCTTGCATGCCGTACATTTTCAAGCATGAGGCATTCTTGTAAATCCACACCAATGACTCACTCTTGGTTATGGTTTTATTATTTGATTGGGCCGGGTTGGTCGAAAGCCGGTTAACCTTAACCTAGGATTACACATTTTAAAAATGTTCTTCACCTCTAATGTTTGGTGTAGTTTGAGATTACTACAACTCAAACAGAAGGCAAACAATGTAGACAGAACACCTCACCAAAAAAGTTAGAAAACTGAAATCAAAATTATCGCTAGCCCTGGGTTAGCTTAATCAGGCTTTGAACAATCCGGCCCAACACTATATTTACCATTGCAGTCATTTGTTTCTGAAGAGCTGTGACTTCTTTCATGTGATGCATCAGGCCTTTCTTTACTTCTTTCATTTCCAGATCCTCGATTTCAAAATAAAACACAGTTGCTATTATTCACAGCACCATCCTTCCCATGTCAGTAATAGTTTATTTACAGTTAACTGCGTGTCGTAAAACAAAACCCAAACTAATCACTCAGGTAATCATCCTAGATAATCACAAGGGACACTGCAACCCAGTAAAACCAAAGCAAATAAGCGTGCCACGCGCAGTGCAGAAAAATCGCAACAAGTCTCTCTTTGGTTTTATTTGTGATTGGCTGAGAAAATGCGAGCACTTTTAAATGCAGCCGTAGCGTAATATTAAACATGTAAAAAAACAGAAACAAATTTTTAAAAGACATGTTTCAGCGTCACTTATGCCATCTTCAGTTTATTGAAACTGATTTGAATAATAGAGCTAATGCGCACAACAGTTGCTTTTGGATAACAATGGCATTCTGGTGCAGCAAAGTGAAAAACAATGTTATCAGTTTTGGTGCAAAAATGGTGGTAAAATAGCCCACAAAACCTTTAACTGATCAAATTCCCATTTCTAGACTTTGCCCATAATTAACACCCAACTTTTTACAGCCATCAGAAAGCAAATGCAGTGCAAAAGGTAGCAAAAGTAAAAGGGCTGGGAAAAAGGAAAGGAGAAAGGCAAGAAAAAAATTCGGAATAGGTAATGGAAAAAAAGGTCCAAAATTATGGCTCACGCGGATGCACCAAATTGAAATATTGCACATTTTTTGTACATAAATATCGAGAAATCAATTTTTTTGGTTAAAAAAATGGCATTTTGGGGTGACAATTTCATGGCCAAAGGGCTAATTGATGTGAAATATACATGAAAACTTGCATGACCCAGTGCAAAGCTCTGTCTAATGAAAGTGAATAGAAATATGCGACTGATCTTTGTCTCATCCACATGCAGTTGTCATGGAAACAGTAAGTGTAAGCTCTTCATGTTTCATTTTAAAAGTCCATTATAACTATTAATTAAAAATAATAAATCTTCAATAACACAGTTAGGTGTACTGCTATGTTTCTCTACCATTGTTTTTATTTTCACCAGCTCTGCGGACTCATCAACTATTCCGTCTGAAAATAAAGAGCGGTTGTCCACAATTCACTGTCAAAATAGTCTAAGTAGGAATATGCATATTTATAGGCACTCTTTTCCCAACCTTTTCATCAATCTGTGACTTCACTGCTGATTTCTCCAAACGCAGCTTTTCCAATTCAGATGTTTCTCTCTCTATTATCTGCCAATATAACAATGAACACAAAAGCACTGATGCAACAAACGAGAACAATGTGCGGTCTTTTCCCAACCACCATTTGCACATGTTTCCAGTACTTTCAAACACAAGTAATATATCAAACACAACAGACAGTGTTTCATCGGGATATCCAAACACCGAGAAGAGAGTTGAAAAAAGGACGCGCAGTGCAGTATTTTTGACAAAATTCGGGGTGTTTGGATAGCCGATGAAACACTGTCTCAACACTGTCTCGAGTGTTTGATATATCTTCTCAATTAAAACAAAGACTAAGGAGTAAACTGAGAAGTAAAATCGTCAAAAACTATGCTAATTAAGAGCGGGTATCCAAACCTCCTTCACGGTTGTGATTCTCTTTGTTTTAACAACTGATCTAAAACAAAACTGATCTAAAATTTTCAAAAAAGAAAGGTACAGGTTTTAACCATTTCTGTCCTACTAAGATAGTTATTTTTTTAGACTAAATATAACAATCTATTTACGATGACAAAATAATAGCAAAATTATTTCATTTATCCTATGACATAATTTCAATGTTTTCATCATAAAACCCACTAAAGGAGCAGGTAAACTAACAATAAGAAAGGCGAAGAAAAAAGTTTGTGTTGTTTAAGGTCATTTATTACATTTGCACTGCGCATCCTTTCTGCCGACATGGAGTGTCTTGGTGCTGACCAAAAGGCATGTGGGCTCTGGGAACGAGATTGGGGCGCACCCTCGTGCACGCGCATATTGAAATCAAAGGCTCCTTAGAGCAACCTCATGGTATGTATTGTTTGCACCCTTGAGTAACCTGCGATCTGGCGCTTATTATTTTTTTTGTAAAGTTTATATTCTTGGTCGTATGCAACATGTGCCGGCATAATTGTTATGTTTGTAAGAAGGGATTGACTTACCGGTAGTTCAAAAATAGAGTTACTGTTAAGGAAAACATTGTTCAGAAAGGGAATTGACATTTTTTCGAAATCAGGAACGTTGTTAATCAACAGAAATAGTCGATCTCCTGATCTTTGCAAAAGGGGGTTTTTCCTGGAAAATGGATTTTTTCGTATGTTTGTTTGTTAATGATTGTTTCAATTGATACCATTACGTGTGGTAAACAAATAGTTTTATTTTTTGGACAGGAGACTGTTGTTGTAGTAGAGACATGTGAAATACTATTATTTCTTTTTTAAAAAAGGGGCTGAAATTGTTGAAGAAACAATTTGAAACTGGTATGTTAATGTTGCCAAAACATATTTACTTTGTCATTTTACAGTACATCCAGTAAATATTCATATAGTAAGGCCCAATGGCTGGAAGACACATGCCAGATGTAAAAGTGGTAGGAGTGGACAGAGGGGGAGCAGGCACAAAGTACAGGAAATGCTTTTTTTATGGTAGAGATTAGAGCGCTTAAAATATTACAATGAGCTACAATAAAATAATGTACTTATTAAATATTTTGCTGTTCAGAAGTTAAAACTGCTGTAATTTACAATTCTGGTACATAAATGTTTCTTTTTTTTGGATATTGAAGCATTATGTTGTCATTAGTTTGGCAGAATTTTAAAATCTTGCCTGTTGCACTAAGCTTCCTGGGAAGTATATAATTCACAGATTTGGTAAAATCACCAGCTAACTTGTTACAGTGAAAAGAATGTACTTGGGGCTGTTAACAAGTACATTGTACTTGGGGCTGCTCCCAATGTGTGGAGCAAGGTCAATAAATTGACCTTGCTCCCAATGTGTGGCTTCATAGCTCAGTTGGTAGAGCATTGCACCGGTATCGCGGAGGTCATGGGTTCGAATCCCGTTGAAGCCCTGATTTTTTTCAGGCTTCTTCTTTCCAATTGCTTAAATTGGAAAATTTACTGCGATGATCACTCTTCACTTTCTTTTAGTTACTTCAAATAAAGAAATGTTAGACTGCTTGACATCCCCCCTGGGGGTCACTCCCTTATATGGGATATATATACCATAGGTATGTGCAGCCCCTAAAGGGTATGGTTTTTCAACTGTTTTGGTCATAAATAGGGTATCAATTTTAGCTGCTTTTGGCCATCTTGGTCATAAGAAGGGTATGATTTTTGCACTCTAGCCTTGATATGAGTATGTTTTTAAGAAACCATCATTATCCAAAACAAAATCAACAAAAGCCCTTTACAAATTGTGTTTACGGTTTTTATATCGGCCTGAACTAGGAAACTTATTGTAATGCTGGTCAGAAACAGGGTTTTGATTTACGAGTCAGGTCATAAATAGGGTAAGGGATTTGGGAAGCAGGCTGCACATCCCCTTCCAATTTTTCTGGGACTAATCCCTCCCCAGGGGAGGGGGGGGGGGGCATTGCAAACGTAATGAGTTGTTTCAAACTGAAGTCTGAAATCTGACCCTTTGCAAAAATGGCGCCTAAATTTCAATAACAATACTCGCACATACTTAGCCTCACATTCATGTGAAAATTCCTTTGTCTTGAAACATGAATGTGAGGCTAAGGACATACCAAGTATTGGTATTCAAATTTAGGTGCCATTTATCAGGGCATAAACATTGCGCCTAATACAGGCGCCAATGCGACTAAATTTTTCACTCTGGCAACCAAATCTGGAAAATTAGTCGCTGAAATGGCGACTAGAATTTCTAATCACACCTTACCTAGAGATCTAGTGATTGTTGAAGATTTTTAAAGATAAATCTACAGCAAAGTTCCTCATTTAGCCAGTTTCCAAAACACAGCACATGCACGATTTCGAATGAAGATCTATCGTCACTAGACGCCATCTTAGATTTAGGTAACCTTTCACGTTGAATATGACCCATTCTAGTGTCCTCTAATCTAATTTTTCGAGTTTGACAACATGATATGTCTGCCATATGGGCTCATTTGAATTTAAAATGTGTCATAATGACTACCAACATTTTGGAATTGGCTACCACTTTAAAATGTTTAGGGGCTAAGTGGCTAGGGGGAAAAAGTTAATTTTATGCCCTGATTTATGCAAAGGGTCTATCAAATGATTTTCTTTTCTACAGTACTTGCATTTAAAATATTGTGATACATTGTTTTCACAGACTGTTACCAAGTCAGGGTAAAAAGCAAACAAACAAATAAAAAAGTCCAGATGGTATAGCTACTTTGCTTTTATTAGAAGATTTCTATATAATTCAATCTGCCAAAGTATTGCGCGACTATCAATTCATAATGTACCACTAAAAATGCTTCAAGTATAATGACAACAACAAGAAGAAATTGTATACAATTTAACTTTGTCAACATCATGTGTAATATGCAGGCATGTCACATTTTCCGAAAACTTTCCGAATGAATGGCGAAAGTTATCTCAAAGTGTGCTTATTATTCAATGATATGTTGCATGTTCTACACAAAATGCCATACGATAGCAGGAGGAAGGCTTGGTAAAGGTAAATAATCTGATCTTACCGATGCGTCGGCTGACGCATTGGTTGACACACCACCGACACACTACTGATGCATCGATCAAAAAACTTATCTTCTCTAACTGCTAATTTGTAACTTCTTTCAGTTGGAAGCAAGAACAAGTTCATAAGAAAGGACATTAAACAGCCGCCATTTTGAAAATGAAACACTAGTACCTAGATCTTCTTGTTGTTTTTTTCAAGGGTCGGTCACCGGTCACCCTTTCCCAGCGCGCATGGCGATTTACCGGTTGGATCCGACCGGTAACGCAATCTTTGATAGAAAATCTGCATTACATCCGATTTCCACCAAATATGGACAGTGAAATGACCTCATAATTAGCCAATTGCAGGCCATTTTTCAGCTCTTTTCCTCCGATCCCCCCTCGGGAGAAGTTTGTCAATTTGAAAAATTATGTAGTATGCATGGGAGCCTAATGGCGACAATGCGAGGAAATGTTTCATTTTGTCGAAAATTGGGGCCAAATCTTTTGGAATTGGAATTCAGGACATTTGTAAGGTTAGTGTAGGTAATTTTGGAACCATTCGCTGGCTGCTGAGGCTGAGAATCATCCAGAAACAAGAGATTGTTTGCGTACGTGCAGACTTGCATTTTTGAACAAATTATTGGCTTGTCATCGCCTTGTCATGCTTGTCTGCTTTGTTCTTTGTTTCGCTCTCTTATGTAGCACTCAGAGGTAGTTTTTTCGTCTAAATCACTTGAGAAAAGTTCAAAAAAGATGTTCCCAGTCTAGTTTCAGCTGTTAAGCGATATTTGTGGATTTTTTTGGACACAACCGGCATTGTGTCAAGTTTGTGTCGAGCCGTTTTTCGGTTGCTATGGGTTACCGCCCTTCTCAGGTTTCCAGCCGACGCGTCTATGGGATTGGATTCTTTACCTTCACTGAAGGCTGGCGGTTTGTACCACATGATAAAGCATTTATTTCAACATACTGCTTTCATACTAAACCTCCATCCAACTACAGCTCTGTTTTCAACAGTCTGGAGAGGCCCCATAGTAGCTCATAATCTGTCATTTGAATTCAAACCAAATGCACATTTCGAAATTTTTGTGGTTGTGGGTGAAACATTATCGCGGTCTCACGCATGTAAACACTATTGTAAAGGATCTTCAAGCACGGATCGTTCATGTTATCGTATTTTCTAGGACTTCCACACCCATTTCTCTGCAGCCGGGTATTCTGTAGCAAATTTTCTTTCCATTTTTAGCTCCATAAAGGTAGGTTCTCATCAGGTTTGGCATCAAACAAAGGAAGGGACAGGATGCCATTTTGAATCTGTTCAAGTAGTTGGACGTATTCTTGCCTTTGTACCTCCCCCCAAATACATACACAGAGACAATGGTGTGACTTTGAACAATGAGAGAAACTTGTCAGGGAGGGGAGATATGGGACAACTTGTTTAATCCAGGTTTAATGCATAAATTGTCTAACAAGTGAGTGAGTGATTATTAATTGAATTTCACCCCCAAACCCTAAACCCCATAGCATGACTTACGTCATACCATGAGGTAAAAGTGGTGGATTTGCCTTGATATTGAGCTCTGTCAGTTGAAAAATGGCTATAGCTCACCAATGAGCACGGGCACCCCAACTTTTTTTCCAGTCATTGTAATCAACTTATCATTAACTTTGCTTGAGAAAAAAACTCATCTAATTTCTATTGCTAAAACTTGAATATTATACCTGCCAACTCTCACGCCTTAGGCACGAGTCTCACGCTTGCGGGTTAAAAACTTTGATCTCATGCCGGCTCACGCTTACGGGCCAATTTCTCACACCATATTGAAAAATGTGAGTGGTTGCCATCTTGCTTGACACAAGGAATGAAAGGGATGAAAACCATGTGAAAAAATACGAGATCTCTGTTTTTTGAAGTGAAAAGCACTGGGAACGAGCTTGCGTTTATAGGCGTCCTAAGGCTTCGGAAAACTTCGGATGTCTTCGGAAGCCTTTGGATTTCTTAGGAAGACTTCGGACTTCTGCGGAAATCTTCGGAAATGATTGTGTCGTCTTCAAAAATCCCAGCACTCTCAGGATAAAAATCTCACTCTTATATCTCAGAAAAAGTTGGCAGGTATAGAATAAATGAGGAAAATAGCAGATACACTGTGGTCTTTTCTATTTTGCTGTTTGGTAACCATGTCAAGAACTTTGGTTGAAATTTCAGTGAGGAATTCAGCTTGCTGTCTAAATCAAACTTGAAAAGTTTATTTGGGTCCAACACAACATATTGACTCTAGTTTAATGCTTGTTCTTGCATGTCTCGTCACAAAGATTTTACAATTATTACTGGGAATGTGTTCTTCTAACAAGCATTACATTCCAAAATGGGTTATTTTTAATGCCTTACTGCTCCTTACTGAGCATGGGCACCCCCTTTTTTATTTCAAAATTTCATATGATAAATATTCAATAGGCAAAGTTTGAACGAAAATCTATTGCCAGTTTTATTTCAGAGGAATGACCTTAAGAGAAAACAACTGCAACGAAAAACATCAGAATGCTCTCTCAACATAACTGACAAGTCACTAGTCATAAATGAACGATGCTGCCACAAAGTGGGAAATTTTAAGGTATCCTTAGCATAGCAGGTAACGAAAAGGAGACTGAAGTGGAGAAACTATTCAGACTTGATACTCTCAAAACTGGTTGATACACTCACTCTGTCCTCCAATTAATCATAAGTATGAACCAATCGAAACGTGAGAATAATCTGACTTATAAAATGAAGATACCCTGATTATTGACTGAAATGTCAAGCAATATATTTGTTCATAGCACCTATATTAAACAGGATGCTGTGTCCCCTAATACTGAATCCAAAATGAGAACAAGTAATGGTTTAGAAATGCAAACCTTAAGTTTCTCTTTCTCCTCTCCTCTGAGTTTTTCAATTTCTTCTTCATCAGCTGCCATGCTTTCCTCAAGTTTTTTCAACTGACCTGAAACATCATAATTTCAATGTTTTCGTCATAAAACCCGCTAAATCAAGGAGTTTGGAAGGAACAGGTACAGCAACATTCAGAAAGGCGAAGACAAAAGTTTGTATTGTTTAAGAGAAAACAACTGCGAAGAAAAACTCCTGACAACGATAATTATATTATTTTAGATCAAGATCAAACTACATCAGAATTCTCTCTCAACATCACTGACAAGTCACCAGTCACATAAATGCAATGGTTGGTGCAAGGTCTAATAATAAATGGGGGTTGTCAAAGTGCTATAGGAGGCTTTTCAAAACAGTGCACACATCATTCCATGACCCTGTGTTGGACATGAGGTCAAAAATAAATCTACATTTTACCGCGCAAGAAACTCCATGAGCTGAATTCACACAGGGACATACCACCAGTTACCAGAAGCATATTACCTACAAGCTTCTAAATTCTCTTTATATGTTTGGAACAATGCTGGGGTTTTTCATCAACCAATCAGAAGCATGGAAATTTTTTTGTCCAAATATGGAATCAGCGGATTGAAGTAAGTTTGTTTAAATAACAGCGGCCTTTTGAAGGGAGCGTGTTTTTAAAACTGCACAAGGACAATTCGCGTCATAAGCCTTCTCGGGAAGCGCTGTAGGAAGTTGATATTGTCAACAGGGTCCACAGAAAGGATCATGGAGTTTTTTTCTGATTATTTTGAGTCGAGCGTGGCTGATGAAGTTGTAGATGCTTGAGTCAAGTGTGTTTCATGCCTTTGGTGGATCCGTTTGTAAACGCTACACTACAGTGACACCTTTTTTTGGTTTATTTTCTGAGAAAGAGGAAGGTAAATCATAATTATGGTAAGTCTGCTTTGCTTCACGTACGATGGTAGTAGTTTGTTCTTCAGGTGTTATCTAGCGAGGATGAATGTGAAATTGCCGAGATGCCATCGCAGGGTAAGGATGTTGTATATTCAGAGAATGTGACTTTAAAAATTTTACGGCCTATAGAGCTTGAGGACCCAGAAAAGAAGAATATGTCTTGTTTTTAAACAAAATGCAAACAAATAAAATCTGTTTCTGCTTGAGGTGGAAATATTTCCCTTCTCAGTTGCGGGCATTTGAAACATTGCAAACCAAAATAGATTTCAGTTGTTTAATATTTGATGGAAAGCTACTCAATGTTTATGGTTATAGAACTTAGCAAGACAGTACTCATCCCAAATAGTGTTTTGACTGCAAATGCATGATTATCATTTCTAATCTGATTTAACCCATACACTTAATTACTTCCACCTATGTATGAATAATACATGAATTACAAAAATCAAAATAGCTTTGAAAACTTGAGTACACTGCATGATGACCTTACCTTTTTATGGCAGTGAGTTGCAAGGATGTTTCTTTTAACTGAATTGCCAGGTCAGTGCTATTAGCACTAAAACAGCAAAAACACCATATTTTGGAGGAATTACTGAACAAAATTACAAGATATAACTGAAAGAGCCTTAGCCTGATGAAAGTGAAACCTCAGATGTTACTAAAATAAATTTTGATTGTTAAATGTTCTGTTTTAAATTGTCTTGTTCCTTGCTATAATCAGTTGGATTGATTAAATGGCTTTAAATCTTGTTCTCTTATACCTTGTTCTGACATTCACCATTATAATATTTAGTTCCCAGTAATATTTTTAGTAACTGGAAAATTATCTCCAGTGGGTGCAGTGAATTAGCAATGAAAGTATAGCTTGTCGCTAGTCCTTATGTTATATCTCTCAAATGCAGCTTGTGTAGGGGAAACTCTTTATTCAAAACAGTGTGACACAGGTAATTTGACATAAATGTGAGACTGCAAGTCTTGTGGTCAACAGCAATGATCAGGTTATGATTTTTTACATTTGTTACATTAGATGCTAAATGCTAGAAACAGGTTCCATGTACGTCAACGCCTCATAATGACTGTAATCAAGCCAGTGCAACTGTAGAAGTGAGCTGTCAAACTGTTTTTAATTTCTTTGTTAGTGTCCTCTGGGCCACACTATCAAGCTGAATTTTACATACATACATGGTTTATTTGATAAACCAGGTATCGAAAACAATTAACTAACAAAAACCTTAATAATAAATTGACAAGGAGAAAATTAATAATTAATAATGGTAATAGGACCAAGTGGAGTCCAATTCGGTCTGTAATCATACGAGTGATTAACAAAATCAGATGACCCCAAAGCGGGAGTTCGATTTGTTAATCACAAGTATGATTACAGCCTGAATTGGACAACACGATGTTCTGTTACCAATTACGTAATCAAAACTATGACAAAATTTGAGAAAACAATGAAACATTGATTGAGCGCTGAACAATTTTAAAACGTTGTCATGAATTCTGAAAAACCCAGCAGTTTACTCAACAAAGTGCACCGCTAAAGCGCACGCAAAATGGCGCATACTGCCCAATTAATGCTCAAATCAGGCTGCTGATAACCAATCACGTTCGAGAATTTTGTTATAGTTTTGATTAACCCTTTAATACCCAATAGTGACGATTTTACTCGTCAAAGGGAGACCCCTTGGGCACTAAAGGGTTAAAATCAGTAGCATATCACCAAGCTAGGTGCTTCTGTTGAAATAACTCAGTATCAATGTATAAAAAGTGGCCTGTTATAACAAATGAATTCAGTATGACCAAGTTTAGTTTTAAACCTATACTGAGATGTTTTGACTAAAATAACAAAATTGTAAGAACTGGTGAAGTATATTCTTGATCACTTGCAGTAGCTCAGTAGCCACCATGCCATTTATTTAGTGTCAACACTTCCTAGAGTTGATGTTTCAAAGATTTAAAAACCAAGTGCACCAAAGTTGGAAAAGAAGTGCCTGAAGTGTACCCCAACCAAGGCAGTGGTTTTTAGGACATCCTAGTAAAATGTAGTGCACACAAATGTAGTAAATCACAGTGATGTCATGTAATAAAATGACAGCACTAAAGATATATATACACTTTCAAAGTCATGTTCATGCATAACCAAGAAAGGGAAAACAAACTTAACAACTGCGCATGCTGAAGGCTGACCATAGAATCTCTCACATTACTAATGAGGGTCTATAATAGGGGGTCGTAAATTCCGTAAACCGCCATATTTTGTTCCTTTGAAACCACAAACCGCTTTCGTTTTCTTCTAAAAACCGACACTGCCCAACAGTTAGGACGATTATCCTCATAGCCGATCTTTTAACAGCGCGTAGCAAATTCTTTGCGATATGTTAGCTCAATAATCGTATTTCTCCTCACAAAGAACAGAACAAACTGTTGTAACTCCATTCAGTAACCAGCGAACCAAAAGGTTTTGAAGTCTAATGGGCTGTTCACAAACACAAATATGTCAAAAAAAAAACTCGAGATGTTTATAATGAATTGGGTTAAACTTCAGAATACCTCGAAACTCACACCCTCCTTAAATCTTCTGCTACCGCAGTCCCCCAGTCGACATAATTTACATAATAAACTGTATATAAAAACCACAAATATACCTTGTTCTTTCATCCACTGTGGGACTGCAGACCGCAGTAGCACTTTAGTTCAACTCTTAGTTAAATTGCGGGACTGCGGACCGCGGTAGCACTTCAGTTTAACACTTAGTTTAATACTAGGGACTTTAAGATATGGTACGGCGAGGCTGTACTACGGCGGGAAATATTGAAGATCACTTCTGGTGACATCATGTTGCGTGTTCCACTACAGCTTTCCCGCCGTAGTCTTGCTTTCTACTACGGGAAAGTGCCTGGTTTCACGTACTCTTCACTACGTTAGTATAAGCCTGCTGTTTACTTCTCATTTTAACGCTTTTTTCACTGTTTGAATAGCCTAGTTTGAAGATAACTGTTTCGTTGTCATTTTTACAGAAAATTTGAACGATTTTAACACCTATTGTAAGCGACAGTAATATTTTACTGACCGGTTCGAACAGCCGCAGATAAGAAAGCTTTGTATCTACTAAGCTGAGCTGTTCAAAATGTATTTTATTAGAATTGAAAGCTGTGTATTTTCGGACTTATCACATTGTACGAGCCCTACCCGTGCTGTGCTAAAATCGACCTTTTTATCAGTGTTAAGCTTATCTTGTTTTGTGGTTGGAATTACAGCGGTTCTAAATGCAGCTGAGAGGCAAATCTAAGTTTTGGGAGATGCAAGATCGAGACAAGAGAAGGAAATCATTGTCACTGATCTAGCCTTTGTTGTATGAAAGTAGAATAAAGTCGAACATATCCATTTTTGTAAAGACACGTAGATGCTGAACACCCCGTTGCCATACAGCGCAATCTTAATCTGTTTGAGGTTTGCGGAGGGAACAAAGTTGTCAGCCTAGTCCCTCACGGCCGAAGTAGCCGTAGTAGCAGCCCGCCGTAGTGCATCTTAAAGTCCCTACTTATTCATCGACTACAGGACTGCGGACTGCCGTAGCACCTCAGTTTAACACTTAATATCTTTACCATGGAATGATCTCAACCCAGGACAGAGGCCTTCTGATATGCGCCAGGGATCTAACAAGGCGATCCAGCAGTAAATTGAAGACCATTGGATGCTATTTTTGTGTTCAGGGCCTCACAATACCTCCCTCTCTAATGCCGTGAAAAAGGTCGCTGTTTTTAAGTTCTTAAGTCTGCCGTCTTTCCACGTGTTTTCGTGACCCTTTCGAAGCTTTGAAGACTGGCCTTATATCAAAGTACCTCCCCACCCCTCCCCACATGGCCGGGGACACAGAGGGAAGCCCTGACTGACTAGTCTAGCCCTAAAAGGCAATCCTTTGTTAAAGAGGGAAGCTGTAAGCAAGATAAAGTTACCGCTCAGTCTTCTGAGCCTCTTAACTCTGTTTGAATAACCACCACAAAAACACGCAAAAACCGAAAACCGCGAGCTAAATTTATGATTTCCTGCAACTGCACGATAATTTCTTAACCGTAAACCGCCAGATAAATGTGAATGAAACCACACACCGGCTCTCAAAATTGGCTTAAACTGCCAAACTGCAAGACTATAATAGACCCTCACTAATGGCAGCTAATTTCAACCTGCTGAACTGCGCACCTCAAACCCACCCACATTCCTTTGCTCTGTGACAGCAAATTAGTACTTCATGCTAATTTGGGATTGTCACAAATTACATTTTCCCTTTGCCCTTTTGTTAAAGCTGCCTCTGGGTGGCCATTTTTAATATATCCTAATAATGCTTTATTCAGAATACAATCTTGAAAAGGAGGACCCAGAGGTTATCCCTATTAAAGGGCCTCCTACCTAACTACCTTAAACACTATTTACAAGTGGTAAAATTATTGTAAACATTTAAAACTTAAAAGAAAAAGCATGCTTATAATGCTTATAATAGAAATGAAAAACAAATGAAATGTTCATCTGTATAATACTTTATAATTTTACCTCTCATATGACCTGTCACCAAAATAGATTCATGAATAATCGATCAAACAAAATAAATACTGAGAAACAATGTTGATGACACTTTTTTTTAACATCATCTGTAAAAGTTTAATCAAACAATTTCCTTTTCAAAGGTCTCTTAGGGGGAATAGACCTGTAATGAAAATGTAAATACGGGCACCTTATAAGTATGGCAAAATTTTCATGGCCCCTGGAATATTACAAGAATTGCATGTAGTATTGACGTTTCTCTGTAATGTGAAATAAACATAGTTATTATGCATGTTTATGTATCATATTGCAGTAATACTCCCAGCATTCAAACCCACTCACCCCTCTACCCCCTCCCGAGTATTTGACAGGGGTTAGGTACCCACCATGGGTGCATTTGCTCCCAAAGGGTTGCCTTGGGGTGGGGCATTTGACAATTTAGTTAAATACAGCGAATTATCAATTTAATTTAGTACTTTTAAAATAAAAAAATGTGATTTATTAAACATCAAAAAATTAACCCTAATGTAAAGAATGTAGATGTAAATTCATTTTTGCAAGATTTAACCCTTTGTAAAGTTGCCACAGTACCAAAACCAAAAATTCATGATGGTATTTCACAGTCTTTAAAGCAAGTATGGTGTGGGTTGTTCAGGGCAAAAGGGCCTAGAATGTTTAAAAGACACGTTTAGACGTAAGGTATTGTTATTTTTATAATAAAAATGGATTCTATATATATATATATTTTTTTAAAGGGAAGAGTCTTCTCTCTATGAATTTTTCTGCAAACATCATCTTTGCGAGCTTGTCTTTGTGGAGACCATTGCATTACTTTTGACCACATCTGAATCAATTTTTTGCAATAAGCTTTATACAAAAAAAGTGGAGAACATGAATAACAGTCAAAATCAAACTTTAATAAGCTATTTACCAAATAAAGACGCTTTTTTCTTGTTATATTAGTGCTCATGAGTATACAGTTTTAAAACTGTATATAAAATTACAACACAAACATTTTATACATGCCATTTGGACACTATCTTATCAGTGGAGCATCTGCACTTATCTCAAGGCCCCACCATAGAGATTTTCTGTGCACCAAAACAAACAGTCAAAAGCTGGGGGAGAATGATTGAACTTGGGATTGACCAAACCACAAAGAACTGGGAGTTCCCAAAAACAGTCAATTTACTGTAGATGACTGAGCATTTGAGATTACAATTTAAGACAGGCAGTGAACACGATAGGAAAAAGTAATTATAATCGACGTGATATCTTTACATTGCAACAAGTTAAACATTGACGAGATCCAGGCCCTTGCCGATTTATTTATATACTTGCTTGTTTACAATATTGTTTTCTCTTGGTTGTGACGAGGGTCTGATCATCGGCCAAACAAAGGGATTACATGCACTCTACAAAACAAATTAACAAGAAAATATTAAAGGAACAAACCAAGCCACAAAATTATATACTTATCGTGACAAAAAAAAACTAAGTGTATAAATCACACCAACTCCAGCGAAATACCGCGAAATTGTGTATGGCAAATGGAAAATCCCCAACTTCAAGTCCGATTTTGACCATTTAAGCCGTGTATAAATGATGGGAACCCCGAATTTTCTTAAAACTGAACTATCGTACTAAATTTCCATGCAAAAATAATCTCAATACTGATCCCTGTCTCCTAGCATATGACCAAAAGATGGTATGTCAAACGCTTGTGCTCGTCAATATTTTCAACATAGCATGATTTCCAGACTTGTTTTCATACAAAAAATGCTTACCTACAATTGAGACTTCAGTAATCTCTAGCCTTGATATTGCACTAGCAGCTCCAAGAAAAAAACTTGTTTGATGTCTTGATGAGCGCAGAAAAAGGTTGAGAAACGACAAACTATCAACACGAAAGCAACAACCGTGTCTGCCATTGCTCCGGCAGAGACAATGATATCATGACGCACCAGTGTCCCACACTCCATATTAGGAAGTAAATTTTGATTGGTTTGCTGAAAAACCCCAGCATTGCATCGGAGTTGATCGCTTCTAGGTGATATGCTTCTGCAGTTACTTAATGGTACATGTAACAGAGTCTTTACATATTCCCTGCAGCCTCGTGCTGAGGTCTATTATGTTAGGCTGAATTTTAATATATCACAATTAGTATTATTCTTATCTTTTCATTCTTTTCATTCATAAGCTCTGGCGGCGTGAAGGGCTGCCAAGCAGAGCCCCATACTCATATACGAAAGAAAAGGACACCCATGAGTTGATTTTCTCATGGTTATCACGGCCAGCGACATTGCTCATGGGCGCATAGGTACGATGGCGATAACAATGGAGTAGCGCAACATGGCAGTCATACTCCAAATAATAGGTTGACAAAGACATGCAGCCTTGATGTTTACCATGTACTTCTTTGATATTGGACATCCCTGCTATGATCAATTGACACCTGTCAAAACAAGGTATCTGCTGACCAGTATCACATGACCATATCGTGGGCTCAAGTCTACAACTCATTGGGGGCACATTTTTTTTTAAAGTTGACCAATGACTAAGTGCTGGTTTTTGATTGGATCACAGGCTCGTGTCAGGTTAATTTGTTGAAAACAGGGCAGGATTGTTCAAAAGCTGGTTAATGCTAGCCCAGGATTAAAAGTTTTTCAAATTATAACTTTTTCTTCTTTTGCTGCTTTATTTTGTGTATATTGTGATTACAAAACTCAAAACAGAAAGTCAAACAATAAACAGAAAACCTCAATGCAAAGTTACAAAACTGAAATCAAAATTCTACCTTTTCCTGGGTCAGCTTTATTGGGCACTGAACAACCCAGAGCTACGCTTTTAGGCATAAATCTATATATCACATACCTTTGGTGTCTCTACCTCTCTCATACTCCAACTGTAAAAAGACAAATTGAGGATAGGTTTACCAGTCCTCTCAGAAAAGTTGACAGTAGGGGCAGCAGCTGCAATGACGCCACAATTGTTGAGACACTTCACAGTCAAATTCTACTGTCAACTGTCAAGGAAACAGTTCTCCCCCCAAACAATGTTGATTTTTGTCCTACACAACATTGAATGGGGGGGGGGGGCAGTAGAATTATCACCAAATGCATATGAAATAAATAATAAATACTGAAAAGCGTTGTTTTCAACTACTTTTGTAACCCATTGCAGGTTATTCATTGATTAATTAATTAAGTAAGTAAGTAAGGAAGTAACCTTTATTTAAACATGATAACAATTAAAGCTCAGTAGCTTGTGGGGTCGTGTGCATACTCAAAGGTTAATTAAAAATACTAACAATATATAAAATACAATAAAAGAATAAAGGAAACCTATTTAAATATTAACCTACTATAAAAATCAATTATATATTAAGTCAGAGTCTCTGCGGCGCACACTTGAGGTGGTAATTGCATCAAATTTAATTTGTTGGTAAGATTTCGAATTCTAACCCTGAGGTCCAGATTGGCCTGAGGTATTTATCTTTCAAAAAAATGGTACGCTATACTAACATTTTGAAATCAATTTGCATAACAGAACACTTGAAATATAAAAGCAAAACAAACATGAGATTCTATATATCGGTAAGCATGCAGGAAATAGCTGGGTTTTTCAAGCAAATAAACTCTGTAGGTATCTATGCATTGTTCAGTTGAGACCTTCCATCTCCAGGTTTCAGTTCATTTCCATTACCTCTGAAGTACTTTGGTCCAAAAAAGTTGTATGACACTTGCAGACAACTGAGAATTTCAAGTACATTTTAGCATTACCATTACAATAATGAAAACTAGCTGTGAACAGGTCAACCCAAGTGTACCCTGCAGCATTAACTTGTCACACACTGTTTTTGGGTCTCATAACTTAAAGGAATGTCAAACATGCCCTGAAATCTGCCTGTTCCAGACTCATGGTCAGTGGAACATGAACAGGTTGGAAACTGGTAAGTCAAGGTCTCAAACCTAAGAAATGCATTTATGCCTTCAAAAGTTTCTTTGTTTATCTTTAATGAATAAGATATTTTGGTGTTTCCTTTTCATTTTACATGGAACATATTTATCACTGCAAAGTTAAATGGGTGGTTCACGTCTAACTATTATTTTGCTTAAAACTATAACATTACAGTTGCTCAAAAAAGTTTCATGAAACATATGACATTCCCCACATAAAATTGAAATATATGTTCCAATGTTTTTTTTTGTTTCAAGATTAAAAATTAGTTGCAAACTGTGCTTGAATGTGGCACTGAATATGGAAACGTCCCCCTTGCACATCTTGTTCAAACAGCTCTTTTTGACTCATGAATATTCAAGAGTAATGAGAAAGTAACAAAATTATTTGCCTGGTCTTAATTGGTACATTAATATATATTACATGCTTGTCAGAACTATACCATGACCCGGTGCTTTATCGCACTTCCTGACCTGATTTATCAAGCGAGACTCCTGGTTTGAAAACTCCAGACGTCGTTGAGCTCGTTCTTGCTGAGCTTTAAGTTGCTTTTCTTCATATTGCCTTTGAAATAAACCAATAAACACTGCATCAAACAAGTTGGTAGCGTGAATGTTTACACACTCTAGAAATTTAACTCTAAACAGTACTACCAGCTGAAACATCTGGTCAGCATCAAGCTGGTATATAGAGAGTTGCGACTTGCTCAAGTCTACTATGAGCTGACAAGAATAGACATAAAGATTGCAAAATAGCACCACTAATTTAGCAAAAAAAAAAACAACAAAGCTTGGAGAAGTTGCTGTGAGAGATAACCAATAGCCTCATATGAGAGGTGAACTCAAATGTATTCAAATAATATTAACAATCTAGCCTCCAAGGGGAGGGAAGGTGGAAATTATCATGTTTGAAGATCAGAAACACTTGCAATGGTGGTATAGTGAATGATACTGAAGTTCAAACTAGAACTCTTTATGGCCAGACAGCTGTCTGGGTTTAGTCCAATAGTAAATTATGTACCACAGAAAGTAAGAATCTTAGGCAGCTTTAAAGTGCTACTATGATGAAAATCGCACCTTTCCTATTTAAGCCATTTTGAAAAAAAAAACAAGTAGACTGCGTGAGAAGTAAAATGCTGTTTACTTTTTTTCAAATATCTCTTTTCGTTCCAGAGATATTCAAGTTTATGCAAATTAGCCAAGTGATGACGTCATATACTCAACCAGATTTTGTTCAAGTATGATGAAAAGAGATATCTCAGCCAGTTTGTAACAGACATGTTTGATTCTTTGCAGTAAGATCCTTCCAAATGTGCTCCACAATATGAGTTTAACAGTTCTGTTACCATGGCAACATACTGGGTTCCAGACATCCCCCATATTAAAAGCTTTTCTGGCCACCTTTGGCGTTCCATTTTGATATTTTCTAACAGCACTTCATACACATGATCCAGCATGCCTACAAATATGTTAGCTTGATTTTGTGGCCTTGTTTAACATTTTCAAGCTGAAAATCACCAACATACTGAAATCAAGTGTGTGGGGCCTGGAAAAGAGTGAGTTACCATGGGAAAAGGATTTTTTGTAGTCATAGGTGTGTTTTCTGTTGATCTATTAGCCTGCCAAGTTTCAAGGTTTTGCACTCTATTTACAGTAATGCGCAAAAGTAGTGCAAGCGATAATCAGTGAATATCGTGCTTTGTTCCCGTGATTTATCGCTGAAAAATCAGCGAGATCTCGCTCGAATTGGCCAGCGTCAAAACGATAAATTAGGGATACATCGTCGCGATCTTCTCAATATATCGCTTTGATATCGTTCGAGCGAGAAATCGCTGACACGATATTTCGTAAAGCAAAACGATATGTCACAGCGATATGTCGTTATAGTGAAGTTGCTATAATGATATATCAAAGTGAAGACAAGCTCCCTGTAATGATATATTGTAATGAAGCCATTATGTATGATGGTAATGAACACAGTCGAGCGAATAACTGAATATAAGCTTACTTTTGGTAGGGCTTCTGTATAAATTTAGCCGAAATATTTTTGTGAATCAAAGCTACGATTGACTCTTCTGAAGTCTAAATAAACTTACCTCGTTACACTCCTGGCACTGGGTCTGTGAAGGTGATTCCAGAACCCAAAAGAATTGCATTTTCTCTTTTGTTTTTGGAGCCAAGAGAGTGGCAAAGTCAAACTTGCTTGCCGTAAGACAATTTCATGTGTGTGTAAACAAACACAAAGTTTCCCAATTAAACCCCAGTATCTGCATGGTGAAGCGGCAGTTATGCTTCCATAGCAACAGCATTTATGCATGTCATAGCATGTCATTCGGTCTGTGCAAAGAGTGGGCCAAGAAGTTATTTGTCATTCGTTTTAAAACAATCTCGAGGTTATCATGGCTAAAGTTACAAATTATACAAGAAATTGAATAGAGCTACTACATAAGCCTTAGGTCTTCATCCGGCCGAAATCTTCAGGTTATTAAAAACAGAAGGTTTAGGTGTCAGTCTTGCTAGTGTCGTTCCCATTATCAAGAAACTGAAAACAGCCTAATTAAAATGATGCGGTCTGGCACGTGAAATTGGGACATGATGAGAGATTTTAGAAATAAATACAGACAATTTGTAAGACTGGTTGCTTCATTTCACGTGTTGCCATGCCAATCAAAACTAAAATGTTGCGTGGAGATTGGATCCCAATTACTCACACAGCAAGTTGCTGTTTTTACCGTGCAGTCAGAAATCCCGATAGAGATACACATACAGTATTGTGCAAAAGTAATGTAAGTAATTTCGACTAATTTCTTGGCTTTTTAAAGAAATTTCGCTTCAAACGAAAGTTCCGTGACTTTTCGGCAAACTTTCAAGGTACCTATTGTTTTATCCCTCCTGATTTTTCGAACGCCAATTCACGGTGGACGCTAACAAGTCAGGAAGTTCACTCTTTTTTATCGTTAGCTGCGAAATTGCAGGAGAAAATTCGCTCTGGTTGATAAGCGTTCTGACACAAACTAAGCAAAATATGACTACAGTTCGTGATTTGTTGTTGTGTAAAGAGACGTAAAGAACATCTGAAATTACGTTCATCAACTCGATCAACTATTACAATGTTCTTACCTGTTGAATGTTTGATGGTTAATACATCCTAGCGACTAAAAAATGTCAGAGATTCAGTACAAACTTACTGCCTCAACCACGTAAGCACTGAGGCAATTAAAACTTGCACAGAGCGCCATTTTTTTAGGGTAAGCTCTTCATGTAACAAATCATGACATTTCCTGCTGTGATTCCAGTCCCCACACGAACAAGTGTGACCTGCATTGTTTACACACATATCAACGCCTCTCGAAATGTTTAGTGCGTTAAACTCCTGTGTTTATCCAAATATCGTAGTACTGAAGTTAATTTGTGAAAACGAAAGAACCATTTCAGATGCTTTCTCGGACAAAAACATGTGTGTCGATTTGAATTGCTTGGTTTAGAGAAAGAAAGGGATAATTTTCTATGCAAGCTGCACATCTGACGACTTCACAGATCAAAATTGGGCTTGTTTTGCATCTTCTCATGCATGAAACTAAATTCAAAGTCTTCACTCATGGTAAGTTTTATTTGTAATTTACATTCTTTGTGTTCGTGGCTGAACTCCAGCAAAGTAGTGCATTGAAAGCTTTTTGTATACTTCGTGTATGTTATATGACCGGTAGATCGAAGAGATCGTGTGGAGAATTGTTGTGCCTGTCTAACGCGAAATTTCGGGCACTAAGTTAGTGAAATGACGCTGTTGTCCGTGAAATTTCGTTTTGTACTGAAAAGTCGACGAAAAAGCATTCTTTGTTCCAGGCAAATTTCACTTTAAAGCCCTTGAATTGTCACTCGAACTTTCCTGGAAAGTTCACGTAAACAAAGAACGAAATTTGTGCATTTCACTAGCGTTACTTTTGCACAATACTGTAACATCGTCCTTTTGCAACTTTTGATCATCCTGCCCACCTAAACCTCTGCAGTTAAACAGTTTTCCTCTCTGGTATGAAACTTGTTGCAGTGTTATTCACGAGCTTTCCAGCAAGTTGTTTTGATGAAACCTGGACAGGTACATTTGATTGATTTGACATGCTTTAGCTAAAAAGTTCTATTTTAAAATACGATTGTATCTCCTTCAAGGAAGACGCTATCTCAATAAGTAACTTTGCAGCGAAGATGATTCTTCATTACTGTAAATGGTCTTTGAAGAAGTGCACATTTGTTTCATGGAGAATCGACAAAATCTCTCTGAGCAGAAACAATGTATTGCTAAGCTAGCGAAAATGATATATCGCGACACGAGTAAGATATATCGC
>CM042754.1:7533551-7537011 GCA_022496165.2 Catalaphyllia jardinei
GCCATGTTGACAAATTCAAATTCTTTGTCTTCTAGTTCTGGACTCTTCGGCAGGTATGCTCCTGATAGCAGGTCAGCCAGGAACATATTCTGACCACGTTTTTATTTAATTTATTTATTTATTTAATTTTTTTGCCACACCCAACGAAATACAATCATAAGAAAAACGATAATTAATAAGTAAACTAATATTAAATTTAAAATTTGCAAATTTGAATCAACAGATCAGTTCGCGATACAACTGGAAATACGGTCAAATAGGACTCCTCTGCTCACTGTGGTTTCCGAACTTCATACAATGAAGCTTTAAGCAAACATTTAAATTGACTAACCGGGAAGATTGAATAGTGCGTGTTTTAGAAATTATCTACGTTGACTCGCGCACAATTAAAATTGAATGCTTCCCAAGACGGAATTCGAAACATCCCTTCTTTCGTTCGCCTTGGTTCAATTGTTGAGCAAAAAACATCATTTCTTTGTTCTAATGGCTCCTCAACATGAATGGGAAAATGAGCAGAGAAAATGATCAGTTTTCAGTTCCGGTGTGTAATCAGTGGTCGACGTGGCAGCAGAGTTTATGAATCTCGCATTCGTTTCAGGGCAAAACTTTGCAGCAAACAGTTTTTCATGTTTTATTACTAGTCTTCAGTTAAAAGAAAAGTACCTTTCGTTTGAAGCTCTCAACCAAACGCTAAGATAACGTTTCTGTTCGGCAAGAATCGCCAAATAATTTTGACAAATGCGTCTTCCCAAGTGACCAGCATCCGCAGTCGATGGAGCAACAAATTTGCTCCATGCTGATTGGATGCATCCTTGGCATCATCCAATCAGCGTGGAGTAACATCGTGACTGCAGATGAGCTTTCAGAATGTCACAAACGGTAAGTCAGCGTAAAACGATTTTTAAGGAGCATTAAAAAGCAGTTTCATCAGTTTAACAAAGGAGCACTTCATTGAATATCAAAATTAAACAACCTGGTACAATATATTTTGTTGTCATAAGTTAACTGTGACATGATGCGGTCCTCGTCAACGGCCGTGTATAGTCGATGAAAGGTTTTCGCACTAGTGAACAGTTCATTGTTCGTCAACCTCGGTACGTTTTTTAAAACAGAAAAGTTTTTAAGCCCACTAAGCCTTTGGCAAAATACTATAACCTAGACAGCTTGTTTTCATAATTATGCTTTTTTTGTGAATTCTGTACGGGACAATCAGAAGAGTAAATATACTTTTGCCGAGTACAAACACGGTTGAAAGAATTCTAAACTCGGTCGCACACAACACAGTAGATCAACAAAGCATTTGCTTTGCAGCCGCTTTGCACGCCAAGTTGTTTTGTTAGTATTCTTACTGGTTATCTGCACTGCTGCTGCGGTAAAACTTGTCCCTGAATCATTGAGATTTAAAAGTTCACCTGAGCTTCCGTGATTTTGCATCGCAAGAACTTCTTGAAGTTTCATAATTCAAAAATGAAGCGCAACATTTTTAGTTTACTGACTCCTTGTGATTGTTCGTTTGTAAAATAAAGCGGTTTTAGATAGGATTCCGAACAGTGATTTTCAGCTATCTCATTACTGATGATCGTGTCTTAATCTCACCACTGGTACTTGCAGTGCACTTGCGAGAAACGAGAAATGACGCGAATGAAATGAGACGCGTCTTGAGAGAAACGCGACATGTCTCTTGAAAAGGTGGTAACTTACATTTGAGCAGTACTGTACAACCGATTGCATAACACAACTGACAGACAAAAACAATGACTATTGTAACAATATCTATATAACTCAAAACAGGAGAATAGCCGAGGTGGTTACATTTAGATCTACTTTGCAGATAAGACCCCAGTAGCAAAGTCTGAATTAAACAAGGGCTTGTGGTAGAATGTTCTGAAAGTTGAGGCAGAAGACCAGTTGGCCATTGACATAATAGTTGACAGCGGAACAAATGCATTGGCAGCTGCTGTCGTAGACGCACCACGCACAGAGTGAGCATTAAAAATTTGACTGTCTCTTCCTGCTGCACTCATAAAAGTTTGTAGCAAATGCCCCAACGTTGTAGATGTGACTGGTTTATGGGGGTGTCTAAATGAAATAAACAACGTATCGGGAAGAGAAGAGGGGATAACGGGGCGAACGTTCCAAGATAATTTGAGATAATTTTATTGTCTAAACATTCCACAGGTGAGAAAATTAGAATTTCACTTATTGATGAGGAAAGAGGATCAATTTTCCATCCAGAACACCAGCGACACCACTGGTTCCAACTAGATTCGTAGGTTTTGTGTGTGGAGGTACGAATTGCTGCTATGAGTAGATCCGCAACATTTGTTGGAATGCCCTCAGCTTGGAAGCATTGGTAGAGATGTGAAACACCGCCAAGTGAAGGGGAGGGAACATTGGACAAACCGGCCACCAGGGCAGGGCTTGCCAAACTGGAGCAACGAGAATTAGACCCGTTTGGTTGACTGTTACTTTCGTCAGGATATTGGATATCAGATTGAAGGGGGGAAGGCATAGCCCCATAGAGGAGCCCAGTTTATCGTATAGGCATCTGTGTGGATGGCTCCTGGGTCAAGCCTCCAACTGATATAATCCCTGCGAGTTGGTTGGTCAAAAAGACTCGCAGGCAGATTCGTCTGACAATTGAGCAAAAAAGGGTGAATGATTGTTGGGTCCAACTTCCACTCCCTCGTGTCCTTGAATTCTCTGGACTCCTTGTCTGCAGAGATGCTGTCTCTTCCTGGGATGTGAGAAGCTATTGCAAAGATGTCTCTTGCCTGACACCAATCCCACATCTCTAAGGCCAGAGTCATAAGTTGGGGAGAGCGTGTACCCCCTTTGTTGTTGATGTAAGCGATGGTGGTTGTGTTGTCTAACTGCAGAGATACGGTTAAGTGAGACTTGAGAAAGATTTTCAAAGCCAAAAAGGATGCTTTTAGCTCTAGATAATTGATGTGTTGGAGAGACTCTTTTTGTGACTATCTGCCATTTGTCTGAAGGGACTGATGCACTACACCCCAACCCTTCTTGGAGGCGCCGGTCATGATGATCACATCTGGCGGGGGAAGATGCATGGGACTGCCATTTGCATGGAGGGTGTGTTTCAACCACCAAGCAAGTTCTACTCTGGCACTCGACAACAGGGCAATCAAAGTGTCAAAAGACTCCTGGTTCATTTGTAGGCCCCTTATCAGATCTGACTGTAAGGGACGAAAGTGTAGTGGAGCTCGCCAAATGGCTGGCTGGTCTCAAAGACTCTAACAGGCCTATTAAACTTGCTAGGTTTTGCAATGTGATACTTTAAGAAACGAGCAGACGGAGACAACAGTCCAGAATTTTGTTGGCCTTTTCTGCTGGGAGTGATATCTTCATGCACATTGAGTCTATTTGGAAAGCCAGAAAGATAGTCACTCTATCAGCTGAGTATTCTTCACAGCTTCCTCCACTGTAGCAGCCAAAAAAA
>CM042754.1:7545478-7560478 GCA_022496165.2 Catalaphyllia jardinei
ATTGAAAAGCACATGCAAAAATTCAGGCACTTTTGAAGGAAAAAAATTTTTACCCGAAAAAGTCACTTACGACCGTCTTGCACCAAGCCATTCAATTATTACTTATCTTTAAATAAATAAGTTGGGTTCATTGAAGAGTTTCGTAGTATATCTTTCTGTCGGTCGAGAGATACCATAACAATCGAAAGAAAAATTGGGGTCACCAAATGTCCAAGATTCCAGGCATTTAATTCCAGGCAAAGCTCTAGCAATGGTCATCTACCCTATTCTTTGTTTATTTTATGACTTAGCGTGTGCGCTCATGCACAACATGGCGTGTGAATTTGCGTGCCCAGTAAGGATGCGCAGAAACAATTAGCGCAAATGTCCTTAACAGCACTCCAAGCTCACTTTTTCAACCTTTCGACCTTTAATTGTAAAACGGTCCCCATAAAAATATTCAGTTGCCAAAAAAAAGAAAACGTGAAGGGAAGGACACTTCATGACATAGTACACGAAGGGCTAATGGGCTGAATACCACGTTTTTATCACTTTCCTGTGCTACAGTAAGTTTACGCAGAGAAAGACAGGTGATGCTGCCGCTTGCACTGTTGATTAAATTTGTCCTATTATTGATAATTTTACAAGTTCCTCTTTTAATCTGTTAGTCGCCAATTGGCGACTTCCGCCAGAATTTTGGTCGCCAAATATTTTTTCCACTTGCCATGGCAACCAAAATGGTTGCAGCTTGGAGCACTGTTAAAGTGGTCAAGACAAACCAAGATCACCAGACAATTCAACACCTTTAACTCTAACTAAACTTTATGGTCAAAAGCCGGCTGTCAGCCAAATGACTTAGTGTTTAGTAATGTCTGGTTAAGCATCTGATCTGCATTATGCACCATTTCAATTTAAAGGAAGTATTCTTCATTTTCAATATGATAAATTATATTGAAGGTTATACTTAGAACTGACTTAGGGAAGCTGATAATAATAATTATCAAAGGAGAGAGAATAATAAATTATTATGAACTAATAATTGCATTATATATTATTGTCAAGTATAGTGTTAATGACAATGACTGTCAAGGGCATCTAAGATACACCACTTGTTCCTGTGGTTGTAACAGAACCAGCAGCCATAACTATTATCTATTTCAATAATACTATTCATGCCAACAATTAAAACAAAGTGTTCCTATGAATGGTATTACAAACCTGCTCTCTTAAATATTGAATGCAATCTTTTCCAGTTTTTTCTGTATCCACAACAATCGCATCCATGTTTCTCCCAAGAACCCTGGTAATTGCAAGGGTATACCTGAAAAAGTAAAGTAAGTATGGAATATGCACCACAGAATAAAAATATCAGATAAACTAGTGAGACAATCTCAGATAGTGCAGAGTGTTATGCAGGATTGTCAGTTTGTTTTGAGTCATCTGCTGCCTGTATGCTAACTTGTTAGTTCAAGGCCCAAAAATAACTTACAACTACTGTTTGTCAAGACGGTTTTAAATTTTACTGTGGTGTTTTATGTTGAATTTCGTTCATTTTAAATTCATGAATACGTTGAACTAGCAAATGTGATAATTATATTTTTTCAATGCCAACATTTGTAACTTAATACTTTTTTTTTCTCGCAAAGTTTGTAACATTATACCCTTGTTTTCTCAAAAACGTACAAAGGAAGATTTGCTCGCTTTTTTTCTACTGGAGAAAAATGAAATAATGTTATTATCTTATGAAAACAATGAAAAGTAAAATGAGGCAAATTTTCTTATCATCGATAAACAATTACTAATTTAATTACCAAATAGTCACGTCGTGTCTCGGAATAGCATGTTCTCACTAGGCTGCCACCATTGGTGTTAACAATAAACCAGTTCAAAATACACAATGATATCGATTAGCACAACCGAGAAGCGTTTCAACCTGACCGATATTATAATTATCCTATATCATTGAATAAGTCCCCTCAACGACTGGCTAAATTTATTTGCGTTTTCCGTAAGTGCAACAGTATCTGCAGCAATATTTGAGAAGTTTCTTTGGTCACGACATTACTAATTATAATGCCGCTAACTCGGAAATGTTTCGGGTGAATACACTTGTGAACTTCTTGTTCTCTTTCATAGGGGGGGGGGGGGGATAAACAAGAGGCTGAGGAGATCCATTCATTTCCCTCTTTAAACCTAAGCAAACACAAAATAGTTTGAAAACAGCGAACAACATTTTTGAACCGAGCTAGGGATGATTCCAAAAGATATGCTGTCACAAAAGCATTCTTTGCACTAAAAGGGAGAACTGACATTACCTGAAATATAACTGAAGAGGCTAGTGGAAAAAGGGGATAAGTGACGTTTTTGGTTGTTTCTGTTACTCGCTCCAAAATAACTGAATTTTTGCATGCGGCCTTCATTTTAGTTGAAAAACATTGCCCCATAATTTTTTTCACTGGCTTGCTCTTTGTTTTCGAGAAATAACATATGCAAAAAACACTCAGTTTTCCAAGTGGCATCTTTCGTAGATGTATTGTTGAATAAACAAAAGAAACCTTAAGCACAATTAATTTGTTGAGCAGCAAACAGGCAGACTTTTTTGTATTGTATGAAGTCAAAATCAAAACCCACAAAATCTTGACTGTCTTTTAAGTCAAAGGAAAATAGCATAGAAAAGATCTATCTTCGTGTCTTTGTAATTGAATTGCCGTTTTTACTCGCTAGGCTATTAGTGAGTTTAAGCATGGCGTTTACGGCAGACGGCAAAGATGACGTCTGAATTTGTGTTCTTTTCTTCTAATCCTTAATTAAATGACATAAAAATAGAAAAATGTCTCCTACTATTCACCAAAAATACAAATATTTTCACTCTACTGTTCAAAGAGCTAAAGACAAACAGCAAAAGTTTGCCATTTGATGTAACTTCAAGCTTAATCTCTCTATTGTGACGTCGGCTTTTGGCGTGCAAAGAATCGATTATTCAGAGCTTACCTGTTAATCAAGCAGCCTGGTAGGAGATTTGGCATCATTAAGCCTTTGATACGAGGCGTGTTTTTGTTCTGAGATCATGGTTTAAGTCTGCCGTTAACTTAGCCACTGAAGAATAAGTGAGCCAGGCAGTAGAGACTAGAAACGGCTTCTTCTTCCAAAACAAAGCATCCGTTGAGGACTTATGGCTCATTTGCCAAACTTCAGCATGTCAGTCTTGGAAATTAGAACTGCTCTCTAGACTCTTATTATTTTCTTGAATTTAGCAGCCCAGCATTGTTCGCTGCCAAAATTTCTGGGATATCCCATAATAATCTTTCATCCGTAAAGCACCGTGACCATTGAGTGCGCAACTTATAGCGTGACAAAGGTCACACAACCGGGAACTGGGGAGAAAGGCCTGGCAGCAAAGTTGAATTTGACCTGTGTTTAGTTTACGTGGAAAGTTACAGCTAAATTAAAGAGATTCAAAGCCATTTTTACCGGCCAAACAGAATCCAAGCAGATATCACAGGTCGGTTAAATTGGCAAGCAAGAGTTCCGTGAGTGTGTATCGTGGATTTCCAAGCAGATGATTACTTTGAACTGTGCTAGGTTAGGAAGAAGAAAACTTCAGCTCAAATGTAAGTTTTGCTTTGTATTTCAGTGTTCCTTTGCTGACAAATTTTCCATTTCATGCGCTTTTTTCGGCATGAGCAGCGTGTTAGCTTAAGGCTTCCCCTTTCTGTGTTGTCAGATACAATCATGTCATAGAATGAGCAGTTTTGTAGCAAAAAGATAATTTCACGTAGAAACATTTAAACCACTGAAGTAGCTGATTTGCAAAATGTTCAACCTGTCTCTCTAGGCCCTACTCTTTGACTTGATTTAGGTATCGATGCATGTAATAGATTTCAAAAGTCGAGATTGTTTTTTCCTTGGCTTCATACTGCCCTAACCCTAACGTATCCTGACCTTGACTCTAACCTAATCCGAAGCACTAACCCTAACACTAAGCGCTAGTGCTAAAACTAAGCGCTAGCCCGCTAATCCTAAGAAATACTGGTAACCCTAATCCTGAGTGCTAACCCCTAACCCTAAGCAATAATCCTAACCCTGAACATTAACTCTAAGATTGACCCATTACCCTCATCCCAAACCCTAGCCCTAACCTTGTTCCATAACCCTAACCTTCAACGCTAACCCTAGTTTCGAGTGGTAACTCTACTGTTACTTGAAACTAGTAACCCTAAGGGTTAAAGTCAGCATTTGAAAAAATTAAACTAAAACAACACTAATAGAAAACAAATTAGCATGTTTGATTTTAGCGGAAAATATAGGGCACGTTCTTGCACACGGCCTTTCAATTGAACATACATGTTGCGTGAAATGAACTTTTCACTGTTCTCTAAGTGAAATCAAAGTCCTTGTGGTGGCGTGATAACATCAAATTTTTTAACTGTGTGCAAATGACCGGATACCAAGATTGTCTAGCTTGTGCATTGCATGACATTAACATTCGGCTGCTGTAATTTGAGTGAAATTAACGTTTTTGCGTTTGCACGTTAACCTAAAATCAAAATTTTAACGGTTTTTACCTGAAATCAACATTTTTGAAAGTTACACATTGCGAAAGATCGTTATTTTGCTGGATTGTAATTGAATGTTTTAAAGCGTGAAACAACACAGAGAAAAGTTGGCCGTTTACGGTAGCTTGAAAATGGTAGTAAGCAATGTCCTGTAGTTTTTCCGCTAAATTTTTGCTTCATTTTCAAGACATCGCATAATTTTAGTTTATGCAAAAATCCACTCGGTTTTTCCTAGTGGCATACCTTTTTTTGCATACGTTATTTCTTGAAAACAAAGAGCAAGCCAGCGGGGAAAAATTAAGGGGCAATGTTTTTCAACTGAAATGAAGGCCGCATGCAAAAATTCAGCCCATTTGGAGCGCGAAACAGAAACAACCAAAAACATCACTTATCCCCTTTTTCCACTAGCTTCTTCAACTGCTATCGCCCGTTAAGAAGAGAGTGTGGTATCGCATGCAAGAATCTGAACGAGAACAGATTGTATCATGCCGACAATGCTAGGGCGCATGCATCTTACATCTTGTGTTCTACCACATGTATGGAATGTGTCATTTACCTAACAGATTGTTAACACTAATTTTTCTAATCAATTTGCGCATGGGCTTTGAGCAAATTGCTTTGTTCTTAAGAGTATAGTACCACTAGGATAACAAGAGAACATTGGAACCATATATAGTTTTGTGATGTTATTCAAGAAGTAATGTGAGTGTAGTAAGTTTTACGTAGCAATCAAAGGTACCTACCCTACAACCTAAAAACATGGCTAATTAATTGATTGAAATTAATTAATTAATTAATTAAACAAACATTAAACCCCCAAACCATCCCAACAGTGCACTCTGCACTACAAATGAATGAGCTGAAAAGCATATAGATGTTTTGCAAGATGACTGACTTTGAAACTTCTTACAAAAACTATGAGCTCTTGAATAAAGTCTGCAAGGTAGAGCACGGCAAATACCTGGTTCTATACGGCAATGATCAAAAATGTGCTTTTCTGTGAAGAAATTCTTCAAACAAGTTTGATTGTCATTTTCCTTTCATTCAGATAATCAGACTTGTCTGAGAAATGTTGAAACGCAAATAAATTTCAGTCACAACATTTAAAGTACTGCGACCAGACGTTAAAAGAATGCAATTAGACTAACTTTTTGTGCACTGGTTGACAAAGGTCTATAAGTCGGCCATAAACCCCTGGAAAGAGCCTCTTCATGCTCTCAAGCAGTTCCTGCTTCTTCTGATGTCGAGCACTCTCATGTTTATCCATCTTGGCTTCATTCAATTCTTCCTGCACACTATCCAGTTGCTGACTTAAGTCCATGTAACGCGAATTGGCATCACTAGAACACAAAACAGTAAGACAATTTTTTCTTCTTCCTATGGATGGTATGGTTGGTTTTAGTAACAATATTACCAAATGGATAGTAATTTATCTGGAGCAAAATATCATGCATCTTTATCTAACAAAGGCCAGGTATGTGATGTAAAATTGTCAGCACTCCTTCTGTATAGCACCTTGTTCATTCTTTGCTTTACAAATGTAACACAAATGTAACTAAATCCACACTACAAAAGTAATAAACATTTGTAACAGGTAACAGTGTTTTCACAAGTAACAATGGTGTTGAAAACTCTAAAACATAAAGTAACAATAAACATACTTGATCTCCCCTTCCATTCTGTCATGATCTTGCCTAAGTTTCTCCACAGTCTGTATATTGGTGCTTTAGAAAGAACAACATGGTTTGAATGTACTCTACATAGTATCCACAACCTCCTCATATATAAAAACGTTTGTGGTATACAGTGACTTGTTTACATTGAAAATTAATTTCTAGCCCAATGGTGCATTGTACTTTACAACTATGATTATTATTGAGAAGACACAATTGATCATTGCAACTACGCACACAACTTAAGCAGCAACCTAGTCCAGAGAGTACACAAGATAAATGTAAACCTAAAGGAGTTATTGGACTAACACCCTGATCTGCAAAGTATGTCTAAGCCATGCTTGGAACCTACTCCATTAAGACTGATTCCATGACAATGCCTGTAGTGCATGGCCCCCGCATACAACCTGCTGCACTCCTTTCTAAGATTGTGGCCAGGCTTAAAAAATGGAAAAGGAAAGGTACCTAGCCAATGCAACAAATTCCACTGATTGGTTAAACTCTGATAGTTCCACGTAAAGGTAAAAAGATCAGAAGCAGACCAGGTGACCTTACCAAATTGGTGAAAAGGGAGTACTATGGCAGCCACAATACCTGATGCCAAAGTATTCACAGTCCATGATGCTAAGAGTTGATATCTTCAACTGAAACTAGACTAAGTGTACTTACAACCATGACCACTCTAATAGACAGACACAGATGGTTGAAACTACATCAAGTCTGGTCCAGAAATGTACCAGAGAACAATTATTGAAATGCTGGAGGGTGTAGAGCATGCATATGCCAGTACACAGAAATTCAGGGAGCACATCCTGGGGAAAACAACTCTGGTGCAGACAACAGTTTGCAAGCCTATGGCAGCAGCACCCTTAAGATTACAAGCAATGATCCTAAAATTGAGTGGCCATGATCTAACTGTGGACTATCTCCCAGGCAAGATATAAGTTCTGGCTGACACCTAGATCTGTTTTTCCTAAATCCTTCCTGTTGATCAGTGTCCTTCACCCTTTCCAAGATGACCCTGTTGAAATCTTTTCCAGCCAAAGACAGCAACGTAATTCCTCTGTAGTTGAAACATTTACTAAGATTGCCCTTCTTTGGAGGTTTAGGGAGATGACCCTCCTTCCAGTAAGCTGGTAACTCTTCATCCTCCCATATCCTTGCAAACAGCGAGTATAACGACTCCACTGCTGTATCTATGTTGGCCTTCAGCTCCTCTGCAAGAATGTTGTCCACTCCTGGTGGTTGGCATTCTTTAACTTCATAATAGTTTTCCTGATCTCGTCCCAAGTTGGTTTCACACAGTTACCTGGAAGGTCTGAGTCAGCTAGCTGAATGTCTAGAGGGTTAGGTGGAGTAGGTCTGTTCAACAGTTCCCCAAAGGGCTCCGTCCACCTGAGTCAGTGATGAATTCCCCCTTTGGTGATGAATCACCTCCTTTGGTGATGAATCACCCCCCTTGGTGATGAATTGCCCCCTTGGTGATGAATTCCTCCCTTTGGTGATGAATCGCCTCCTTTGATGATGAATTCCCCCCTTTGGTGTTGGATTGCTCCCTTGGTGATGCATTCCCCCCTTTGGTGATGAATCGCCTCCTTGGATGATGAATTCCCCCTTTGGTGGATTGCTCCCTTGGTGATGAATTCCCCCCTTTGATGATGAATCATCCCGTTTAGTGATGAATTCGCCCCTTTGTGATGAATTGCACCCCTTCATTGATGAATTGTGTCCCTAATTAAGAGGGATTTTGAAGGAATGACCAGCACAGTACAGCTTTTTCTGTTCACTTACAGGAAAACAATAAACATCTATTTTGGTCGAAATAAAATATGTTTGCAAGAAACTGTAGCATTGTCCTCATTTAGCTGCCAAAATGGTACCAATATTTTGTTGTAGGGCTTGCTAAAACAGCTCCATTCCATTTCCATTTTATTAGTTTGAAAAAAAGAAAATACAATGATAATCCTGCGCAACCCGCAGATAGCAGAGCTAATCGAGGCGGGTTGCGCTTTTAAATCAAACGTCATTATCAGTAAAAATGAAAACAAAAGAAATAAAAATAGAAAATAAATAAGTGAACAATTACAATAAAATAATTACAACATATTACAACAAGTCACAGGTTAGTTAATTTATTACTTTACATATTTTGTCATTTTTAAGAGGAGTGTTGGTGCTTCAACATAAGTGTCCTCGGCATGAAAAATGGCAAAAAGGATTTCTCGAACTTTTTTTTAAATTGCTTTTTTGGCAGTTGGCGTATTTGGGGTGGCAAACAATTCCAAACTCTGGCGCCGAAACGTGTAGTTGAATTACCTTGTTGGTTAAGACGCGAATATTGAATGTAAAAATTACCAGAAAGAGAAAACCTAGTTTTAGAAGTGTTGGCCCGTCACTTGTACTTAGGCCCTCCCTGAGGGAAACTACATCCGGGCTCCCCAGATCATGTTGTTGTTGTAACACGAAGTCCTCGTGGTCAAGCTCAGTATTAAAGTCTGTGCTCAGTGAGCTCTCGATATTGTTTGAGTCGTCTGTACTGCCCGACATGGTGTCAGAAGTGGGATCGATCCAATAAATCGGCAAGACAAGCACTCACGGAGAGTAATCGTACATCTAGCGAATTTAACGACCGCGGCCCACTCATCAAACAGCGATGGCGAACCTCAAGCGACCTGAATTGAAACTCGGCGGGAATATGTCAGAAAATTTCAAGAACTTCGAACTCAGATTCCACGACTACTGTATCCAAGCCGACTACCCCGGCGAAAAACCCCGAGACAGAGAGAGCAGATTACTACAAGAAACCGCTACTGGAAATATCAGCGCTCCGATCGGCAATGCCGGACGAAGCTTTGCAAGTGATCCGCTACACAATCGAACCCCAGATAGCAGCCGATGATCGGAAAAAACCATGGATCTGGATGGACAAATTACGACTTCATTACACTGGATCTATCGGAAGCTCCCTACTGGCGGACAGATTTAAATTCTGGAACACTCAGCAAAGCCCACACGAATCTGTTCAGGAATGGGAAGTTAAGGTCAGACAGGCGGGCAGCCTGTGCTCATACAACGCACTGACAGACGAAATGAGCCGCGACAAATTCGTCTTTGGCTTGCACGATGGCACAATGAGAGCTGAGTTACTGAAAACGCATTTAAAGCCGGATGGAATGCCTAAGAACATGCAAGACGTCGTCGCCGAAGCCAAGGCCCTCGAGTCAGCTCAAAAAGCCAACAAACTCATTACAGACGCCACAAAAGGAATTGAGGAACAAGTTAACTGGATAAGCCACAAACAAATGAAACTAAAGCAGGAGCCTGGAACCTGCTTTTGGTGCGGAGACCGACGTGGACCTCACCCTTGGAAAACATGCCCTGCAAATGGCAAAACCTGCACTAAGTGTGGAATTAACGACCACTTCTCCAGAGTCTGTCCCGAGACAGGTCCCCCTCAACAAGAACAACCACGGAGCACCACCCAATGGCAAGCTCAGGGTAGGGGGCGAGGCTACAGAGCACTTCGCGGTCGGTCCCAACCAAAACCCCCTCGAGAACAAAACGTACATCTGCTGCAGACGGGAAATGGTCAACACCCCGTGGAATACTACACTGATGACTACCAAGAACAGTGCTACTCCCTGGAAACACGGCAAATACACAGCATCCACACAAACCACGCAAAGAAAAAATACTTCGTTACACTGCCCATGTCTGCAACAGGGAACAAATTCACCCCAGTGACATTCCAAATAGACACCGCCGCCACCTGCAATACCTTGTCTGAAGATACCCTTCTCAGGCTGATGCCAAACATGAAACTTAGAAAGTCACCCTACCTACTACACCCCTATGGCGACTCCCAGCCGCTGAAACCACTGGGGCAGATTGACCTTCTGTGCGAAAGAAACAAAAGATACGAATCGCTCACATTCCAGATACTCCCAAGGGATGTCATGATGAACAAACCAGCCCTTCTCTCTGGCCCCGACTGCGAGGCACTGGGGCTCATCACCATCAGGGCACGAAATATTTTCACTCACATCAGCAGTAAAAGACTCGTCAGGCAAGAGAGCCCCTGCCTACCCAACCAGCTCGTCACAACCCAACCCAGACCCAGGCAACCCAACAGCTCAAGCCAACGGTACACTCGAGGGAACAAAAGGCCGCCACCCTGAGCAACCCGACAGCGACAACCCATACGGTGACCCAGCAACGCCCTCACCTTCCAAACCTACAATGATCCCTTCCAAAAGACGTCTGGCTCCACCTGGGAAACTTACAATGGAAGACATACTCACACAGTATCCTGAAAACTTCGAAGGCCTTGGCTGCCTGGGACCCCCAGTCCATTTCGAAGTAAATGCTGACATCTCACCTGTACAAATGCCAATACATCGAGTCCCTGTGGCAAAACGAATCAAAGAAAAGGAAGCCCTTGACAGATACACCGCAGCTGGTATTATAAAGAAAGTAGAGGAACCCACCTTGTGGTGCTCCAATGAAGTCATTAAAGAGACACCAAAGAAGACAAGAATCTGCATCGACCCCAGTCAAACAGCCAATAAAGGTATTCTCAGACCAGTGTATCAAATGCCAACACTGTCTGAGCAACTCCATAAACTCTGCCATGCCAAATGTTTCTCACTAGTCAATGTCAGAGAAGGTTTTCTACACGTACCCCTTGATGAAGAATTGTCACTGATGACGACAATGCACACATCCTATGGGAGATACCGATGGCTCCGCCTCCCATTTGGCATATCAAGCGCCCCGGAGGAATTTCAAAAGCGCCTCATGTCAGCTCTAGAGGGCCTTGATGGAGTATTATGCATCGCAGATGACATACTTGTCTATGGAGAAGGAACAACCTACCAAGAAGCCGAGAAAGATCATGACCACCGTCTAGTCGCGCTTATGGAGCGCTGCTCAAAAAAGAACATGAAATTAAACCAGAGCAAACTGCAGTTCAAGCTAAAACAAGTCAAATTCATGGGCAACATCATAACTGATCGAGGAATGCAAGCAGACCCAGACAAGATAGCAGCAATCTCAGCAATGGCCCCACCCCGAAACAAAGCCGGTGTTCAGTGATTCGTGGGAATGGCCAACTATCTCTCACCCTATTGTCCAAACCTCAGCACCGTTATCCGGCCTCTCACCCAACTCACCAAGTCAGATACCCCCTTCATGTGGGCGCAAGCACAAGATGACGCATTTAACAAAGCCAAACACCTCATTTCCACTGCACCAGTACTCCAATATTATGACCTCAGTAAACCGGTCACACTTCAAGTCGACGCAAGTGAAGAAGGTGTGGGCGGCGCCCTGCTTCAGCCCAATAGTGAAGGACGCCTCCAACCCGTAGCATACACATCAAACAGCCTCAACGCAACAGAGCAACGATACTCCCAAATCGAAAAAGAGTGCCTGGCCATTTGTAACGCATTTGGAAAATTTGACCACTGGCTCTATGGCAAATCAGACATAGAAGTTCACACCGACCACCAGCCACTTGAGACCATCTGCAAAAAGCCTCTGCACAAAGCCCCAGCACGGCTACAGAAAATGCTCATGAGACTGCAGAGATACCGCTTCACCATCAAATACAAGAAAGGAACCTCACTCTACCTGGCAGACACTCTTTCGAGAGCAGCACTACCTACCCCTGTACATGCCAGGGTCACAGACTTTGAAGTATTCAGGACTGAACTCACAGAGGAATCCGATGCACACAACCCTCGCCTCACAGAAACCACCGAATCTCGCCAACGCGACGAGACCAAAAAGGATGAACACCTCTCCAAGTTAATGGCCACAATCGCCCAAGGCTGGCCAGATGACAGAAAGCAGCTACCGCAACCACTACGAGCATACTGGACCTACAGAGACAAGCTAACCACCGATAATGGCCTCATCTACAAAGGCGCACAAGTTATGATACCGCAGTCCATGCAAGCTGAGATGCTGCTGAAAATCCATGCAAACCACTTTGGTCCTGAATCAAATGTACGCATGGCACGAGAAGTACTATTCTGGCCCGGGATGAGACAAGCAGTTTTTGATATGTGCAACAACTGCAGTACCTGCGCACAGTATGGATCAAAGTCAACAAAAGAACCTATGAGATCACTCCCGATTCCAACACTACCATGGCAGATCATCAGCCAAGACATCTTCCTCTACAGACAAAAAGCCTACCTTGTAACAGTGTGTCACTTTTCTGACTGGATCGAAGTGGATGAACTTGACGACACTTTGGCAACATCAGTCATTAACAAAACCAAAGCTCATTTCGCCAGGTTTGGCATCCCACGTATCTGCCACACAGACAACGGACCACAATTCACTAGCAAGGATTACATGGACTTTGCCTCTCAGTATGGGTTCAAACATACCACCTCAAGTCCCTATCACTCCCAAGGCAACGGTCGAGCAGAGGCAGCAGTGAAAGTATCGGAGTCTATGCTAAAGAAGTCAGATGACTTCCAAATCGCCTTGCTCAATTACAGAAATACACCACCAAAAGGCCACACCTACTCTCCTGCCCAACGCATGGTGAGCCACCGGACACAAACGACGCTCCCAACAGCTGACCACCTCCTCGAGCCCATGTCAATCAACTGTGACACTGTATCAGCAGAAATCAAGGCCAAACGCAACGCCAGTAAAGCTCACTATGACAAGACAGCGGGTCCAGAGCACACCAGCATCAACCTTGGTGAATTTGTGTATGCACGACCACCGACAAGCAAACCAGGCAACCCATGGGCGTATGGCCGTGTCACTGGAAAACGCCACTCAAGATCTTACACCATACAAACGCCCCACAGTACCATCCGACGAAATCGGATACACATCCGGCGTGCACCACCTCCTCCTCCCCCAACACCACCTTGCACTCCACCCACGCTCCCGCCTAGACCAGGAAACCGCCTCTGCAATCCTCTAGGATGAGAGGTGAATACGCCCGCAAATCAGCCTACACAGCAACCACCTCCCTTGCCGGACAAAAGTAACAGCGGCCCAGATCTTGACACCTCTTCCCCGCCACAACCACAAGAACCAAGCACACCAGACACGGACCAAAGTGAGCTGCCTACCAACACACCCCTTGCTACAATTACTCAAGAACAGCTAAGGGATCATCAACCCGAAGTGAGAACACGCACAAGAGTCATCAAACCACCCACTCGGTTCAAAGACTTTGAACTTACGTAATGCCTACCATAATCGTTCGCGCTGCATAACAGCACGACTGCAGAACTTTCCATGATAACAGTCCGAACAGAATCTTACATAAGGCTAATATTGCCTACTTTACTCTGTTTTGTTTATTATTGTTATTATTATTATTTTTTTTTTTCAAAGAAGGGGGGATGTTGGCCCGTCACTTGTACTTAGGCCCTCCCTGAGGGAAACTACATCCGGGCTCCCCAGATCATGTTGTTGTTGTAACACGAAGTCCTCGTGGTCAAGCTCAGTATTAAAGTCTGTGCTCAGTGAGCTCTCGATATTGTTTGAGTCGTCTGTACTGCCCGACAGAAGGATGAATCGAATTTGACTTACTAAATAGTCTAGATATAATTATTTTGAGGAACAGAGTTGTTAGAAATGTCGTACATTAAAGTGGACATAGTCTCAAAATAAAGCATATTTATGGGTAAAATTTTAGAAGAGATAAATAAAGGAACCACATGAGTGCGAGGCTTAGAAAAATTCATAAAGCGGATGGCGCGTTTTTGAAGTAGTAACAGTTTATTCAAGTGTAATTGAGCAGCCTGACCCCAGGCACTTAAACCAAATGTTAAATACGGAAACATCAGCGACTGATAAATGCTAAGTAAGGTGTTAAACAGAACAAAATGTCTCAAGCGGGAAATGATTCCAACAATCTTACTAAGTTTAGAAGCAACATAATCAATATGAAATTTCCAGGACAAATGGCTATCAATCAATACTCCAAGATATTTTACGTATTCTTTGCATTCCAACGAAGTGAGTGTATTAGTATTGTTATCTATTACATTTAAATTTACCTCATATACCAGCTTTTTTTGGCGTGGTCGGAATATAACAAAATTAGATTTTTTTGTATTAAGTGTCAATTTGTTCACCGTCAACCAGTCATATACATTTTTAAGTTCATTATTAACTGTAGCTTCAAGAGACTGGAGATTATTGTCAGAAACAAGACGATTTTTTAAGTCGTGTAACCGCGCTTCAAAATTAACTTGTTTCAGTCTTAGCACTATGTGTGGCACTGGCAGCCTAAGCTGTCGTTGTGAGGAATTAGTATGCGAACGTTCAGCTCGCGAAACTTGACATTTAATCTCTATGCGAACGTTCACCTCGTGGAACGTGACATTATTTACCGCCGACATCTACTGTTACACAAACTGTCATGGCCAGTTGTGAAATCTACAATTACGTAATGGTCTTTATCTGGAAACTCGCTTGGGAAATGCCCATGAATGATAGAAAAGGAAACGACTATCACGCTCAGTTCATAACACTGTTGATAAACAGCTTTCTTCCTTTAAAGTCAAAATATATTTTTTGTGCTATGAGTAAAGGACAAGCAAAGTAGTCAAGGTAGTTGCACAATCCGAAGTTAACGCTATTCGCGGCTAATTTTAGAACGCTTAGGGTTTTCCCCCTGCAACTTCTGACAAGTTCTTGTTTACCTCAGCAAATGCTAGATTTTCCTTCAAATCTCTTCACTCGCTTCGGTGAGCCCATAAATTCACTTGAATTGCCTAATCCCACAAGAAATATTCACAAATATTTAA